>CP136055.1:205711463-206111463 GCA_032464435.1 Aegilops umbellulata
CCACGCGGCTTCCATGCACCCGGGGTTGCGGACGGTGGAGGCAGGAAACCGGGCCGTCGAGGGTAGGGGCAGCGGGTCGGCCCCAGTCGCCTGGCCTTCCTGCGTCCTGATTGGTTGAGCGGGGCGGCCGAGCCCCCACCCTGCTTCTTTATAAAGAGCAATAGGGGGCAACGGAAATCCGCACTCCTTCGTCTTTCCTTCCCTTCGGCTTCTGATCCCTCCCTCCATTCGCCATGGAGAAAGGGAATCCTGGTCCTTCATCGGTGGCGGCGAGGGTTGCCGCTAGGCAACACGCCCCTCCTCCCCTTGCACCCGTGGTGGCGGAGCCAGCCGTAAGGGGAAGGGGGAGGGGGCGAGGTCGTGGACGAGGGCGCGGACGAGGCCGAGGCGCCCAGGGAAGAGGAGGGCGGGGCGACGCGCCGGCCTTGCCTCCGCCAGCGGCTCCTCTTCCCACGGCGGTCCACCTCGGGGACGATCCTTGCGAGTTCTTCGTTAGGCTGCGCCGGGCGCCTCGCCGCCGCCTCCGCCTCCCGGTTCCCTTTGCAAGCGTGATGGAGATGGAGCAACCCGAGATGCTAAGGCTGCGCATGAAGGGCTGCGGGATCAGCGGCACGCGGGTCCATGTCGAGTCCCCAGCCCCCGGCGTGGTGTATCTTGGCCGAGGCTGGAAGACATTCGCCCGTATCCACAGCTTGATGGAGGGGTTGACCCTCCATTTTAAGTTGGTGGAGGGTGATCTCCTCTCCTTCAAGGCCTTCGGGGACTTCGGGACCCGGGCCCGGTGCTGCGTGGATAGCTCCTCCGACAGCGAAGGCTCCTCCTCGAGCGAGAGTGACGAGGAGGGGAGCGACAACGACGACGAGGGCAGCGGTCGCCGGGATGACGGGTCCGACTAGGCGCCGGTCGCAGCTCCGTGTGGCACCGGCGACCCCATCATCCGTGTCGCCGGCTCCTTGAGCTTCTCGGGGTTGTCTTCCCAGGCGGCTGGAGTGGCGAGGCTGCGGAAGAGGAGGAGGACTGGCGGCAAGGCCGTCAACTCGGAGTACGAGGGCTAGGTGCCCCTGACAGCGTGTTGACGCCCCGCTGCCTCATCTTCGAGCTCCACTTCCGGCGCCACCATCACCATCCAGCCTCTGGAGCCCCCGGACGGCCCTCTGGGCGTTCTATTGGTGTCTTCTGCCACCCGTAGCTCGCCTAGGCGCCTCTTTTGCCCTTTTCGCCTCCTTGTCCTACCTCCTGAGGAGAGAGACAAGAAAGGGATTACGGGCATCTTATCTTTTTTCAATCTGTAAGCCCTCGGGCCTTAGCTGTGTTTAAAACTTGTAATCCCATCTTTCATGTTTTTTCATTCTCTCTGAACTGTACCTGAGCGGAATGTTTTTAATGAAAAGGGGATGTTTGCCGGGCCATTTATCTCGTGGGTAAAACCCACGCCAAGGAGCGAATCCTTTATATCGTTAAGATGGACACTTCTTTGCCCGACAACAGGCCCTGCCGTCTTCCCGCGCCACTCGACCTCTCTCATGCCTTTGGCAGAGGAAAGGATGAGGCGGGTTAGGCCCCCTTGTTCCGCCCCTTTACCGCCGCGACTACTACCAAAACGGGCCCCAGGAACGCGCTCTGGGGCCTGTCGTTAAGGGAGCACGGTAGCTTCTAGGAGGAAACAAGGTTTTCGTATTCCATAGTTCATAAGAGAATGCATGACAAGGGATGCAAAAAACTTATCTGGGATGGTAGCCCCCAGCAACTTTGGCTTGCCGCGGGCGAATCTTCGTACTTGCAGCCCCCGGCAACACTGGCTTGCCGGGAACCAGTCGCTGGCCCGACCTTCTTCTCTTCTTCGTCCTTAAGCGGTCTGGCCAGGATATGCAAAACCCTGCGATCCAAAGGAAACGAAGGAACAGGAAAAAGGACGCAGACTCGACCTCTAAGCTAGGGGTTAGCAGTTGTTAGGCACTATCAACCCTAACCAAGGACGAGACTCGACTCAGCATGCATGCTAAAACTTAGGGCGCCAGCGCTTTATTTACTGCTGCTCAGGGTCTGCGCCTGGCTTTGTACAAAGGATTACATGCAACTGCGGCAAGACTTGTACAAAAGGTTGGTTGCCGGGCGGGGCCCGACAACCGCGCCTTACGGGTAAAACTTACGAAGATGCTCAATATTCCAGGAGTTGCTCACCGGAGTGCCATCTTCGGTCTCGAGGCGGACAGCGCCGGGCCTTGTGACTCGTCTCACCCGGTAAGGGCCTTCCCACTTTGGCGTCAAATTGTTATGATTCTTGGCGAACGGAGCGCGCCGAAGAACAAGGTCGCCTTCCTCGAAGCTTCTTGCTTTAACTTTGCGGCTATGGTAGCGACGCAAAGCTTGCTGGTAGCGAGAGGCTCGCACAGCAGCCTGAAGACGATCTTCCACAAGGAGCAGCGCATCATCTTCACGCAGCCGCTCTTGCTCAAGCTCATCATAACCGAGCACTCGAGGTGACCCGTATACGAGTTCCGTGGGGGTATCTGCTTCTGCTCCATAGACTAGAGCAAATGGTGTCTGGCCATTGGCTCGATTTGGCGTCGTTCTGATCGACCAAAGAGCCACCGGCAGCTCCTCGATCCAGTTTCTTCTGCACTTGTGCAGCCTGTCGAAAGTTCTGGTCTTGAGCCCGCGCAGTACTTCGGCATTGGCCCTTTCAGCTTGACCGTTGCTGGAGCTGATTTACCCACGACTTGATTACTATGATTGCTTGCCTTGTTGCATCACCAATGATTCAAACTTGCTCATTTCATGCGGTTGATGACAACTATCTACATGCTTTGCACATGATTGTGATTGCTTCTTGTCATTTATCTCCATGTGTTGCCTCTCTCATGCTAGATGATTTGCCATGTATTGAGTGCAACAATGCCCTCAGTCTTGATAATGAGTTTGCCCCCATAGCATTCTCACATATAATTGGAGATTTTGACATATTCCTTGTGAAGCATGCTTGTCTTACCTCTTTGCACCATATACCTTGTGCCATGAATATAGCCATTGTTGCATCATATTATTCATGCACTTGTGCTTCTAATGGTTATGTGCAAAAGAAGAGAACCATCATGATGGATGATGTGTTTATCTACCATGCGCATACGTTCTTTATTTGGTTGTGTGCATGTGTAGGATACTTGGACTTTGTGTCGACTTCCACGTCACGTGAGTTGACCATTCGAGCTCTTGAGAGCGAACCACCTTCTACCACGACGATTCTACATCGCACTTGCTTGTGCTTCGGCATTATGAAGGACGCACAAGGACACGCCTTCAAGGTGACATCTTTCTTGAGCACGGATATTGCGGATCATACTACTTGTGTTGCTTGCATGACTAGACTTACTGTTCATCCTGGATCACTTGATTGCACACTTGTTAGAGATCTTGCTTCGACTTGTCATTTTAACCATTCCATGCATCATGATATATATGCCTTGTGTGTTGCATCCAATTCTTGGATTATTTTCTCCTCTCATATGTTTGGTTGCAACAATGTCATCACTTCACATATGCCATGTCCCATTGCTTGTCACATGATTGACTTGATTGCCTCACACATGATGAACAATTGCTCTTTCTATTGTGTTGAGTACCACACTATGTTCACTACACCCTATGCACATTATGTTTGGATTGCCTTGCACTTGACCCATGTGTTTAGACAACTCATCTTATTTAGTGTTGTGAATGATTCATATGCCTTCCTGAAAGTGCGTTATATCAACTAGAGGGGGGTGAATAGGCGATTTTTATGAAATTCTTCACTGAGGAATTTGATAGTGAGGAAATTCCTTAGCGAAGAACTACTAGAAGTGGAATAAGTACTCAGATGAAAACAAAGCAGAGCACAAGCATGGTCATCATGATGAAATGAAGACTAGCACAGAGTACATGAAGCGTAAACACAGGATAACACAAGATGAAGACAAACAGACTGAAGAATTTGAACTGAGGAAATTGAGAAAGTCTTCAGTCAAAGTCTTCAAACACAGATATGATAAACAAGCAGCACAATACTGAGGAAATGAAAGAGTTGAGGAAATGGAACCAGTAAGCTTGGTGAAGACAATGATTTGGTAGACCAGTTCCAACTGCTGTCTCAGTTGTACATCTGGTTGGAGCGGCTGAGTATTTAAACTCGAGGACACACAGTCCCGGACACCCAGTCCTAAGCACGCAGCTCGGGAGCCCAAGTCCTCACCGTATTCTCCTTGAACTAAGGACACACAGTCCTCGTCCAATCACTCGTGGTAAGTCTTCAGGTGACTTCCTGATGAGGACATGACTACCTTGGATACGACCAAAAATATTGCATACATGCATATTTGTCAGGTGATTTCTAGTGTCAACTATTCAATAATCTATTTATATTATCCAGAACAAAAATACTTCACACACTTTTGTGTTTTGTCTAATTGCAGGTGTATGGGACATTTGTACAATCCACATATGAAGATAAGGGAAAAAGAGAAGTTTAGGTGCTGTTCAAAAAGTCCCTTCACGTCCATTTTGGGCCAAGAGAAGATAGCGTCCAAGTCTCTCACGTTCTGGATTCAGATTCGGACTGCACAAACATACCTCACTCAAAATGGCAAGAACTTTTTCATATGGACTCCGAATTGGGTGATTCTTTTTTTGTTGGAAAGTAGATTTCGTCCTCTTTCCACTCCAATTGGATTCACCTTTAAATTCGTCCAGAGCATTAGGATATGGACGAAACAATCTGACGCTACAGCAGAATCCGAGTCAAACAACAAGTCCAAAGGTGTTGCATCACCTCCACTTGGGCCCATGAGCCTTGTACGACCTAGGGTTGGTTGTAGGCTGCCTTGGGACGTCCTCCCACCTCCTTGGCCGCCACCCCTTGCTCCTATATAAGTAGATCCACCTAGTAGCTTTTTCCTTGGGATTTGTTTAGTTAAAAGTTAGCCATTGCAACTTCGTGTACTTCGTTTGTGTCCAACGACCAGACCAAGACCGCTTACGAATCCCCACCTATCGGGGAAACTGATCCACGAGCACCTATATGGACCGGCGGACCGAGCCCCTTTCGGTTCGGTGGGGGCGGAGGTCGCACGAAGAGCAGATCGAGGCGAAGCAAACGAGCAGTTTGCCCAGGTTCGGGCCGAATGGATGCGTAAAACCCTACTCCTGCTTTGTGGTTTGTATTGAGTTCTTGCTCGGGAGCGCTGAGTGTTATAGTACACACTAGCAGCTAACGAGACGGAGTGTGAGTGTTCTTCTCCCCCCTTCTACGTTGCGCATGGGCCTCCTTTTATATGCTCAAGGGGTCACCGACAGGTGGCAACGTAGACAGGGGTAAAAATGGAAAGGTGTTGCGGTTGGTACAGCTACCTGTACAGTGTATCATACCTAACCCTGACGGCAGGGGACAAGGGCATTAAATGCCCATCTGCGTCGCCCAAACAGTGCAAAAAGGGACCGTCAGGGACGCCACCGTTCGCCACGATGGCAATCTTGTCAGCGCCGCTTGCCACCGCGTACCGCTGGCTGCACAGCCTCCCGCCACGTACACCTGGAAGGGTCCCAGAGCGACACGTTGGTGGATGTGCTGGAGCGTGGGTACGGAGTGGTAGCTTGCCGCGGCAAACGCCTTGCCGCGGTCATTGTCTTGTCGCGTCCGGAGGCTTGCCGCTCACCGGGCCTCGCAGGGACGCGTGGCGCGTCACGGCAAGTTCCTTGAGATGCCTTGGTTGGCCTTCCCGGCAAGCTCCTCTTGCCGGGGTCTTGTGCCTTGAGTGGCCTTCCCGGCAAGCTCCTCTTGTCGGGGCCTTGTCTCCTTGGCTTGAATACTTTGTTCTTGAATGGCTCCAAAGGAACCGCAGAGGACCTTGGCGGTCACCCGGCAAGTCTTGCCGCGGGATGCTGCGACTGCCCGTGCACAAGTTCAGGATACTAGGGTACCCCTACTCTAGTACACCGACAAGAGCCCCCGGGCCTAGGCCATACACGGTGTCAAGTGCTGTTCGGCCAGGCCCAAAACAGGGCACGGGCACGCGCGGCCTGGGTCACGCCGTATCTTTCTCCGTATCCACCGCGCCCTCCCCGAACGGCACGTGTTGATTGCGCCGTCGTGGGAGAGATCGTGGGTGGTTTCTTTATTCGGAAAGGCGGAACGTCCGCCCCCTCTCTCCTTATAAGCAGGGGAAACAGGGGCAGTTCGCCCATCCGCCGGTTGCTATTCCAACCTCGAAAATCTCCGCCACTCCCCTTCTTCCCAAAGCCGAAAGAGAGCAGCGCTCCGCCCCCCATTGCCACCAGCACCACCAACGCCGTCGACCTCCCTCACCACTTCCGCCATGGCTCCGAAAGCCGAGAAGGGGAAGGTCGTGAAGTCGGCCGAGGCGCAGCGGATCGAGGCGCTGCGAAAGGAGCGGGCAATCTCCCCCCCCCCCCAAGCTTGCCGCGAGGGATCTGAGGGAGTACTACTAACTCTTCTGGTCGACGGAGACGCGAGCGCACCCGCGCACGAAGGTACTTCCAGCCGTCGCTTGGAAAATGGCTCCAACTGGATACCCCCTTTTCGCCTTGTTCTTCTACTGCGGGCTCTGCCCGCCTTTCTCTGAGTTCTTCTGTGATATTATGAACACCTACGGGCTCCGCCTCCTTGACTTCACCCCCAATGTTGTCCTGACCATGGCAGTTTTCGCACATCTCTGCGAAAACTTTGTCGGAGTCCATCCAGATGTAGCCCTTTTTCGCCACTTCTTCATGCCCCGAGTTGAGAAGGGAGAATCTTTATCCGGTGGAATCGCCTGGATCTCAAAAGCCGGCAAGAAGGAAGCTTATCTGGAGGGAGAGCTCCGCAGCAAGTGGGAGGAATGGAGAGCAGACTGGTGCCGGATCGTCGAGGAGGACCCGCAGCCGTTTACCGCCCGGCGCCAAACTCCAGTAGTGCGCGGCATCGATTGGAGCAACGTGGCCCCGGAAGACGACAGGCTGAAGATTGCCGTCGTCCGGATCCAACGCCTCAGGCTTGCCGGGCTCACTGTAGGCGCCGTTGGCGCAGATTTCCTTCGCCGCCGCATCGCCCCCTGTAGGAGAGGAGGAGACCCGCCTGGGAGTTCAAGAATGCGGCGGATATCATGAGGCTGTGTCCGGGCCTCAACTTCAACTTCACCGTTCTGGAGCTTAACGCGATGCTCCAGGAGCTGTTCAAATATGACCCTCAACATCCCGAAGTGTTCAGGTTGCCGAGGGGTGTCATTCCACTGTGCAACAATTCCTCGCTCAGCCGCATCCGTGCAATGATGCCGCTGTGCGACTCGCATGGAATTGACCCAGCTTGGCTAGAGCCTGCAGACGACGTCGTGCAGGCGTTCTTCGATGGCTTGGTAGAAACGCCGATCTGCCCCGACGAGCAGAAGGGCCTCACTCGCGCCACCACCGATGAGGAGGTGAAGCGCATCGCCACTAGGCTGGAAGAGGCGGCGGCGGCCGCAGCCGCGGGCGAGTTTGGGTTCACCGTGGAGGAGGCAGAGGCAGCGGAGGCGGCAAGCCTTGCCGAGCGAGAGGGGCTTGCCAGCGAGGAAGAGCCTGCCGGGCATGACGTCGAGTCGGGCGAGCCCGCCGAGGATACGAGTGGCTCGTTGGAGATCGACTCCTCTTCCTCCTCATCTTCGGGCAGCTTGCCGCAAGAAGAGCCCCCGGCTCCACCAAGAAGGCGTCTCCGCAAGGCCGGGGACGTAGCGGAGCGGCAGACGAGTCGACAGCCGCCGCGCCATGTGACACGCTCCATCGCGGCAAGTTCTGTTGCCGCGGAAGCACCTCACGCTGCCGTGGCAACTGGAGTGGGGTCTTCCTAGACCGCCGCTTCTACTCCTGCCGCTTCTCATGCCGCGGCGGCAGCTGGAGCGGGGTCGTCTCAGACCACCGTCACCGCTCCCGCCAAGCGGCCAAGGGAACCTACTCCTCCGCCTCCTCGCGCCGGAGGTGAGCCAGGCTTTGAGTTCTCCGCGCTCAGCTCCGACGAGGAAGAAGAAGAGTAAGATTCTTGTTGTACTTGTATTTCTTCAATTCTTGCTGCTTTGTCTTGTATCTCATTTGCTTTACTCTGAACTTGTTCCTTTTTAGGACTATAGCCCAGAGAGCGGCAAAGAGAGCCAAGGTCCCATTGATTATCATCGAGGACGAACCCACTGCGACAGCAGGGGGTGCGTCCGAGACAACCTTGCCGGACCCGAGAACTGTTCTTCAGAGCAGCCCCCAGCGCAGCCCCCAGCGTAAGTATATGGTTTGCTTCCCGCTGTTAGGCGCGCATGGATACTCTTTGTTTGCTGATATCTGACTGCTGGTTTGTGCAGGAGTAGAGCAGCCCCACCAGGAGCGTCCGGAGACCGTCCCTGACATGCCATCTGCTTTGACTACACCGCCAAGGGAGAGTTCTCCGGCAAGGGAGAATCCTCCGACAAGGGAGAGCTCTCCGGCAAGGGGGAGTTCTCCGGTAAAGGAGAAGTCTCCGACAAGGGACAGCACCAGCGGCCCCCCGGCGGCGGAGACCACAACTGCAGAGCCCGGTATAGGTAAAACTCTTGCTTCGAAACTTCCCTTGGGTTCTTCTTCGTTTGATCTTCTTTTTGGATATTTGCTTGACTTTTCTTCCTTTTCCGGCCGTCAGACCCGTCTGCTGCGGAGCCGATGGAGACCAAGGTTGCTGTCGACGACGCCCCTGCCACCGAAGAAGCGGCCGGCGCTGATGGTCCCGCCGGCGAAGAGGCCCCCAAGGCTGCCGCCGCAGCAGCCGGCGAGGGGACTGGCGATCGCACTGACGGCCCTGAGGCCGCAGGAGCGCCAGGCGCTACACCGACCGCTGAACCTTCCGCCGATGCCGCAGCGCCAGGCTCTGATGAGCCCCAGCCAGGCGTCTACTTGAAGTCCGGCGACGGCGTCTTCATCAACCTCCCCTGGGCGTCAATGTCCAGGGCGCCGGTCCAAGGAGAAAGCTTCGACGTAGAGGTGCTCGCCTCCGCTGGGCTGATGCTGGTTGACGGCCAAGCAGCAGCAACGGCGAGCCCGAGGAGGAGAGGCTGCAGCGGAAGCTGTTGTCGCTCTACCGCGCTCGGCAAGCCAAGCTGGAATCCCGCGAGGCGCTTGCCGCGAAGGCGGGAGCAGACATTGAGAAGCGCGCAGAGGAGCTCCGAGGTCTCAACCAGGCAGCTCTTCGGTCCCTGGCGGAGGAGCGGGAGCAGCTCATTGAGGAGCAGAAGGCCTTCCTCCTCGAGAAGGCTGACGCCGAAGAGCAGCAGCGGCTTGCCGCTGAGAAGCTGTCTGCGCAGGAGGGCGAGCTGGCGCAGCGGAAGGTCAGCCTCGATAGCCACGAGGAGGAGCTTGCCGCGCGCGAGCGAACATTCGGCGGAGCTCTCAAGCAAGCAGAGGACGCTGCCGCAACTGCCGAGGCCGCCAAGAAGGAGCTGGAGACGAAGGTGGCGCAGCTGGAGGCCGATCTCAAGGCGAGCGGCGAGGAGCTTGCCGCACTCAAGCGTGAGCGGGAGAAGGACGCCTACAGCTACTCAGAGCTGCAGGCCCGTGTCGCCGAGAAGGGCAAGGAGCTCAGCACCGCCAAGGACTCCAACGCAGATCTTGAGTTGAAGCTGACCACTTTGACCAAGACGCTGGATGGCGCCAGGGAGCAGGAGGTGGCCTTGAAGGAGGAGATCAAGGCCGACAAGGCGCTGCTGGAGAGTGCTGATGCTGCCCAGAACACTTTTAGGGAGACTGTGGAGCACTGGACGGAGGGTCTTGTGAATGCTGCCGCAGACATTGACAGGGAGCTGGCGCAGCTGGGGATGGAGGATCTCGGGTATCCCTCCGATGAGAACCTCCAATCCAGCGCCAAGCTCACCTTGTTCTTCAAAGGCCTGGCGACGGCCCTCCGGCGACTCCGGGAGAGGATCCCAAAGCAGCTGGCCGACGAGTCGTGCAAGATCTACACGGTAGCTCTTCAAACGGTGTTGGTGAAGGTGGCCTTCCGCAACCCGGGCCTGAACCTCACCAACGTCCTCAAGACCCTGCCGCCGGATGCTGATCTGGAGGCGCTCAAAGCCCTTGTCGCACCCATTGTGGACAAGGTGAGCGGGATCAAGAGGGTTGAGGGCGATCGTGTAGACTAGGCCGCCCGTTTTCTACTTTTCTTGTCGCTGCTGGTCATGTTATGGAAACAATCTATTAGAGCCGCGACAAGCTATCTTGTAATATAACTCTATTTTGGGTAGTGATTGCAATGTTATTTCCTTTACTTGATTCCTTCCTTTGTATGTTTTTGCCCTTCGCTTTTAGGGAACTTGTTGGCGCAGGCACCTTAGCCGCGAGCGCTGAGTGCGGGACGTCAGCAGCCTGCTGGCGGTGCCGTTACCGACAAGAAACCTTGTCGCAACTAGTCACAGCTCACTTAAGTTGTTGAGCGGACACGAAACAAAGTAAGGGCGCAACTCTAGTCGCAGCACACTTAAGTTGTTGAGCAGACTCGAAACAAAGTAAGGGCGCAACTAGCCACAAGCTGGTTCCTCCGCACACAGGTTTTCCATACAAAGCATGGTCGTTCATGGAAGATAACTTAAAAATTTTAAAAATCTGATTGCTCAAACTTTGGCAACTTAGCTTTTCTGTTGTTTGCTTTCCGGCAAGGCTAAACTTTCTTGAATGACGCCTGGTCCATACCATTATCTTCTCCTTCCCCCCCGTCAAAATTGTGGGCGAGAGAACCTTCCTTTCCTTGAGAAAAAAGAAAGAAGAGAAATTAAAGATATGGAGCCTTATGGCTCGTTATTGCTTACCGGGGGTAGGTGCTGCACAAAGTGTCAGATAATACATGCAAAAAATAGAAAGCATGAAATTGACAAGATGTGCGGAGCACATGAGCTTTATTTATGCACAGGGTCTGCGCCTGGCTTTGTACAAAGGATTACATGCAACAGCGGCAAGACTTGTACAAAAGGTGGTTGCCGGAACAGGGTCTGGCAACCGCGCCTTACGGGTAAAACTTACGAAGATGCTCAATGTTCCAGGAGTTGCTCACCGGAATGCCATCTTCGGTCTCAAGGCGGACAGCGCCAGGCCTAGTTACTCATTTCCCCCGGTAAGGGCCTTCCCACTTCGGCGTCAACTTGTTGGAATTCTTGGCGGACTGAACGCGCCGAAGAACAATGTAGCCTTCCTCGAGACTTCTGGCGTTAACTTTGCGGCTATGGTAGTGGCGCAAAGCTTGCTGGTAGCGAGCAGCTCGTACAGCAGCCTGAAGACGGTCTTCCTCAAGGAGCAGCGCGTCATCTTGTCGCAGCTGCTCTTGCTCAAGCTCATCATAAGCGAGCACTCGAGGTGACCCATATACGAGTTCCGTGGGGAGAACTGCCTCTGCTCCATAGACTAGAGCGAAAGGTGTCTGGCCAGTGGCTCGATTTGGCGTCGTCCTGATCGACCAAAGAACCACCGGCAGCTCCTCAATCCAGTTTCTTCCGCACTTGTGCAGCCTGTCGAAAGTCCTGGTCTTGAGCCCACGCAGCACTTCACATTTGCCCTCTCCGCTTGACCGTTGCTTCTGGGGTGAGCAACAGAAGAGAAGCAGACCATGGCACCAAGATCTTGGACATACTGCATGAAGGTGCGGCTCGTGAATTGCGTACCGTTGTCGGTGATGATCCTGTTAGGGATCCCGAAGCGGCAAACAATCGACCTGAAGAACTTGACTGCTGACTGTGCTGTCACCTTCCTCACTGCTTCCACTTCTGGCCACTTTGTGAACTTGTCGATTGCAACGTACAATTACTCAAAGCCCCCGACTGCTCAGGGGAAGGGGCCGAGGATGTCGAGCCCCCAAACCAAAAATGGCCAGGATAAAGGGATCGTCTGGAGAGCTTGAGCTGGCTGGTGTATCTGCTTGGAATGGAACTGGCACGCTTCACACCTGGTTACTTGTGTAGTTGCATCCTGGAGGGCTATCGGCCAAAAGAAACCTTGCCAGAATGCTTTGCCGGCAAGTGCTCTTGCGCCAATGTGGTGACCACATATGCCTCCATGTATCTCTACCAACAGCTTTTGTCCGTCTTCCCAGTGAATACACTTCAATTTCACACCGTTGAGTCTTCTTCTGTACAGTGTGTTGTCGACAAACTAGTACATACTTGACTGCCGGGCTACTCTTTCCGCTTCTTCTTGCTCTTCGGGAAGTTCTCCAGTCTGAAGGAAACGGACAATCTGTTGTGCCCATGCTGGAGCTTGCGGCTCGACAACAAGGACTAAAGGCACATCTGCTGCTGCGGGAACATCCGCTTCTACGGCGAGAACCTGCGGCTCAGCCAGAGCTTGACGTTCCCCGGCAAGCTTGCTAGAGCAAAACTTGTCGGGAGCGTCTGCTTCAATGGAACAAACCCTGGGGCTTGTCGGAGCAAACTGCTCCCCAGCACTCTTGGTGTTTATCTTGGGGACCTTCTTGGCGGCGGCTTCGGGAAGCTCTGCCGGAAAATAGTCACCAAAAATCAACTTCCTCTTCTTGCTCTGTCCAGTTGATGGCATTACAGATGGTTGAGTCAGCTTGAGCACAAAGATCCCTGGTTCCACAGGTAACTTAAGTGCTGCGCACTTTGACATGCCATCGACAATGTCGTTCTGAGCTCTTGGAACATGTTCCATCTGTAGGCCGTCAAAGTGCTCTTCTAGCTTTCTCACTTCTTCAATGTAGGCTTCCATCAACGGACTCTGATAACTCTTATTCACTTGGCGGATGACAAGCTGTGAGTCATGCCTGACAATGAGCTTCTTGATCCCAAGGTCTGCCGCGATCCTGAGACCGGCAAGCAAACCTTCATACTCTGCAGTATTGTTTGTTGCTTGCTCCTTGGGAAAGTGCATCTGGACTATGTACTTGAGGTGCTCTCTGGTGGGTGCGACAAGCAGCACGCCAGCACCGGCGCCTTGCAGCGAAAAGGCACCATCAAAGTACATCAGCCACTCTTTGCTTGCTTCCTTGACGGGGATGCTCGTTTCTGGAATTTCTTCATCTGGTGTTGGCGTCCACTCTGCTATGAATTCTGCCAATGCTCTGCTTTGGATAGTTGAAGTGCTCTCAAACTTGAGGCCAAAGCTTGACAGTTCCAGTGTCCACTCAACAATCCTGCCTGTTGCTTCTGGATTCTGCAGTATCCTCTTCAGCGGAAAACGAGTGACAACTGTGATCTCATGTGCTTGGAAGTAATGGCGCGGCTTTCTCGAGCCCATGAGAAGGCTGAAAAGCAAAATCTGCACACCAGAGTACCTTGACCTAGCCCCCTGCAGAAGGGAACTGACAAAGTAAACTGGGCGCTGCACCATTCTCTTCTGTATCTCCTCACGCGCCTGCGCAGATCCATCTTTGTCGGGACCAGAGTTTGTCGGGGAAGCCCCCTGCTTGTCGCTGGATGCGCCTGCCGTGCTTGCTCGCTCATCATCTGCCTCCCTCTCCGCTACTAACGCAGCACTAACCACTTGATTGGTTGCCGCCAGATACAGCAGCAACTTCTCCTCATCCTCTTCTGTCATGAAGATCTGATGGTATCCTGAGTATGCGTCAAGAAATGAAAGCAAGTCACATCCGGCCGTGGAGTCAACAATCTGGTCAATGCGCGGCAAGGGAAATGGGTCTTTGGGACAAGCTTTGTTAACATCGGTAAAGTCGATACAAAGCCTCCATTTCCCGTTTGCTTTGCGCACGACTACAGGATTGGCCAACCATGTAGGATGGAGCACTCCCCTGACAAGGCTTGCCGCTTCCAACTTCTTGATCTCTTCTGCGATGAATTCTTGGCGCTCCATTGCTTGCTTCCTGACTTTCTGCTTGACGGGCCGCGCATGAGGACAGACGACAAGGTGGTGCTCAATTACTTTCTTGCGAACACCGGGGATGTCAGACGGTTGCCACGCAAACACATCGACGTTCGCCCGCAGGAAAGCAATGAGCGTGCTTTCCTATTTAGGGTCGAGAGTGGCATTGATGGTGAAGGTACGACCAGTGCCGTCCTCCTTGGCGGACATCTTCTTGGTCTCTGGCAGAGCTGCCATTGTCTTCTTACACTTGACGGTGGATCTCGATGGTGCGTCCTTGACGGTAGCGCAGCACTCCGAAGAGGTGCTCTTGCCGGAATGGGCATCAGAACTCTTGCCGGACTTGGTCTTCTTCTTCCCTCCGGGAGCTTCAGCGACAAGTGACTTGCTATCCGTTGCGGCTGCCGCTTCCCGGTAAATCTTGTCGGCACAGATAAGAGCATCCTTCTTGTCGCCAGGGACAAAGATGACACTTATCGGGCCTGGCATCTTCAGCATGTTATACGCATAGTGAGAGGCCGCCATGAACTTGGCGAGCGCTGGACGGCCGAGAATCCCATTGTAAGGCAATGGAAAATCGGCAACGTCAAAGGTGACCCTCTCAGTTTTGAAGTTCAACTCGCTGCCAAATGTCACCGGCAACGTGATCTTCCCCTTCGGATTACTCCTTCCCGGGTTGATCCCTTGGAATGTGCCGGTTTCTTCGAGCTCGCTGTCAGGGACCTGGAGTTTCTGGAGCACAGCGGAGGAGATCAGGTTCAAGCCGGCCCCGCCGTCAACTAGCATCTTAGTGACCTTGAGGTTGCGGATGGTTGGTGAAACCAACATCGGCAAGCACCCGATCGTAGTTGTGCGATCAGGGTGGTCCTCAATATCAAAGATGATACGCGTGCTGGACCATTTCAGAAGCTTGCGTGACTCGACGGGTGGTTCTGCCGCATTGACTTCCCGCACTCATTGCTTGAGTTGGCGGTGTGAAGTATGCATAGAAGCACCGCCGTCAACGCACAAGACCTCTGTGGCTTTCTGGAACTCCTGCTCACTGGTCTCGACATCATCCATGTCTTCGTCGCCGTCGTCATCTTCATCCTTGTCGCAGCCGCGGGGAGGTCTGTCTCCTTGCCGCTGCTTGGCCTTGCCGCGGCGTCCTCCCCTGCCGGGGCGCTTCATGCCGGATCCTCCAGCACCTCCTTGGGCTTTCTCCTTGTCGCGTCGCTCGTATTTGGCCTTTTGCAGCTCGACAAGCTGCTCGACCTTCTTGCAGCTCTGGAGGTCATGGCCCTTGGTGCGGTGGATCTTGCAGTACTATTTGTTGGTGCCGTCCTGCTTGTCGGCAACCGCCACAGCCTGGTAGTTGGTTCATGCGGCAACCTCCTTGCCAGAGCTACCAGCTTTGGCTTTCTTGGCGCCACCTTCGTTGCCGGACTGCTCAACAACTAGCACATCTTTGCCTTTCCTCTTCCTGTTGTTCGGCCGCCGGTTTTTCTTTGCCGGTGCAGCATCCTCGCTGTCAGATCCTCCTGCTCCTGTATTCTCTCCGGGGAGTTTCCTCCCTTCCTCAGCACGTGCACACTTGTCAGCCAAGGCATACAGCTCACTGACGTCTCTGATCTTGCACATCGCCATCTCCTCCCGCATCCTGCGGTTACGCACGTTCTTATGGAACGCGCTGATAACCGCGGCAGGGTGGACATATCGGATGTTGTGCTGTACACGGCTGAATCTCTGAATGTACTTGCGCAGGGGCTCTCCTTCCTTCTGGGCGAGCAGATGAAGGTCACTCTCTTGGCCATGAGGTTTGTGGCCGCCTGTAAAGGCGCCGACAAACTGATGGCATAAGTCTGCCCAGGAAGATATGGAGTTTTCCGGCAAGTGCATGAGCCAGGACCTGACGTTGGGTTTGAGCACCAGCGGGAAGTAGTTGGCAAGGATCTTGTCGTCCCACCCCCCGGCAGCTTGCACCGTGATGGTGTAGATGCTGAGGAACTCCGACGGATACGAATTGCCGTCGTACTTCTCGGGTACGTCTGGCTTGAAATTCTTCGTGCTGGGCCACTGGACTTGCCGCAGCTCACGGGTAAACGCAGGGCAACCTACCGCGTACGGCAGGTCGCCTGGTTCCCCTGGCGCATGCATGTCGACAGAGGGCCCAGCGCGCTGGTCTGATTGACGCCGCGCTTCTCTTTGGCGCTCGGTGCGAGTTCGAGCGTCTTCTTGCTGTCGTTCGTGAAGAACTTGGCGTTGATCGCGACGAGCTCGTGGATCCGATGATGCGGTGGAGTCGCTATCGAGGTGGATCCGGTGTGGCGGCGATCTTGGCCTTCGCGGCGGGGAGTGCACGGTGGTTGCACCCCCACCGGTCATGTCGCCACCGGCTCGTGCCTGGCTGACTCGCCGCAGCTGCGATGTACTCGGCTGCCGTGGAGCGTCGCCGTTGGCAAAGCCGATGAGACTCTGAATGGTGGCCCTCTAGTCGTCGATCTTGTCCCCCGTTGGAGGGTAATCTAGGAGTAGTTGGGCTCGCGCCAAAGCTTCTACTGGAGTGGCGGGTAGCGGGGGCGAACGGTGTGAGGAGCGGGATATGCTCGGACTTCTAACTATGTTAGAAGGAGCAGTATCCCGTCCATGCGACCGTGCCTCGCTCGCGCCAGCATGTTGGCGCGCATGCTGGTTTTGACCATTCCGAGATCCACCAGCTCGATCTGGGTCCAGCAAGCGTATGGTACTGTGTGTACCATGACGCTGCTGGTCCCGCGCCTCCTGAGATGAGCGTGGTGCATGTACGGACGCCGAGGTCTTGGAGTGTGCCCGGTCGTTGTGGGAGCCGGCTACGCCGCCGATGGGCAGCGCAGCCTTGTCCTTGGACCTAGCGGCATCGTGGGCTCCCTCGCCGACGCCCGTTCTTCCGCTAGCGTCTACCCCACCAGCCGTTTGCTCCGGCGGTGGTGGGTTTGTCGTGGACGGAGCAGCCGCCTCCGAAGCCTTTTTCTTCGGCGGCATGTCGATGAAGATGATGAGGATCTAGTTCGTGCGAACGCCGGATCAGGTTCACACAACTTCGACGCCCCCCTACCTGGCGCGCCAAAGATGTCGGGGAAACTGATCCACGAGCACCTATGGGGACCGGCGGACCGAGCCCCTTTCGGTTTGGCGGGGGCGGAGGTCGCACGAAGAGCAGATCGAGGCGAAGCACACGAGCAGTTTACCCAGGTTCGGGCCGCCTGGATGCGTAAAACCCTACTCCTGCTTTGTGGTTTGTATTGAGTTCTTGCTCGGGAGCGCTGAGTGCTACAGTACACACCAGCAGCTAACGAGACCGAGCGTGAGTGTTCTTCTCCCCCCCCCCTTCTACGTTGCGCATGGGCCTCCTTTTATATGCTCAAGGGGTCACCGACAGGTGGCAACGTAGACAGGGGTAAAAATGGAAAGGTGTTGCGGTTGGTACATCTACCTGTACAGTGTATCATACCTAACCCTGACGGTAGGGGACAAGGGCATTAAATGCCCATCTGCGTCGCCAAAACAGTGCAAAAAGGGACCGTCAGGGACGCCACCGTTCGCCACGATAGCAATCTTGTCAGCGCCGCTTGCCACTGCGTACCGCTGGCTGCACAACCTCCTGCCACGTACGCTTGGAAGGGTCCCAGAGCGACACGTTGGTGGATGTGCTGGAGCGTGGGTATGGAGTGGTAGCTTGCCGCGGCAAACGCCTTGCCGCGTTCGTTGTCTTGTCGCGTCCGGAGGCTTGCCGCTCACCGGGCCTCGCCGGGATGCGCGGCGCGTCGCGGCAAGTTCCTTGAGAGGCCTTGGTTGGCCTTCCCGGCAAGCTCCTCTTGCCGGGGTCTTGTGCCTTGAGTGGCCTTCCCGGCAAGCTCCTCTTGCCGGGGCCTTGTCTCCTTGGCTTGAATACTTTGTTCTTGAATGGCTCCAAAGGAACCGCAGAGGACCTTGGCGGTCACCCAGCAAGTCTTCCCGCGGGATGCTACGACTGCCCGTGCACAAGTTCGGGATACTAGGGTACCCCTACTCTAGTACACCGACACCACCTTTATCGATACTTCATTTATATTCGCAATATTCAGATTGCATTATCATATTCTTGCTTGTTCTTCGATTGCTTGCAGGGATAGACCTTCGTGGTTAGGTTGATTGTGCTGCGGCATGGTCAATAACCTCTTGGAGTTGGTTTAGCCGAGAGTTCCAACATTGTCTGAGTTGATAACACGAGGTAATGACAAAGGTACTGATCTTCTAACTTCACATGCGAATGATGAATGCCTTGACGATTTAAATACACCATGTGATGCTCTAGCCACAACATTAATCACACCACCTATTTTAGATGATTATGCTGATGATTTGACTTTGCCATGTGATCAAACAACTGCAATATCAAGAATTTTGAGTGCACCCATTGAATTAACCGTTGACGTGAAAGAACCATGTGAATCAGGCACTAAAACAAATTTGGATCAACTACGTTTGAAAAAAATTGTGCCAATGTTTAATCATTTTGATATGACCTCTAATCTTGGTGATGATTCTGTGTCAAATGACTTATTGCATGTTGGCTTATTTAAGCATGTTGTAGCATGTAAATTTTATGCAAGTAAGGTTTATTCAGCAATATTGGGATGGTTTAATGATGAATATTGTCAATCTTTTCATATGAATAAGAGCTTCACTTATATATGCAAACTGAGTTGCAATACTTTTATGCCTTCTACTTCTTGTGATAATATTTTTACTTTATATTTTATTCACTATGAAAGTTACTCATGTATACATGTGTCATATGTGCAAATTCCACGGGAAGTAAAAATTGATGACATATACATATACAACATGTACACCTTGTCTCTTTTGTTAGCCACATTTCAGATAAAGCAACGCTGAGGACGGCTTTATTTTCAAGAAGAGGAGGATGATGAGGACATGACTACCTTGGATACGACCAAAAATATTGCATACATGCATATTTGTCAGGTGATTTCTAGTGTCAACTATTCAATAATCTATTTATATTATCCAGAACAAAAATACTTCACACACTTTTGTGTTTTGTCTAATTGCAGGTGTATGGGACATTTGTACAATCCACATATGAAGATAAGGGAAAAAGAGAAGTTTAGGTGCTGTTCAAAAAGTCCCTTCACGTCCCTTTTGGGCCAAGAGAAGATAGAGTCCAAGTCTCTCACGTTCTGGATTCAGATTCGGACTACACGGACATACCTCACTCAAAACGGCAAGAACTTTTTATATGGACTCCGAATTGGGTGATTCTTTTTTTTTGAAAGTAGATTTAGTCCTCTTTCCACTCCAATTGGATTCACCTTTAAATTCGTCCGGAGCATTGAGATATGGATGAAACAATCTGACGCTGCAGCAGAATCCGAGTCAAACAACAAGTCCAAAGGTGTAGCATCACCTCCACTTGGGCCCATGAGCCTTGTACGACCTAGGGTTGGTTTTAGGCTGCCTTGGGACGTCCTCCCACCTCCTTGGCCACCACTCCTTGCTCCTATATAAGTATATCCACCTAGTAGCTTTTTCCTTGGGATTTGTTTAGTTAAAAGTTAGCCATTGCAACTTCGTGTACTTCGTTTGTGTCCAACGACCAGACCAAGACGGCTTATGAATCCCCACCTTTATCAATACTTCATTTATATTCGCAATATTCAGATTGCTTTATCATATTCTTGCTTGTTCTTCGATTGCTTGCAGGGATAGACCTTCGTGGTTAGGTTGATTGTGCTGCGGCGTGGTCAATAACCTCTTGGAGTTGGTTTAGCGATTGCTAAGGCGCAACGTCATGCACGTCTGTAGTCGGATCGTCAAAGACGTCTCCACCAAATTGATAGTTATCATCTCATCGAAAGATCTGGACACCCTTTGCCTCTATCACTTCCGAACCTTGACAAACTCGGTCACTCGGCGATCCACAATTCCTCTTGGATGCTCTAAACCATGACGCCTAACCGTCTGGAAGAAGCACAGTCTTCGAAGGTAACAAGCGTCGGATCCACGAAGGATCAATCTCCTAAGTGATGCTCAATCACTTTGGGTTTGTAGGTGTTTCGGTTTGGGTTTGGATTTTCCTCACTTGTTGATTTTCGCTCAAAGTCCTCGGAGGATGGGTTGCTCTCAAATGACAAGTGTCAGTTTCTCTCGGAGCAGCCAACCAGCTAGTGGTTGTAGGGGGCGGCTATTTATAGCCTAGGGAGCAGCCCGACATGATAAGACATAAATGCCCTTCAATGATATGACCGTTGGATGGATAAGATATGTTGGGACAGCTGGCGCGTAGCACAGCAACGGTCGGAATTTTGAGGTACAAATTCCTCAGGGCTATCATGTTCCTCACTGTGTAGGCAATCCGCACTGGCGAATTCCTAACTCCTCAGTCAGAATTCCTCAAAGACCAGAAGAACTTCGTCTCTGTCACTAAAGAATATGACTGAACTGTATGAGATCTCCGATGGCTTCACTCGAAGGGATTGGTAGGTGTAGGATTTGAGTTGAGCATCAAATGGAAAATTTTCCTTAGTATTTCCTCGACCCCCGGTGTTTCTTATGACTCAAGAAAGAGAAAATAAAACTACGAAAACAAAAGTCTTCACGCTTCATGTTCCTTGAATGAATACGAAGTCTTCAAGGTCACACCAATTTCTTCACTTTCAAAGTCTTCAGAAAGTCTTCGGTATATCAAAGTCTTCAGTCGAAGAACTTCATTTTTAGGGGTTGAATTTCTTTGTAAGTATCAAACTCCTCATAAACTTATAGACCTGTGTACACTCATAAACACATTAGATCCTTAACCTATAAGTCTTCAATACACCAAAATCACTAAGGGGCACTAGATGCACTTACAATCTCCCCCTTTTTGGTGATTGATGACAACATAGGTTAAGTTTTCAACGGGGATAAACATATGAAGTGTAAATACTGATATTGAGGAATTTGATTGCAAGATATAGAAGAACTCCCCCTGAAGTTGTGCATACTGAGGAATTTGCTTTTGAAGCAATGCACACTTGAAGAGATGAATCATGGAGATCTCCCCCTATATCTTGTAATTCATACACACATTTGACATATGAAATGAAGATTTTGAAATGCATGATGAAATATGGTGACTGATGTAATTCAACATGCGTGCGATAATATTAACAAGGAATAAGCATGCAGAATAACGTAGCAGAACTATCAGACCACCATCGGGTTTAAGTTTACAACTCGATCCAATAAAACTTTTGGAAGAACGAGAGTTGTAACTTAGCAAAAAAACGTTGTATATTGAGCGTTAAAATAGACCCTCTTGAAGACTAACTCATATTTCTCCCCCTTTGTCATCGAATGACCAAAAGGATCAAAACTGAGGACTAACGCCCCTGAAGATAATCAAGTTGATGAAGGAGCCCCAGCGATGTTGGGGTCGGTTGTTGAAGTAGGGCCTGCCGCAGTGTCGTCCAAGTCTTCATGTTCATCAGTATCACGCGATGAAGAATAGGAGCTGGCCACCAAAGAAGGAGCCTTGACCTTCTTGAATTTCTTCGGAGGAGGTGCAGACCAGTCAAACTCTTCTTTGAGACCCATTTTCTTCAGATCTTCAGCGCTTTTAACTGGAGACAGAACAGCCCAGGTGCGGTTGAGGGTTTCATGGAGGTAGTAGTGGTTTTTCTTCACTGCATTGTGTGTTGAAGTCATGTTGTGAAGAATTGAACCAAACTGACGCTTGACCCATTTGTGATTGCGATCAACCTTTTGATGAAGACTGAGGAGTAACTCACGATCAGTCATCACCCTGGGTGCTGTGGCTTGAGGATTTTGCTTGGCAGTGTTGGCGGCAGAGTCATGTGTGGCAGAGTCATCATTGATGGAATAGGATGCAGCCTTGCGAAATTGACCATCCAATGGATGAATGCCTTCATCTATCACAACAGTTGCCTTGCATTTGTCATCAGCTGAGGAAAATGTCCTTTTGAGGAATTCAATTGGAGGCAAGTAGCTGCAGTGGTTCAGAGTGTCAGCTTTGTAGTTGAGTGAAGACTTTGTCCTGATGAATCTCATAATCCATGGCGCATAAGGCTTCAGCTCAAACAGTGACATGGCAATATTGGCCAGAGTCATCATGAAGAAATCATGGAAGTGGACGGGAACGCCATGAATGATGTTGAAAAGCAGATTCTTCATGATGCCAACGACTTGTTCATCACTTGAGTCGTGGCCTTTGATAGGACTCATTGTCTTCGACAGAATGCGATAGACAGTCCGAGGCACATAGAGCAATTCCTTGACGAGGAAATTGGTTCTAGGGGCCTGCCCCGGCTTCAAAGGCTTCATCAATACTTGCATGTAATGATTTGAAGGCTTAGGTTCATTGTAAACACAACATGCATCTTCAAGGGGAGGACTTAGAGGAAGGGCACGAAGCAATTCAGACGCTGGTGCCTTGTAGTGAGTGTTCTCTGTCATCCAGTACAGAACCCATGAATTCACATCTTCAGAATCGCCTATGATGTGCAGCGTTGCGTAGAACTGAAGAATGAGTTCTTAATTCCAATCACATATGTCAGTGCAGAAATTCAGTAACCCAGCGTCGTGAAGAACAATGAGAACTGGCTCGAAGCACGGCAGAGACTCCATGTCTATGTGAGGAATATGTGCATGATCGAAGACTTTGTCTTTGTTGAACAGCACTGAGGAATAGAAGTTGGCTTGACTAGCAGTCCAGAAACGCCTCTTCCTTATGCGAGCAGAGTCATATGGACTATAATCTGTGAAGAACACATGCTCACCAAAGAAGTTTTCAGCCTTGAACTTTTGCTTCCTTGAGAACGGATCCTTTGGCTTTGGCAATGGAGTGTTAGTGAGTTGCATCACGACGAGTGTCAGTGAGTTGCATCACGACCTCAGGAATCATTAGCTCAGGTTCTTCAGGCTGAGGAATTCCTGGTTCCTCCTCAGGTGCAGTCACATTTTCAGCAGCAGCAGTTTCTTCAGCACTAGTGGCTAGAATATCTTCACGGACAGGTGAGGTGGGATGAGTTTCTTCAGAGCCCATTTGAACTGTTGGTGCAGGGGAGTGAGGAATTTGCTGTAGTGGGGTGAAGAGTGGAGAGTTGGGATGCTGACTTTCCCAAAAATCATCATTCATCACTGGCGTTGTGCTGCCAATGTTCACGTCTTCATCATCAATTTCTTAAACACCAGCCTCTTCAGTAGTAAACTGAGGCATTGGTGATGAACCAGTGGGTTGAAGGGATTGTATCCACTTCAATTTCCTCATCAATCTGCTCTGAGGAAGCAGCAGATTGAGTTTCGTCATCTGATCTGCTTGGGATCTCATAGTCCTCATCAAAAGGAACAAGGTCCTTTGATGGCATGGTTGAAATTGGAACAACATCAATGGGATCTTCAAAAGACCTGGTCATAGGCTTCATCTTCTTTGGAGCTGAAGATTCTGAAGCACTTGATGCTTTCCTTTTCTTCACTGCGGATCGCTCTACAGCCTTGGTCTTCTTCTCATCTGATGCAGATGGAAGGATAGGAGTTGGTGTAGGCGCAGGTGGAGCTGAGGAATCTGTTTGTATTTCTTCAGGCGCAATTGATGTAGTTTCCCTGACATCTTCAGTTTCTTCAGGCGCACCACTAGTGGATGCCCTGGCAGTTTCTTCAGCAGCTGGAATGGAGTCATCAGCCCTGGAACTAGCATTTTCTTCAGCAGCCTGAAAGTCATCAGCGGTGCTGGCATGTTCTTTAGTTGGCTGAGCAGAAGCTTCAGCTTGTGGAACTTCTTGTTGCGATGGGGCTGCAACATTGGTGAACTTTTCAGTCAGTTTCACAAACCTGGCTTTGGCTCCCTTCCAATCAGCATAGTATGAGTTAAGTTTGTTGTTGAGGGCTTTGATGTCAGCCTGCATCTTGACGAGTTCTTTAGTTGTCATCTTGACAACATTTTTCTTCAGCAGTTTCTCTTTTCTGTATTGCAATTTCTTGATTTCTCTGGCCCTATCATATTTCCATTTCTCCTCTTGGATGAAATGAGTTAGCATGTGACTTTGGCCCGGTGTCAGCTTGAAGTCAGGCATAGGAGTGTTTGGGTCCTTGTGCCAGAGATCAATGTAGTCTAGGATCGCTCTTGGATCCAACAGCAGCGGCACAGGTGTGCCTTTGGCTGTAGCGGCCCATTCTTGTTTGTCTCTGATGATTTCTGCAAGTTCTTCTTCATCAGCCTCATCTTCTTCAGACGACACATTGAAGAGAACCTGCTTCTTCTTAGGACTTGGGCGAGGACCTCGTCCAGCAGTAGCCTTTTTCTTCAGCAGAGAGGGTCTAGCTGAGGATTGTGGAGGAGGTGCTGAGGACTTTGGTGGAGCAGGAGCAGCATGAGGAATTTGCTTTGAAGATTTTGAAGTTCCTGGCTGTGAGGGCGCAGCTAAGGGTGAAGCACTTGGCTTTCGAGCGGGCTTCTTTGCCATTGATTTCCTCGGCTTGACAGAGGCCTCAGTGGCAGCAGCAGCAGCAGAATCTTTGTTGAATTTCTTCACTGCTTCTCTGGCTTGTCTTGTCAACTTGGCTTGACGCCTTGCCCATTCCTCAGGAAAATCCTCACCGCGTTTGATGCTAGTGGGACCTGCCACTTAGCCAGGTGCCAATGGGGCTCTTGGGCATGGAGGGTTGAGAGCGAATTTCCTCATGTACTTTGGAGTAACATATCTGTACTCCCTCCATTCTCTTGCCCATCTCCGTTCTATCCTTTGAATGCGCACCTTGCACTGATTCTTGGTCTCTTTGCCAAACTTGGCTTCATCAGGCGTGCAGTACTCTTTGTAAATGTCCTCAGGGATTTCAAACGCAGTCATGACCTCAGGCTTCTTTCCTCCTTTCTGCGGCCTCTTACCATCTGCCATATTCTTCAGCTGAGGAATTTGAACAATAGAATTCTCTGAAGAAGTATGCGGTTTTTCTTCGAGGAACACTACAAATGAGTTAAGTTGATGAGAACCTAGTGATTCAGCAGCAGACATGAGTACCTGTGAACAGAGTATAGTTGCAAGGAATTTGGAGAGGTCATATGTGCTCTCAGAAGGTTTTTCAAAAAGAACAATTTTGAGGAATTTGACCAGATGCGTCTTGAGGAATTTCACTAAGCGCGCTTTATCTTAGGTTCCAGAGTTGTATAGATCGAAAATCCACACAATTGAGGAATCTTGAAGAAAATGATGCTTAGGGAAATGAATCAAGAACAGATGACATGTGAGGTGTTTAGTGTGTGAAGATTTGAAGAATAAAACACCTTTGAAGATTTTGTAGAGAAACTTTGAATCAAAGAGGGCAGTAAAAGTAACTTTTAATTACCCTGAATGAAGAACATGACAAACAAAGAGGTGAAACAGTGAAGTTCGTCGGTGTAGATCTTCCACGCCCTAACTCGGCGGAGGAAGGTGTCTACGGCGGCGGCAGAGGTGAAGATTTCTGCGATCGGCGCGAGTACGACGGTGACGAGGTCGAGGCAGTGAAGCTCTTCCTCACCGGTGACGATGGAGCAGCGGCGGCGCTAGGGTTTGGGAAGCTCGAGCGGGAGGGAGAGTTCGAGCGGAGTAAAAGAAGTGAGGAAGGGGTGAGGGGTATTTATAGTAGCATTGAAAAACTGTTCGCCCGAAGATTTGGGACGACCGTGCCCCTAACCCTTCTCCTTCGCACGACATGTGTCACACACGTACAGAGTGGTGGACATCGTGTAAGATCGTGGGTGAGTTGAATAATGCATCGTGGGATTCGGAACGGTTTGAGCAGGAAAACCGAAAATTTGGATAAGATTAGTTTTAAAAGTTCCGTTTGCAATTTCTTCAGCTGACTAGGACACAGTGAAGATTTTGAACGAGTTTCAAATAGAATGCACATGAAGAATTTGTGAATAGATTGGATTGAGTATAGCATAGAGGGGAAGGGTCCGATCACATTCACTTAGCAGAAAAACACCAAGTTGAAGAAATAGCCATAAGTGAATGTTGTAGAGGACATAAACTCATATATATATAGCCAATGAAGAAAAATGACGGAAACAGTGAAGATTTTGAAAAGTTGAAGAATTTTGAACAACTGGGGAATTTCAAAAGTTGAGGAAAAACTCAAATTGAAGATTTTCAACTTTTGTGGTGGCGTGACCCACCGTATAAGAATGCTGATTTCAGACACCGCGTACAATTGTCGTAGGGTTCTGAGAATCAAATTCTTCATTAATTTCTTCACACTTAGAGTGTTATTCTTCATTGATTGAAGAAAAACGTTTCTTCATGTGTTGCATATCTAAGTCATCAATTTTGCATAAGTGTTAGGATGAGTGCCTTTTCAAAGTACATTCGAAGACTCTAAGATATTTAGCTCACACCGCAACTTGCTAAATCTCTTCTCATCCAAGGGCTTAGTGAAGATATCGGCTAGCTATTCTTCAGTCTTCACATGCTCAATAGAAATGTCGCCTTTCAATACATGATCGCGAAGAAAATGATGACGAATCTGAATGTGCTTTGTCTTCGAGTGCTGAACCGGGTTGTGATCAATCTTGATGGCACTCTCATTGTCACAGAGGAGAGGCACATTCATCACATTGATGCCATAGTCCTTGAGTGTTTTCTTCATCCATAGTAATTGAGCACAGCAAGAACTAGCAGCAATGTACTCAGCTTCAGCAGTAGACAGTGATACGCAGTTCTGTTTCTTCAAGGACCAACAGACCAAAGATCGTCCAAGCAAATGACATGTACCAGATGTTAACTTGCGGTCCACACGATCACCAGCATAGTCAGAGTCAGAATATCCAATGAGATGAAAATCCGAGCCCTTGGGATACCATAATCCTAGTGTTGGTGTGTGAGCTAGATATCGAAGAATATGCTTCACAGCCTTATGGTGTGATTCCTTCGGTGCAACTTGAAATTGGGCACACATGCAAACACTAAGCATTGTATCTGGCCTAGATGCACATAAGTACAATAAAGAACCAATCATGGAGCGGTATACCTTATGATCGAAGTCAATACCATTTTCATCAGTGCATAGTTGACCATTTGTGGGCATAGGAATTTTGATGCCTTTGCAATCTTGCATGCCGAATTTCTTCAGGACATCCTTGAGGTATTTCTCCTGAGAAATGAATATACCATTGCGCTGTTGACGAACTTGAAGACCTAAGAAGAATTTCAACTCTCCCATCATAGACATTTGATATTCTTCACTCATCATATAGGCAAATTCATCACTATAACGTTGGTCAGTACAGCCAAAGATAATATCATCAACATATATTTGGCACACAAACAGTTCACAATCATAAGACTTAGTAAAGAGAGTAGGATCGAGTGAACCGGGTGTGAAGCCTTTCTTCATGAAGAATTCCTTCAAAGTATCATACCACGCCCGTGGGGCTTGCTTGAGGCCATAGAGGGCCTTATTGAGTCTAAAGACTTTGTCAGGATTCTTTGGATCTTCAAAACTTGGGGGTTGAGCAACATATACTTCTTCCTCAAGCTTAGCATTGAGGAATGCACTTTTCACATCCATTTGATATAAGATGATATCATGATGGTTAGCATAAGCAAGTAATATGCGAATAGCCTCGAGTCTAGAAACAGGTGCAAAAGTTTCATCGAAATCAACTCCTTCAACCTGTGTGTAGCCTTGAGCCACTAGACGTGCCTTATTCCTCACCACAAGGCCGTTTTCATCTTGCTTGTTGCGGTAGATCCATTTTGTGCCAATGATATTATGCTTGCGAGGATCTGGACGATTGACCAGTTCCCACACGTTGTTGAGCTTGAACTGATGTAATTCTTCTTGCATGGCCTGAATCCACTCAGGCTCCAGAAATGCTTCATCTACCTTAGTGGGCTCTGTGATAGAGACAAAAGCAAAGTGCCCACAAAAGTTAGATAAGTGTGAAGCTTTTGAGCGTGTGAGAGGACCTGGTGCTCTAATGTCATCGATGATGTTCTCCACTTGCACTTCTTTTGCAACGCGAGGATGAGCTGGTTGTCGTTGAGGAATTTGATCGGCATTTTCTTCAGCATCAATTTCCTCCGCATTTTCTTAAGATACATCAGCTTGACGTTCTTCATGTTCTGGAATGAATTCTTCAGCAGATTCTTCAGTAGGAATGACATCTTCAGTAGCCTTGTGCTTGATAGAATCCTCAGGTGCTGGTTCATCTAACACAGAAGGTAGGTACTCTATTGGGTTTCTTGTCAGTGAGGAGTTCATAGGCAGTCTTCTTGAATAATTTGTGAAGATATACTCTGTTGATGATGTGGCACGTAGTATCAATTGCATCAACCCAGAAACGGCGAGGGGTTTTGTACTCATCGAGCATAGTGCGAGCCATCTCAGCAGGAGTCCTGTTCTTGCGCTCCACGATGCCATTCTGTGGAGGAGTATAAGGAGCAGATAACTCATGAGTAATACCAAGTTCATCAAGATAGTCATCGAGACCCGAATTCTTGAACTCAGTGCCATTGTCACTTCTGATGTGCTTGATTTTCACACCAAAGTTGGTTGAAGCCCTCGAGGAAAATCGTTTGAAGACTTCCTGCACTTCATGTTTGTAAGAAACAAGGTGTACCCACGTGTAACGAGGGTAATCATCAACAATAACAAAGCCATATTGAGATGCTTCATTTGAAACAGAAGAATAATGATTAGGACCGAAGAGATCCATGTGAAGCAATTCAAAGGGACGAGTGGTGGTCATGATAGTCTTCGCTGGATGCTTGGCCTTGGTCATCTTTCCAGCTTCACAGGCACCGCATAAGTGATCCTTGAGGAATTTGACATTCTCAATGTCAATGGCATGCTTCTTCTTTGCAAGCGTGTGCAAATTCCTCATGCCTACATGACCAAGTCGTCGATGCCCTAGCCATCCTTCTGAAGCTTTTGCGAGTAGGCACACGGCTGGTTGTGAATCTGCAGAGAAATGAACAATATACAAGTCTCCTCTCCTAAAGCCTTCGAAGACTTTGGAATTGTCAGCTTCCATAATCACAACACAACGATACTTGCCAAAGACAACAACCATATCAAGATCACAAAGCATTGAGATAGACATAAGGTTGTATCCTAAGGACTCAACAAGCATGACTTTGTCCATGTGTCGATCCTTTGTGATAGCAACCTTACCTAGACCCAATACCTGATTTTTGCTTTTGTCAGCAAAGATGATATGCTTCAGATGTGATGATGATAAGGGAGCATCCATTAATAGATTCTTGTCACTAGTCATGTGATTTGTACATCCAGTATCGAGGACCCACTCAGTGGCTTTGGGTTGATCATCCTGTAGATGAGTTAGAGCAACTTACGAACCTCATATACTTCAGCAGTGAAGAATATGATATCACAATTCATCAGATCAATCTCATCAAGTAGTAAGACAAATAAAGCAGTAGGAGGGCGTGTGAAATGAAAGTTCATTTCTTCATGATTAGCCTGCGTCCTTTCAGGCAGTTTGTCAGGTCCCCAACAAATTCTTCAGACGTCACAGTACGTCTGGAGACCTGACCCTGCACAAGAGATTAGTTCTTTTTCTTCACCACCCACATCTGAAGGGGTGGCAAAGAGTTCATCACTCTGCGATCTCCATATGAGAATGGTGGCATAGAGGCCAAACCATTTCGTTTCACATAAGAGTGGTTAGGGTAAGCATATGAGTAAGCAGAGAAATTCTTCGAGGACTTATGAACATAATAATTAGAAGAATAATGCTCATATTCATAGCCCTTGGATCTTCCCTGTGAAACAGAGTTGTTAGCACGATGATGTTCATATGAGGACTTTGATCCATGTGAGGAATTTGATCCCCTTGAGGAATATGGTCCATATGAGGACTTGGATCCATATGAAGAATTTAGTCCATATGAAGAGTTTGATCTGGGGTTCCTATTCTTCACAGGTGGTGTCATGAGGACATTCACCTGAAGACTTTCAAGGCACCTTTTGGGAACCCAGATTTTCTTCATAGGGGAGCCATTCCTGCAGTTAGTGCCAACATATATAGCAAATACTTCACCATTCTGATTTTTGAACAGTTTATAGTTGGAGTCAAATGACTCATCAAAAGAATGAGAAGATTCACATGTATAACCAGATAAATTAGATGGATCAACTGGAGGTCCCTTTGCAGGAACCCATGAGGTTTTGGGGTACTGCTCAGGCTTCCTCTCAAAGGCAATACCCTCTTTCCTAGGGTTCCTGTTGAGGATCTCCTTTTTAAGCACATCACAAAGAGTCTGATGCCCTGCCCTGCATCGTCAGTGATACTAGCAATGTCCTCAGACGAGGAATTAGTGATAGTAGAGGCACGTGAAGAATTTGTAACATTAGAAGCATTTGAACATTCAGGTGAGGAATTAGCAGATTCTCGTTCAATGCATTTCAAACATGGAGGAATAAATTCTTCCTGAGCAGCGCTGATTTGTTGAGCAAGTAATGAATCGCGCTCCTTCTAAAGATCTTCATAACTCCCTCTTAGCTTCTCAAGATCTTGCTTCTTTTGAAGATATTCATAAGAAAGCTTCTCATGATCAGATAAGAGAGTGTTATGATGACCTTGAAGGTTGTCAAACCTGGTCTGAAGTCTCTGAAGATTTTCAGTTAAGGCTTTAGTGCGATCCATTTCTTCACCCAACATATCATCACTTTTGTCTAACATGTTTTTAACCTTTTCAAAAGCCTTTTGTTGTTGCACAACAATCTTAGCAAGTTTAGAGTAGCTAGGCTTAAGATTTTCATCAGATTCATCCTCACTAGATTCAGAGGAGGCATATTTGAGTACCTTGGCACCTTTTGCCATGAAGCAATAGGTGGGAGCATACTCATCACTGCCTTCATCAGCCTTGTTGGTGAGATCACTTTCTTCAGAGGTGATGATGGACTTGCTGACGAATGCAGTGGCAAGGGCTAGGCTCGCCACATGAGACTCGGAATCATCAGACTCCTCTTCTTCCTCATTTTCTTCAGATTCAGCCTCTGAGTCCATCTCCTTGCCAATGAATGCCCGAGCCTTCTTGGAGCTTCTCTTCTTGTGAGACGAAGACTTCGAGGATTTTGATGATGAAGATTTTGAGGATTTCTTCTTTTTCTTCGCATCATCAGAACTGTAATCCTTGTATTTCTTCTTCTTTGATTCCTTTACCCACTGAGGACAATCTTGAATGTAGTGTCCGGGCTTCTTGCACTTGTGACAAAGCCTTCTCTTGTAGTCACTGGATGAGGAATCATTGCTCTTTGAGGGTTTTCCAAAGCGACCACGTCTTGAGAACTTTTGGAATTTCTTGACAAGCAGCGCTAGATCATGACTTAGTTTTTCAGGGTCGCCAAGGCTGCTACCAGAGTCTTCATCTTCGAATTATGATATTGCCTTGGCCGTCAATGCACGTGATCTCCCATAGCTCGAACCATAGAGATCTCTCTTTTTAGCAAGCTGGAACTCATGAGTATTTAGCCTCTCGAGGATATCAGCGGGGTCAAGTGACTTGTAATCAGCACGCTCTTGTATCATCAGTGCCAGAGTATCAAATGAGGAATCAAGCGACCTCAGAAATTTCTTCACCACCTCATGGTTGGAGATGTTAGTGGCACCAAGTGCTTGAAGCTCATTTGAGATGTCAGTGAGGCGATTGAAGGTTTGCTGAACATTTTCATTGTCGAGTCTTTTGAAGCGGTTGAAGAGATTGCGAAGAACATCAGCTCGAGAGTCACGCTGAGTTGAAACTCCTTCATTGACTTTGGACATCCTATCCCAGATAAGCTTAGCAGTTTCCAAAGCACTCACTCTTCCATAATGTCCTTTGCTCAGATGGCCACATATGATATTCTTCGCTTGAGAGTCAAGTTGCTTTAATCTCTTCACATCAGCAGTATTCAGAGAAGGTGTGACTGAGGGAACACCATTTTCCACAACATACCAGAGATCGTTATCAATTTCCTCTAGATGCATTCGCATCTTATTCTTCCAGTAGGGGTAGTCCGTCCCATCGAAGGTAGGACACCCAGCAGAGACCTTGATCATACCTGCGGTCGACATAACTAAAACTCTAGGCGGTTAAACCAAAATCACACAGAACAAGGGAGTACCTTGCTCTGATACCAATTGAAAGTGCGTTATATAGACTAGAGGGGGGTGAATAGGCGATTTTTATGAAATTCTTCACTGAGGAATTTGCTAGTGAGGAAATTCCTTAGCGAAGAACTACTAGCAGTGGAATAAGTACTCAGATGAAAACAAAGCAGAACACAAGCATGGTCATCATGATGAAATGAAGACTAGCACAGAGTACAGGAAGCGTAAACACAGGATAACACAAGATGAAGACAAACAGACCGAAGAATTTGAACTGAGGAAATTGAGAAAGTCTTCAGTCAAAGTCTTCAAACACAGATATGATAAACAAGCAGCACAATACTAAGGAAATGAAAGAGTTGAGGAAATGGAACCAGTAAGCTTGGTGAAGACAATGATTTGGTAGACCAGTTCCAACTGTTGTCTGAGTTGTACATCTGGTTGGAGCGGCTGAGTATTTAAACTCGAGGTCACACAGTCGCGGACACCTAGTCCTGAGCACGCAGCTCGGGACACCAAGTCCTCACCGTATTCTCCTTGAACTAAGGACACACAGTCCTCGTCCAATCACTCGTGGTAAGTCTTCAGGTGACTTCCGAACGTTGACAAACTCGGTCACTCGACGATCCACAATTCCTCTTGGATGCTCTAGGCCATGACGCCTAACCGTCTGGAAGAAGCACAATCTTCAAAGGTAACAAGTGTCGGATCCACGTAGGATCAATCTCTTAAGTGATGCTCAATCACTTTGGGTTTGTAGGTGTTTGGGTTTGGGTTTGGATTCTCCTGACTTGATGATTTTCGCTCAAAGTCCTCGGAGGATGGGTTGCTCTCAAATGACAAGTGGCAGATTCTCTCGGAGCAGCCAACCAGCTAGTGGTTGTAGGGGGCGGCTATTTATAGCCTAGGGAGCAGCCCGATATGATAAGACATAAACGCCCTTCAATGATATGACCATTGGATGGATAAGATATTTTGGGACAGCTGGCGCGTAGCACAGCAACGGTCGGAATTTTGAGGTACAAATTCCTCAGGGCTATCATGTTCCTCACTGTGTAGGCAATCCGCACTGGCGAATTCCTAACTCCTTAGTCAGAACAAATTCCTCAGAGACCAGAAGAATTTCGTCTCTGTCACTAAAGAATATGACTGAACTGTATGAGATTTCCAATGGCTTCACTTGAAGGGATTGGTAGGTGTAGGATTTGAGTTGAGCATCAAATGGAAATTTTTCCTTAGTATTTCCTCGACCCCCTTTAACAGTACGGTGTTTCCTATGACTCAAGAAAGAGAAAATGAAACTACGAAAACAAAAGTCTTCACGCTTCATGTTCCTCGAATGAATACGAAGTCTTCAAGGTCACACCAATTTCTTCACTTTCAAAGTCTTCAGAAAGTCTTCGGTATATCAAAGTCTTCAATCGAAGAACTTCATTTTTAGGGATTGACTTTCTCTGTAAGTATCAAACTCCTGATAAACTTATAGACCTGTGTACACGCATAAACACATTAGATCCTTAACCTATAAGTCTTCAATACACCAAAATCACTAAGGGGCACTAGATGCACTTACACTTCCATAGACCTTTAATTGAGCAATTTGTGAATGCTTGCTATGAACTTGAGGTAGATGCTTATTCTTTTGTCAAACATATTTGCATCTCTACCTCACATTTACATGATTGTCCCCATGCTATATTTTCTTGTGCTCAATTTATGTGCTTACATGCCTTGTCACAATCCTTTGTCAAACCATATGCTTTGCATGATGACAACACTTGTTTGGTTAATCACCTCTTGAATGCTTGTTTTTGCACTAACGCTAACCACATTTGTTTTTCCAAGTGTTTGTTATCCTTACTCCTTTTGAAGGAATCACTACACGGTGCGACATTGGAGAGTGCCCATTTCGAGCTTCAAGATGACAAGTACTTGGTGAACGTCCACTTCTACACGGCGAAGCCATCTCTTTCCCATGGTGATTTGGTTTTCGATCCGAGGTCGGATCTTTCCCAAGGAAGGGGAGATGATGCAAAGCATCCTATGGACATCACCATGTCAAGAGTCCGTTCAGCGAGTGACACGTGCGACATCTACTTCACATACACAAAGGTGAATCATCTCCTTTACACGTGCTCACTTGACCCCTTCGAGGATGGTATACTACTTGACACTCCACTCGTGTGCACGCATAGGTATTATCGGAACACTACAGACGACGAGGAGGAGTGCAAGCGCCAAGGAACAACTACACCATCCGCGAGGGAAGCATGGAAGAGAAGGAGGAAGAGAACTGGGCCAGTCCAGAACGAGCGGTACTACCGCCCTCCCCCAAGCGGTACTACCACTGAAGGCCCACAAGCTGTACTACCGGCCCACGTCCGCTCTACTACTGCTCAACCCGACAAACTCCTGTGATCAAGTGGCACAAGTCCGGTAATACCGCCCAGTCCAGGCGGTACTACCGCTGAAGCGGTACTACCGCCCGAGGGACCGGTACTACCGCCCTGCCTGTGCGCAGCCGCGGGCCTTTGGCCTTGTATCCCTCTCCCACTTACCCCTTCGTGGCTTAGACTATAAATAGACCACCTCCACCTCCTTTCTAGGGTTAGCATTAGTTTAGCTCATAGTTGAGATAGAGCTTTGCTCATCCATACGGGTCCCCTCGTTGAGAGAGACTGCGCCCCTCTTTGGAGAAGATCAACTTGGATTCAAGACCCCCTCTTGGGTGGCCCCATCAAGACCTCCTTCTAGGAGAAGAACCGGTTACCTTTGTATCATCCGTTGTTGACCTTGGATCATGTGTATCTCTTTGTGTTCTTGGATCTAGCGCATGTGTAATCGTATCTTGTTGGTTTGAGTGATTCTCTTGTGTTTCCTCTCGTTTTCCCCTCGTGTTCTTCGTGTTCTTAGTTGGGATCCGCTCCTTTCGTGAAAGATCGGCCATCTAGGGTTCCACCCTACATCATCTTGGTCCTGGGAACAGGGGTCCCTAGACTTTCCTGCCTGCGGCCCACGGCGTGGCTCCACCAGCGGTCCTATATGGCCCATCTTCATCAACGAATACTCAAGACCCTCGCGAGGGGCCAAGCCTCGCGAGGCCAACGAGCAAGACCTCCTCAGGGATGGCCTCACCGGGCTGGCTCACGAGGGGCGGAGAGATCAAGGCGAGGGCCACCTCGCGAGGTCCCTGTGACGCAAGCCATGACGACCAAGGCCAGGCAAGCGCCAGCGCGCGCAGCATGCTCGTTTCCTCTTTGGTACTAAAGAGGCTAGCGCAGGCGAGGAGTCCCGTGGCATCCGGCAAAGGTCTCCATATCGGTGCAACAAGACCAAGACCAGCAGGACGGCAGGACGGAGGCCACCGTGGAGCCCAGGGCGGCGTCATCACCAGAACCTTTGGCAGGCGAAGACCACCTTTAGTCAGGATAACTTGTACTGGTTGTCTCCCTTCAAATTTGTCCATTCTTGGATCCCTTCCTGCCTACATTTGGGAAGAGGACCAGGGCCTCAATAAATAAGACTAGCCACCACAATAGGAGGCAACTAATCTTGGACCGTTCAGATCATCCTCAACCACACAAGCTGAGTAAGCTCAAGGACACCTCTCCTCAGGAGGTTGTTCTTCCCTTGTACTTGTTCATCCTCAGCCCAAGAGGCAATCGGCCACACCACACTGGATTAGGGTATTACACCACATCGGTGGCCCGAACCAATATAAACCCTGTGTCCTTTGTTCCGCGAGTTCGAATCGCTGAGCTTTGAGATGTGGTGAGAGCGTGAGCTAGGGGGAGGAGAGATCTTCATGCGCACCACAGAGTTCGAACCTTAAGGGTTTTTCCGGAACCCGAAATCCAACAGCATTCATACGCTCAATGTTCTCCTTAGTTAACTCATGCATTTTTAAGATCAATTCAGCACGTCTTTAGCATCAAAATTGACCTTCTCCGAAGATGGAAGAGGCGACAAATCAATAGGTGCACGAGGTAGGAAACCATATAAAATTTCAAAAGGGCACATCTTAGTAGTAGAATGCAGGAACGGTTATAAGAAAATTCAATATGAGACGAGCATTCTTCCCACATTTTCTTGTTATTCTTCAAAGCAGCCCTAAGCATACTAGACAATTTTCTATTGACTACTTCAGTTTATCCATCAGTTTGGGGGTGACAAGTAGTACTAAAAATCAGTTTAGCCCCAACTTAGCCCATAAACATCTCCCAAAGTGGCTAACAAATTTAGTATCCTGATCTGAAACAATAGTATTTTGCACACCATGCAAGCGAATAATTTCATGAAAGAACAAATCAGCAACATTAGCGGAATCATCGCTTTTATGACATGGTATGAAGTGTGCCATTTTCAAGAAACTATCCACGACAACAAATATGCTATCCCTCCCCTTCTTTGTTTGAGGTAAACCCAAAACCAAGTCCATAGATATATCCTCCCATGGAACAGTAGGTATAGGCAAAGGCATATATAAACCATGAGGATTGAGTCGTGACTTAGCTTTTTGACATGTTGTGCAGCGAGCAACAAAATGCTCAACACACCTTCTCATATTTGGCCAGAATAAATGTGTAGCAAGTACATCCTCCGTCTTCTTCACTCCAAAGTTTCCCACTAATCATCCTCCATGCGCCTCCTCCAACAACAAAAGACGAACAGAGCTAGCTGGAATGCATAGCTTGTTAGCACAGAACACAAATCAATCATTAATGACGAACTTGTTCCTCTCCCTTCTTTACAATTTTGCAATACATCTTTAAATTCAGGATCATGCACATATTGATCTTTGATAGTCTCCAAACCAAGTATTTTAAAGTCAAGTTGTAAAAGCATAGTACAATGACAAGACAATGCATCAGCAACAACATTTTCTTTACGCTTCTTGTGTTCAATGACATAAGGGAAAGTCTCAATGAATTCAAACCATATAGCATGTCTACGGTTCAATTTTTCTTGACTTTTAATATGTTTCAAAGATTAATTATCAGAATGAATAACAAAATCTTTGGGCCATAAATAATGTTGCCATGTTTCCATAGTTGATGAGGACATCAATACCATTGTTACACCCACAGCCCCTACTGTTACATATACTGGACCAATTACTAGAGCTCGCGCACGCCAATTAAAGTACCAGGTACTTTCGTTTCTTGGTAATGATTATAATGTTCATGAGAATATGATGCTTCCTAAATTGGATACATTTGTTTTGCTTACAAATGAAGGGCCTAGCTTGGAGAAGGATGAACATTGGTGCAAGAACACGCATGGAGTTGATGGCATGCGCAAGGGGATCAAGAACGGAGTTACAAGTGATGATTTCAGGACATTGAAGCCACCATAAGGAGTGCATGAAGCCTTGGAGGAAATATGCAAGATGCCACTTCATAATATTCGTCCATAGGCTATTCTAGGTGCTGCGTCACCTTATTATTGGGCCAGACCCATGTAATTTCGAAATACTTAAGTATAGGCTATTTTTAGAGTCTGTATGTGTGGGGAAATAAGAGTTCCTGTTTATATACAGCCCTTAGAGTTCATGAAATTCCCTCCTCTTCCTCCTTATATACAGCCCTTAGGGCGTCGTTTAGACTTTGGGTTTTGTTTAGATCAAAAGTTCGCCATAGCTGCAACTTGCGTACTTCGTTTGTGTTCAACGACCAGACCAAGGCGTCACAGAACCCCACTTTCATTAATAAAGCTTTCCTCTTATATTCGCAATATCCAGATTGCAATCTTATTTTCTTGCTTGTTCTTCATTTGCTCGCAGGAAACAGGCCCTCGTGGTCAGGTTGATCGTGCTCCGGCGTGGTCAATAACCCTCGGAAGTTGGCTTAGCGATTGCTAAGGCACGACGTCTCGCACGTTCGTAGTCTGATCGTCAAGGTCGACTCCCGCAGAAACGATAGACACCATCTCATCGAAACATCGGGACACCCTTGCCTCTATCAAGTGGTATCAGATTTCCAGGTTGCTCGGTGCGATTTTATAGTTTTTCGTAGATTAGATCGAGTCTGTTCTTCATACCTACAGTCCACGAAAAAGCCACAAAAAAATTAGGGTTAGTTCATCATATCCGAACCAATCTGAGCCTTTGCATAATCTTTTTAGGGTTTTTGCTTTGTTGAATTTGCGGTTGCATCGTCGTGTCAAGTTGCTGGTCTTAGAGTCTAGTCTTTTAGAGTTTCGACTTCTGGTCATAAGTTGTCACGCCGCCGCCGCACCATCATCATCGCCTTGCCATCTACGACCATTGCTTATCCGCCACCGCTCTGAATCCGTATCCATATACCACCACCGCTACCATCTACCACCACCACTGCCATATACCACAACCATATATCCACCACCAATCCGAGTTCTTCTCATATTAGGTTTGTTTTTGAGATCCATCTAAATTCCGATTCGTGTTTCCTTGCCTGCGTAGGTCTCGGAGAAAAAGGAGCGCAGTTTTTTTAGGCCAAAATTTGAGCGACCGAAAATATTTTTTCCCTACACTATTTTTAGGCTGTTCTGAGTCTTTTGAGACACTCGCCATCATAGTGATTTTTTGTCGCACTTTTTTGTCGTCGCTGCGCTGATTTCGGAAAAAAAATTGTCAAAAAAAATTTCGTACCCATCCTATCAGTTTGACCTGGGAAGAGAGACACTCGCCATTATAGTGATTTTTCGCAAAAAAAAAGAGGAGCGGAAAAAAAAATAGAGCGATAAAAAAATTCAGAGTGTGCTTTTCCCTTGTTTCCGTGCAGCGCCGTGATTTTGTTAGTGTTGTAGGCTCGTTTCTCTAGCACGGTCTAGCCTAGGACCAGCACAGTACCGTCGTTGAGCGTTTATTCAACTTTGCATCTCTGAATTGATTATTGCTGATCCTTTTTGCTACCATATTATAAGCCTTCCCAGCGCCACATACATCTACAATGTGCGTTTGACTCTCCCTGGTAATCGCTCTATCCAAGCTTTGAGAGTTTTGACTACATCGGTTGCCGATCACTGCCTTCTGCTGGGTAAGAACTGGTAAGAATTTGAGATTTGCTTGACGGATTTGTGACTGTCCACCACACCACCACCACCACTTCCTAGTACTCTGTCGAATCATATTCTTGTGTGTTTCTATTGCTGCTAACCATGGCAGGATCACAAGCCAACGAGACTGAGTGGGAGAACATAACAAACAAAGCGTTACATGATAAGTTTCAACAAATGATGAGTGGACAGATGGAAGATGTGCTAAATAGATTTGAAGAGGCCATGGAGAAGATAGATGGCATTGAGAAGGCGTTCGAAACAAAGCTCGATAACAAGTTTAATGAATTTCTCGCGCGTCTACCACCACCACCACCGGCTGCACCTAATGCACCTCTACAACAGCAACAACGACTACCTCCACATCGTGAAACAGCCCTCCGCCGAGCGACCCGTGTCCCTCTTAAGCCTGGCCAAGCTGCTGGTGCTGCTGTTGATACTTCTGTGGCTCCTGCTGCTAATGTGGGGGAGGATAATTATGTGGGAGATTACAAGGAAGAGGTTGATGACAATCAGAACTACATGCAACCACCAGGTCGTCCACATGCAAATAATGGCAATGTTCGGGCTCCCCCTCAGGTACGAGATCATGACCATCTCCCTAAACTGAAATGGAATATTCCACCATTTGTGGGTAGATATGTTCCTGATATATATCTTACTTGGGAGATAGAAACTGAACAACGATTTACATGTTTACAATATCCTAAGGAGAGACGTGTTCCTGCTGCTGTTTGTACTTTCACTAGCTTTGCATGTGTTTGGTGGTCTGAACACTGTCGATTATATCCTGTTCCAGCTACTTGGGCTGCTTTGAAAACTGCTATGCATACTCGCTGGGTTCCACTATATTATCAACATGAATTACTTCAAAAATTGTAGCGCTTAAGACAAGGAAAAAATTCTGTAGAAGAATATTATCAGGAATTACAAACTGGTTTGATTAGATGTGGTATTGTTGAGGAGAATGAAGCTATGCTTGCACGTTTTCTGGGTGGATTAAATAGAGAGATTCAGACCATTCTAGACTATAAGGATTATAATAATATCACTCGTTTATTCCATCTTGCTTGTAAAGCTGAACGTGAAGTGCAGGATCGACAGGCATTGGCGCGAACTAACTTTTCTGCAGGTCGACCTTCATCATGGACACCACGTGCATCATCTACTTCCACACGTTCTGCTACACCGACACCTCCGTCGGCTGCCACCTCCAACCGTGATACAAGAAAGCAGGCACAACCACCACTATCTGACAAGAGCACACCTGCTGGGCCTACACAGAGCTCTTCTTCTTCCATGGCGTCAACAGGGCACACAAGTGATATTATTTGTTGTCGTTGTAAGGGAAGAGGACATTTTGCGAGAGAATGCCACTCTCAGCGTGTGATGATTGCTACTGAGGATGGTGGGTATGAGTCCGCTAGTGACTATGATGAAGAGACTTTGGCTCTTATTACACATGAAGAACACGGTGGAGATGATTTTGATCATGAGACGCAATACATGGCTGCTGAAGATGCTGACAGGTATGAATGTTTAGTTGCTCAACGTGTTTTGAGTGTGCAGGTTACACAAGGCGAGCAAAATCAGAGGCATAATTTGTTCCATACAAAGGGAGTTGTGAAGGAACGTTCTATTCGCGTCATCATAGATGGAGGGTGCTGCAACAACTTGGCTAGCATGGAATGGTGGAGAAGCTTTCTCTCACCATAAGACCACATCCACATCCTTACTACAACCAATGGTTCAACAACAGCGGCAAGGTTAAGGTAACACGTACTATTCGTGTGCATTTTAGTATCTCTACATATGTTGATTATGTTGATTGTGATGTGGTACCTATGCAAGCTTGTTCCTTATTACTTGGTAGACCATGGCAATTTGATAAAAAATTTGTACACCATGGTAGAAACAATCAGTATACTCTTGTTCATAAGGATAAAAATGTTACTTTGCATCCTATGACTCCTGATTCCATTTTGAAAGATGATATTAATAGAGCTAGTAACGCAAAACAGGAGAAAAATAAGAGTGAAAATCAGATTGTGGCAAAAGAATTTGAGCAACAAATGAAGCCTAATAATAAACCATCTAATGTTGCTTCTGAAATTAAACTGAAAAGTGCATGTTTATTTGCCACCAAATCTGATATTGATGAGCTAGATTCTAGCAAATTTGTTTGCTATGCTTTTGTGTGCAAAGAGGCATTATTTTCATTCGAGGACGTGCCTTCCTCTTTGCCCCCTGCTACCACTAACATTTTGCAGGAGTTCGCTGACGTCTTCCCACAAGACGTGCCACCAGGATTACCACCTATTCGAGGGATTGAGCATCAAATTGACTTAATTCCCGGTGCATCGCTACTCAACCGCGCACCATACCGTACCAATCCAGAGGAGACAAAGGAGATTATGCGTCAAGTATAGGAGCTGCTCGACAAAGGTTATATACGCGAATCTCTTAGTCCTTGTGATGTTCCTATTATACTAGTGCCTAAAAAGGATGGTACGTCGCGTATGTGTGTTGATTGTAGAGGCATTAATAATATTACTATTCGTTATCGTCATCCTATTCCTAGGCTAGATGATATGCTTGATGAATTGAGTGGCTCTACAATATTCTCCAAAGTTGATTTGCGTAGTGGATACCATCAAATTCGTATGAAATTGGGAGATGAATGGAAAATAGCATTTAAAACTAAGTTTGGTTTATATGAGTGGTTAGTCATGCCTTTTGGGTTAACTAATGCACCTAGTACTTTCATGAGACTAATGAACGAAGTTTTATGTGCTTTCATTGGACGATTTGTGGTAGTCTATCTGTCGGTGTACTAAAATAGGGGTACCTTAGTACCCCGAACTTGTGCACGGGCGGTCGTAGCACCCCGCAGCAAGGCCTGCCAGGCGATCGCCAAGACCCTCCATGGTCCCCTCTTGGGCCATTCAAGAACAAAGTATTTGAGCCAAGGCCCCGGCAAGAGGAGCTTGCCGGGAAGGCCACCCGAAGAGAGCGAGCCCCTGGCAACAGGAGCTTGCCGGGACTGCCGCTCGAAGCACAAGGCCCTGGCAAGAGGAGCTTGCCGGGAAGGCCATCCACGGCACGATAAGGACCCTGCCACGGCGCGCCCCGCGCCCCGGCAAGACTCGGTGAGCTACAAACTCCCGGACGCGATGAGACATCCACCGCGGCAAGGCGCTTGCTGCGGCTAGTTACCACCTCGTGCCTGCGCTCCAGCTCACCCACCAACGTGTCGCTCTAGGGGCATCCCAGGCGCACGTGCCGGGAGGCTGTGCAGCCAGGGGCATGCGGTGGCGAAGCGAAGCTGACAGAGTAGCCATCGTGGCAAACGGTGGCGCTCCTAACTGTCCACTTCCCTGCACCGTTTGGGCGACACGGACGGGCATTTAATGCCCTTGTCCCCCGCTGTCAGAGTTAGGTATGATAGCACTGTACAACCACTGTGCAGGCAGCTGTACCCACTACAGCATTCTACCATTTTTGCCCCCCACCTACGCTGCCACCTGTGGGTAACCCCTTGAGCATATAAAAGGAGGCCCCATGCGCACGTAGGGGAGAGGAGGGATGGTCACGCTCGACCTCGCCAGCAGCTCGTGTGTACTGTAGCACCGCGCGCTCCCGAGCAAGAACACAATACAATCCACCAAGCAGCAGTAGGGTTTTACGCATCCTTGCGGCCCGAAGCTGGGTAAAATCCCTCGTGTGCAGCGCCTCGATCTGCTCTTTGTGCAACCTCCGCCCCCCGCCGAACCAGTAAGGGGCTCGGTCCCCATAGGTGTTCGAGGAAGCCGATTCCCCCCGACATCTTTGGCGCGCCAGGTAGGGGGCGTCGAAGTTGTGCGAACCTGATCCGGCATCTGCACCAGCTCGATCTCCTTCATCCTCGTCGACATGTCGCCGAAGAAGAAGGTTCCGGAGGTGGCTGGTCCGTCCGCGTCAAATCCGCCGCCCTTGGAGCGAACGGGTGGTGGGGACGGCGCCGGCGACGGGACGAGCGTCTTCGGGCCAGCCCGTGGCGCCGCGGCGCCCGAACATGCACCGAGCTCGTAACGCTACGGCGTCCACACCTGCGCCGACGCCCCTCGGCGCAGGCAAGCCCTGGTCATACCAGGCAACCTTTCGCTCTATTCCATGGAGCGGAGGCAGTTAGCCCCACAGATCTCGCGTACGGCCCACCTCGAATGCTCGCTCACGCTGAGCTCGAGCGAGAGCAGCTGCGTCGAGATGACGCGCTGCTCCTCGAGGAGGACCGTCTTCAGGCCGCTGTGCGAGCTGCTTGCTACCAGCAAGCTTTGCGCCGCTTTTATAGCCGCAAGGTTAGTGCCAGAAGTCCCGGGAATGTGGGAAGGCCCTTACCGGGTGAAACGAGTCGATAGGCCTGGTGCTGTCCGCCTTGAGACCGAAGATACCACTCCGGTGAGCAACTCCTGGAACATTGGGCATCTTCGTACGTTTCGCCCGTAAGGCGCGGTTGTCGGACCCCGTCCGGCAACCACCCTTCTGTACAAAGTCTTGCCGCTGTTGCATGTGATCCTTTGTACAAAGCCAGGCGCAGACCCTGCGCGCAGATTGGGCTCATGTGCTCCGTGCACTTTGTCGATCTCATGCTCTTTATTCTTTGCATGCATTGTCTGACACTCTATGCAGCACTGACCCCCGGTGAGCGACGGCGAGCCCCATGCCTCGCCCTGCCGGAAGGCGACCTTGCCGGGCAGCGAGCCACAGAAAAGCTAAGTTGCCATAGCTTGAGCAATCGAGTTTTTAAAATTTTAAGGTTATCTCCCTCGAATGACCGTGCTTTGTATGGAAAACCTGTGCGCGGAGGGACCGGCTCGTGACTAGTTGCGCCCTTACTTCGTTTCGAGTCCGCTCAACGACTTAAGTGTGCTACAACCAGAGTGGCATCCTTACTTTGTTTCGAGCTCGCTCGGCAGCTTAGGTGTGCTGCGACTGCAGTCGCAACACTTACTTTGCTTTGAGCCTGCTCAACAATTTAAGTGAGCTGCAGCTAGCCGCGACAAGGTTTCTTGCCGGTGGTGGCGCCGTTGGCGGGCTGCTGATGTCCCGCACTCAGAGCCCGCGGTAAGGCGGAGGCCTACGCCGACAAGTCCCCAGAAGCGTAGGGCAAAAACATAGAAAGCACGGAGTCAAGTAGAGGAAATAACAGTGCAGTCACTACCTAAGATAGAGTTATATTAAAAAGGCAAGCTTGTCGCAGCCCTAATGAATCGCCTTCATGACTTGGCCAGTAGCGACAAGAAAAGGAAGGGGGAGGCGGCCTAATCCACACGGTCGCCCTCGATCCTCTTGATCCCGGCCACCTTCTCCACTATGGGCGCGACGAGGGCCCTGATCTCCTCGAGGTCGGCCTCTGCCGACAGGGATTTGAGGACGTTCGTGAGCCTGATGCCGGGGTTGCGGAAGGCGACCTTCACCAACACCTTCTCGAGGGCTCCGGCGACGGCTTCGCGCGTCTCGCCGGCCAGCTGCTCTGGGATCGCATTCCGGAGATGCTTGAGGGCTGCCACCACGCCCTTGAAGAACGAAGTGAGCTTGGCGCTGGGTGGGACGTTCTCGCCAGTGGGGTACTCGTGGCCCTCCATCCCCAGCAGCGTCAGCTCCTTGTCGATGGAGGCGGCGATGTCCACGAGGCCCTCGGTCCACTGCTCCACCGTCGCCCTGAATTCGTTCTGGGTGACCGTGGCGCTCTCCAACAACGCCTCGTTGTCCGCGACCTCCTTCCGCAAGGCCACCTCTTGCTCCTTGGCGCTGTCCAGCGCCTTGGACAAGGTGTCCAGCTTCAACTCGAGGCCGGCGTTGGAGTCCTTGGCGGCGTCGAGCTCCTTGATCTTCTCGGCGAAGCGACCCTACAGCTCACCAAGGGCGTGGGCACCCTTCTCGCGCTCCTGCTTGAGCGCTGAGAGCTCCTCGCCGCTCGCCTTGAGGTCGGAGTCGAGCTGCACCACCCTCGCCTCCAGTGCCTCCTTGGCGGTCTCGGCGGCCGCGGCAACATCTCGCGCCCCTTTGAGAGCTCCGCCGAGCGCTTGCTCGCGTGCGGCGACCTCCTCCTCGTGGCTGGCGAGGCTGGCTTTCTGCTGCGCCACCTTGCCCTCCCACACGGCTAGCCCCGCGGCGGCAAGCCTTTGCTGCTCCTCGGCTTCCGCCTTCTCGAGGATGAAAGACGTCCGCGCCTCATCGAGCTGCCTTCGCTCCTCCGCCAAGGAATGGAGGGCCTCCTGGTTGAGCTCCCGGAGCTCCCCGGCGCGTTTCTCCATGTCCGCTCCCGCCTTCGCGACAAGCGCTTCCCGGCGTTCCACCTGAGCTTGTCGGGCGCGGTAGAGCGACACCAGCTTCCGGAGCAGCCGCTCCTCTTCAGGCTCGCCGCCGCTGCTGCTTGGCGCGTCAACCAGCGTCAGCCCGGCGGAAGCGAGCACCTCTCCGTCCAAGGCCGCCCCCTCGACCGGCGCCCTGGAAGTCGACTCCCAGGGGAGCTCGATGAAGATATCGTCGCCGGCCTTCAGGTAGGCGCCTGGCTGGGGCTCCTCGGGGCCCAACGCTGCTGCAGAGGCGGGATCGGCGGCTGGCGCAGCGCCTGGCGCTCCTGCGGCCTCAGGGCCATCAGTACGATCGCCGACCCCCTCACCCGCGGCTGCCTCGGCGGCCTCTTCGCCGACCGGATCTTCAGCACCCTCCACCTCCCCGGTGGCAGCCACGTCGTCGGTATGGTCGCGCGCGTCCTCCTCGACGATGACCTCGGTCTCCATCGGGTTCGTGGGGGGCGGGTCTGAAGGCCGAAGGAGGGGGAGAAGTCAAGCAACTATCTGAAGAAGAAGAACCCCAGGGGAGTTTCGAGGCAAGAAGGTTACCTAGGCCAGGGTCTGCCGTCACGGTCTCCGCCGCCAAGGGGCCGCCGGCATCGTCCCTCGCCGGAGATGGCTCTCTTGCCGGGGACTGCTCCCTTGCCGGGGGCTGCTCCCTTGCCGGAGACTGCTCCCTTGTCGGGGACGGCTCCCTCGCCGGGGAACCCCCCCTTGGCGGTGTAGTTGTAGCGGGTGGCTCATCGGGGGCGGTCTCCGGACGCTCCTGGTGGGGTTGCTCTGCTCCTACACGAATCGTCAGCCAGATGTCAGAAGAAGCAAAGGGTACCCGGGCGCGCCCAACGGCGAGAAGCAACCCATATGCTTACGCTGGGGGCTGCGCAGGGGGCTGCTCTGAGGATTAGTTGGTGGGTCCGGCAAGGTCATCTCAGGCACACCCTCTGCCGCCACGGAGTGCTCGTCGTCGAGGATGACCACTGGGACCTTGGCTCTCTTTGCCACCCTCTAAGCCAGAGTCCTGAAAAGGACCAAATTCGGAGGAAAGCAAATGAGATGCGAGGCACAACTACAAGAATTGAAGAGACACAAGAACAGCGGGGATCTTACTCCTCTCCCTCTTCCTCGTCGGAGCTCAGTGCGGAGAAGTCGAAGACTGGCTTGCTCCTGGCGCGGGGAGGCGGGGGAGTAGGCTCCCACGGCCGCTTGGTGGGAGCAGTAGACGACTCCGCTCCGGCTGCCGCCGCGGCGCGAGAAGCGGCAGGAGCAGAAGCCGCGGCCCGCGAAGACCCCGCTCCTGCTGCCTCAGAGGAGCGCGTCACGCGGCGCTGCGGTTGTGGGCTCGTCTGCCGCACCACCTCCCCAGCCTTGCGGAGACGCCTCCGTGGCTGGGCAGGGGGCTCTGCTTGCGACAAGCTGCCCGCGGGACGGGAGGAAGAGGCACCGACCCCCGGCAAGCCGCTCGTGTCCTGGGCAGGCTCGCCCTCGGCATCATGCCCGGCAAGCTCTTCCTCGCTGGCAAACTCCGCTCGATCGGCAAGGCTTTCCGCCTCCGCTGCGTCCGCCTCCGCCAATGTGAAGCCGAACTCGCCCGCGGCCGCGGCTGCCGCGGCCTCCTCCATCCTGGAGGCGATGTACGCCCACTCCGCGTCGGTGGTGTCGCGGGTGAGACCCCTCTGCTTGTCAGCGTCGACTGGCCTCTCCACCAGGTCGTCAAAGAACGCCCGCACGACGTCGTCGGCGGGCTCCTGCCAAGTGGAGTCGATCCCGTGCGAGTCGCACAGCGGCATCATTGCAACGATGCGGCTGAGTGACGAATTGTTGCACAACGGAATGACGCCTCGCGGCAGCCTGAACCATTCGGGGTGGTCGGGGTCGTGCTTGAACAGCGCCCTGAGCGTCCCGTCAAACTCCAAGACGGTGAAATTGAAGTTGAGGCCAGGGCGCAGCCTCATGATATCCGCCGCATTCTGGAACTCCCAGGCAGGCCTCCTCTTCTCCTGCAGGGGAGCGATGCGGCAGCGGAGGAAATCTGTGCCGACGGCCCCAACTATGAGCCCGGCACGCCTGAGCCGCAGGATCCGGGTGACGGCAATCCGCATCTTGTCGTCGTTCGGGGCCACGTCGCTCCAATCCCTGCCGCGCACCACAGGGGTTTGGCGCACGTCGGTGAATGGCTGCGGGTTCTCCTCGACGATCAGGCACCAGTCTGCCCTCCATTCCTCCCATTTGCTGCGGAGCTCTCCCTCCAGATAAGCATCCTTCTTGCCGGGCTTCGAGATCCAGGCGATCCCGCCGGAGAGGGGCTCTCCTCTCTCTACTCGAGGCGTGAAGAAGTGGCGGAAGAGAGCTACGTTTGGAAAGACTCCGACAAAATTTTCACAGAGATGTGCGAAGATTGCCATGGTCAAGACAGCATTGGGGGTGAAATCGAGAAGGTGGAACCCGTAGGTGTTCATGATGTCGCAGAAAAATTCAGAGAAGGGCGGGCAGAGCCCGCTATAGAAGAACAGAGCAAAGAAGGGATACCCGGTCGGATACTCCTTCTGGGAGATGCCGGGAAGAACCCTCATGCGCGGATGCGCTCGCGTCCTCGCCGACCATAAGAGGTAGTATTCCTCCCTCAGGACCCACGCGTCGAGCTCAGGAGGGAAGACCGCCTGCTCCTTTCGCTGCGCCTCGAGCCTCAGCGCCTCGGCCGACTTCACGGCCTTCCCGTTTCCCTTGTCGCCCTTCGGGGCCATGGCGGAAAGAGGGAGGGAGGTCGACTGCGTCGGTAGCACTGGTGGCGGCGGAAGGGGAGCGGAGCGCTGCTTCTCTTGGGAAGTGGCGGAGGATTTCGAGGAATCACAACTGGCGGGTGGGCGGACTGCCCCTGTCTCCCCTGCTTATAAGGGGAGGAGGGGGGGGGGCGTTTCGCCTTTCCGAACAAATAAGTCGCCCGCGACGTGACGCGCGCCTGCGGGGCTCAGCCCCGCGCACGCCGCCCACGTCACGCACGCCTCTCCCCATGATGCCGCATTCGACGCGTGCCGTTCGGGGAGGACGTGGTGGGCGTAGAAAAAGATACAGCGTGACCCAGGCCGCGCGTGCCCGTGCACTGTTTTGGGCCTGGCCCAACAGCGCTCGGCACCGTGTATGGCCCAGGCCCTGGGGCTCCTGTCGGTGTACTAAAATAGGGGTACCTTAGTACCCCGAACTTGTGCACGGGCGGTCGTAGCACCCCACGGCAAGGCCTGCCAGGCGATCGCCAAGACCCTCCATGGTCCCCTCTTGGGCCATTCAAGAACAAAGTATTTGAGCCAAGGCCCCGGCAAGGGAGCTTGCCGGGAAGGCCACCTGAAGAGAGCGAGCCCCTGGCAAGAGGAGCTTGCCGGGACTGCCGCTCGAAGCATAAGGCCCCGGCAAGAGGAGACTGCCGGGAAGGCCATCCACGGCACGACAAGGACCCTGCCACGGCGCGCCCCGCGCCCCGGCAAGACCCGGTGAGCAACAAACTCCCGGACGCGACGAGACATCCACCGCGGCAAGGCGCTTGCCGTGGCAAGTTACCACCTCGTGCCTGCGCTCCAGCTCACCCACCAACGTGTTGCTCTGGGGGCATCCCAGGCGCACGTGGCGGGAGGCTGTGCAGCCAGGGGCATGTGGTGGCGAAGCGAAGCTGACAGAGTAGCCATCGTGGCAAACGGTGGCGCTCCTGACGGTCCACTTCCCTGCACCGTCTGGGCGACGCGGACGGGCATTTAATGCCCTTGTCCCCCGCCGTCAGAGTTAGGTATGATAGCACTGTACAGCCACTGTGCAGGCAGCTGTACCCACTACAGCATTCTACCATTTTTGCCCCCCACCTACGCTGCCACCTGTGGGTAACCCCTTGAGCATATAAAAGGAGGCCCCATGCGCACGTAGGGGAAATGAGGGATGGTCACGCTCGACCTCGCCAGCAGCTCGTGTGTAGTGTAGCACCGCGCGCTCCCGAGCAAGAACACAATACAATCCACCAAGCAGCAGTAGGGTTTTACGCATCCTTGCGGCCCGAAGCTGGGTAAAATCCCTCGTGTGCAGCGCCTCGATCTGCTCTTTGTGCAACCTCCACCCCCCGCCGAACCAGTAAGGGGCTCGGTCCCCATAGGTGTTCGAGGAAGCCGATTCCCCCCGACACTATCTTGATGATATACTGATCTATAGCAAATCTTTGGAAGAACATTTGGAACATTTACGTGTTGTTTTTAATGCTCTGCGTGATGCGTGTTTGTTTGGTAACCTTGGGAAGTGCACCTTCTGCACCGACTGAGTATCTTTTCTTGGCTATGTTGTTACTCCACAGGGAATTGAAGTTGATAAAGCCAAGATTGAAGCTACTGAGAGTTGGCCGCAGCCCAAAACGGTCACACAAGTGCGGAGTTTTCTTAGACTCGCTGGTTTCTACAGGCGTTTTGTGAGAGATTTTAGCACCATTGCTGCACCTCTCAACGAGCTTACAAAGAAGGATGTGCCTTTTGTTTGGGGTACCGCACAGGAAGAAGCCTTCACGGTATTGAAAGATAAGTTGACACATGCTCCTTTACTCCAACTTCCTGATTTTAATAAGACTTTTGAGCTTGAATGTGATGCTAGTGGAATTGGATTAGGTGTGTTATTACAAGATGGCAAACCTATTGCATACTTTTCTGAAAAATGGAGTGGGCCTAATCTGAACTATTCTACTTATGATAAAGAATTATATGCTCTTGTTCGGACCTTAGAAACATGTCAACATTATTTATGGCCCAAAGAATTTGTTATACATTCTGATCATGAATCTTTGAAACACATTAAAAGTCAAGCAAAACTGAACCGTATACATGCTAAATGGGTTGAATTCATTGAGACTTTCCCTTATGTCATTAAACACAAGAAGGGTAAAGAAAATGTTATTGCTGATGCATTATCTCGTCGTTATACTATGCTTTCACTACTTGATTTTAAAATATTTGGTTTGGAGACCATCAAAGATCAATATGTGCATGATGCTGAATTTAAAGATGTATTGCAGAATTGTAAAGAAGGTAGAACATGGAACAAGTTCGTTGTTAATGATGGATTTGTGTTTCGTGCTAACAAGCTATGCATTCCAGCTAGCTTTGTTCGTCTTTTGTTGTTGCAGGAGGCGCATGGAGGAGGACTAATGGGACACTTTGGTGTTAAGAAGACGGAGGATATACTTTCTACACATTTCTTTTGCCCAAAGATGAGACGGGATGTTCAGCGTTTTGTTGCTCGCTGCACTAAATGTCAAAAAGCTAAGTCACGACTCAATCCTCATGGTTTATATATGTCTTTGCCTGTACCTAGTGTTCCTTGGGAGGATATATCTATGGACTTTGTTTTAGGTTTACCTCGAACAAAGAAGGGGAGGGATAGCATATTTGTTGTCGTGGATAGATTCTCGAAAATGGCACACTTTATACCATGTCATAAAAGCGATGATGCTGTTAATGTTGCTAATTTGTTCTTTCGTGAAATTGTTCGCTTGCATGGTGTGCCAAATACTATTGTTTCAGATCGCGATACTAAATTTCTTAGCCACTTTTGGAGATGTTTATGGGCTAAGTTGGGGACTAAACTGCTTTTTAGTACTACTTGTCACCCCCAAACTGATGGTCAAACTGAAGTAGTCAATAGAACATTGTCTACTATACTTAGGGCTGTTTTGAAGAATAATAAGAAAATGTGGGAAGAATGCTTGCCTCATATGGAATTTGCTTATAATCATTCATTGCATTCTACTACTAAGATGTGCCCTTTTGAAATTGTGTATGGTTTCCTACCTCGTGCACCTATTGATTCGTTGCCTCTTCCATCTTCGGAGAAGGTTAATTTTGATGCTAAAGAACGTTCTGAATTGATTTTAAAAATGCATGAGTTAACTAAGGAAAACATTGAGCGGATGAATGCTAAATATAAACTTGCTGGAGATAAGGGTAGAAAACATGTTGTGTTTGCACCTGGAGATCTTGTTTGGTTACATTTGCGTAAAGATAGATTTCCTAATTTGCGCAAATCAAAGCTAATGCCACGTGCTGATGGTCCTGTTAAGGTGTTACTGAAAATAAATGATAATGCATATAAATTTGAGCTACCTGCAGATTTTGGGGTTAGTCCAACTTTTAACATTGCAGATTTGAAGCCTTATTTGGGTGAGGAAGATGAGCTTCCGTCGAGGACGACTTCGTTTCAAGAAGGGGAGGATGATGAGGACATCAATACCATTGTTACAGCCACAGCCCCTACTGTTACATATACTAGACCAATTACTAGAGCTCGCGCACGCCAATTAAATTACCAGGTACTTTCGTTTCTTGGTAATGATTCTAATGTTCATGAGAATATGATGCTGCCTAAATTGGATACATTTGTTTTGCTTACAAATGAAGGGCCTAGCTTGGAGCAGGATGAACATTGGAGCAAGAACACGCATGGAGTTGATGGCATGCGCAAGGGGATCAAGAACGGAGTTACAAGTGATGATTTCAGGACTTGGAAGCCACCATAAGGAGTGCATGAAGCCTTGCACGAAATATACAAGATGCCACTTCATAATATTCGTCCATAGGCTATTCTAGGTGCTGCGTCACCTTGTTATTTGGCCAGGCCCATGTAATTTCGAAATACTTAAGTATAAGCTATTTTTAGAGTCCGTATGTGTGGGGAAAGAAGAGTTAGGGTTGGTTTCGAACCCCACCCTCAAGGGCCACGAAATTCCCTCCTCTTCCTCCTTATATACAGCCCTTAGGGCGTCGTTTAGACTTTGGGTTTTGTTTAGATCAAAAGTTCACCATAGCTGCAACTTCACGTACTTCGTTTGTGTTCAACGACCAGACCAAGGCGTCACAGAACCCCACTTTCATTAATAAAGCTTTCCTCTTCTATTCGCAATATCCAGATTGCAATCTTAGTTTCTTGCTTGTTCTTCGTTTGCTCGCAGGAAATAGGCCCTCGTGGTCAGGTTGATCGTGCTCCGGCGTGGTCAATAACCCTCGGAAGTTGGTTTAGCGATTGCTAAGGCGCGACATCTCGCACGTTCGTACTCGGATCGTCAAGGTCGACTCCCACAGAAACGATAGACACCATCTCATCGAAACATCGGGACACCTTTGCCTCTATCAAAAGTCCGAACAAGAGCATATAATTCCTTATCATAAATAGAGTAATACAGACTAGGCCCACTCAATTTTTTAGAAAAGTATGCAACAGGTTTGCTATCTTGTAATAACACACCTCCTAATCCAATTCCACCAGCATCACATTCAAGCTCAAAAGTCTTATTAAAATCGGTAAGTTGGTATAATGGAGCATGAGTCAACTTATCTTTCAATACTGTGAAGTCTTCTTCCTGTGCGGTACCCCGAACAAAAGGCACATCCTTCTTTGTAAGCTCATTGAGAGGTGCAGCAATGGTGCTAAAATCTCTCACAAAACGCCTATAGAAACCAGCGAGGCCAAGAAAACTCCTCACTTGTGTGACCATTTTGGGTTGCGGCCAACTCTCAATAGCTTCAATCTGGGCTTTATCAACTTCAATTCCCTATGGAGTAACAACATAGCCAAAAAAAGATACTCGGTCGGTGCAAAAGGTGCATTTCCCAAGGTTACCAAACAAACATGCATCACGTAGAGCAATAATTACAACACGTAAATGTTCAAAATGTTCCTCCAAAGATCGGTTGTAAATCAGTATATCATCAAAGTAAACTACCACAAATCATCCAATGAAAGCACGTAAAACTTCGTTCACTAATCTCATGAAAGTACTTGGTGCATTAGTTAACCCAAAAGGCAGGACTAACCATTCATATAATTCAAACTTAGTTTTAAATGTTGTTTTCCATTCATCTCCCGATTTCATACGAATTTGATGGTATCCACTATGCAAATCAACTTTGGAGAATATTGTAGAGCCACTCAATTCATCAAGCATATCATCTTGCCAAGGAATAGGATGACGATAATGAATAGTAATATTATTAATGCCTCTACAATCAACACACATACGTGATGTACCATCCTTTTTAGGCACGAGTATAATAGGAACAACACAGGGACTAAGAGATTCATGTATATAACCTTTGTCGAGTAGCTCCTGTACTTGAGACATAATCTCCTTTGTCTCCTCTGGAATGGTACGGTATGACGCACGGTTTGGACGCGACGCACCAGGAATTAAGTCAATCTGATGCTCAATCCCTCGAATATGTGGTAATCCCGGTGGCACGTCTTGTGGCAAGACGTCAGCGAACTCCTACAAAATGTTAGTGACAGCAGGAGGCAAAGAGGAAGGCACCTCCTCGAATCAAAATAATGCCTCCTTGCACACAAAAGCATAACAAATAGATTTGTTGAAATCTAGATCAACAATATCAGATTTAGTGGCAAGTAAACATGCACTTTTCAATTTAATTTCAGAAGCAACACTAGATGGTTTATTATTAGGCTTCAATTGTTGCTAAAATTCTTTTGCCACAATCTGATTTTCACTCTTTTTTCTCCTGTTTTGCTTTATTAGCTCTATTAATATCATCTATCAAAATGGAACTAGGAGTCATAGGAAGCCAAGTAATATGTTTATCCTTATGGACAACAGTATACTGATTGTTTCTACCATGGTGTACAGATTTTTTATCAAATTGCCATGGTCTACCAAGTAATAAGGTGCATGCTTGCATGGGTACCACATCACAATCAACATAATCAGCATATGTAGAGATACTAAAATGCACGCGAATAGTACGTGTTATCTTAACCTTGCCGCTGTTGTTGAACCATTGGATGTAGTAAGGATGTGGATGTGGTCTTGTGGTGAGAGATAGCTTCTACACCTTCTCCATGCTAGCCATGTTGTTGCAGCTCCCTCCATCTATGATGACGCGAACAGAACATTCCTTCACAACTCCCTTTGTATGGAACAAATTATGCCTCTGATTTTGCTCAGCTTGTGTGACCTGCACACTCAAAACACGTTGAGCAACTAAGCTCTCATACCTCTCAGCATCTTCAACAGCCATGTATTATGTCTCATGATCAGAATAATCTCCACCGTTTTCTTCACTTGTAATAAGAGCCAAAGTCTCGTCATCATAGTCACTAGCGGACTAATACCCACCATCCTCAGTAGCAATCTTAACATGCGGAGACTGGCATTCTCTCGCATAATGACCTCTTCCCTTACAACGACGACAAATAATATCATGTGTGTGCACTGTTGATGCCATGGATGAAGAAGAGCACTGGGCAGGCCCAAAAGGTGCACTCCTGGCAGATGGTGGTGGTGGTGCCTGTTTTCTTGTATCTCGGATGGAATTGATGGCTGAAGTCAATGGTGCTGCAGTAGGACGTGTGGGAGTAGAGGATGTACATGGTGTCCATGATGAAGATCGACGTGCAAAAAAAATTGTTCGTGCCAATGCATGTCGATCCTGCACTTCACGTTTAGCTTTGCAAGCAAGATGTAATAAACGAGTGATATTATTATACTCCTTATACTCTAGAATGGTTTGAATCTCTTTATTTAATCCACCCATAAAACATGCAAGCATAGCTTCATTATCCTCAACAATGCCACATCTAATCATGCCAGTTTGTAATTCCTGATAATACTCCTCTATAGTATTTTTTCCTTGTCTCAAACGCTGCAGTTTTTGAAGTAACTCACGTTGATAATATCACTACTGCAGGATGCTGCTAACGCGACACTACAATCAGAGAACCTTCGACGAAACTGTGTGCGATGCCATAATCGCAAACGGTGGTGTAAAAAACCCGTCAAAAAAGGTGCAAAACATTTGCGATGACAGATGCGTCAAAACATTCAGGGCATACGGTTCAGTTCAATTAACCGTTTTCGATGAGGAGGAACGAAAGAAACGGGCAGCCAGATGAAGGTGTGTGCGATGTATAGCATACGGTTCACTCGGATGAACTGTTTTTGATTAGGCAACACGAAGGAAATGGTCAGCCAGATCAAGGTGTGTGCGATGTACATCATACAGTTCACTCGGATGAACTGTTTGTGATTAGGCTACACAAAATAAACGGTTAGCCAAATCAAGGTGTGTGCGATGTACGACATGCGGTTCACCCGGATGAACTGTTTGTGTTGAGACAAGAGAACATAAATGGTTCAATGAAACAAATACCATAAATATTGCAAGGTTCAAATTCAAAGATTACAACCCCCAAATTCATACATTGCATGATGCGTCATTTCTGAAAAGGGATCGGTCGCTAACAAGTCGCGTATGGGTTTGACACAATAACTTCCAATTGGTTTGCCATGTGCTCTTCCAATACGAAGTTTGGCATTTTTGGAGGCACTTCCATTCCGCAGTACCAGCCTCCTATGATAATCATACCATTGATCTTTCCTAATTAAATGTGTATTCAACCTCAGTACCCTCAGCACCTTTGCTCTGGCAAGAAAGAACATGGCGAGTGTAGTCTCCGGTGGGGTCCCTCGGTAGGAGTTCAAAGTAATATTTGAGAGATGTAGATCCAGGCATTGGAACGGAACTTGCCCCGCGGTAAGGCCGTTGATTGGGCCATGGTGACTGCCGAGGATCTGGGAGAATGCATCCAAGCTTTGGTGATAGCCATGGCAAAGCTTGTGGGTGTGGAGGATGTCGATAGGGGTGCGGAGCCATAGGTTGCGCCACTGCCGCGAAACGGTGGTTGTCCTTGCTAGATTTCTGATTGGGAGGAGTGATATGATGACTATCAACATATCACCGAAGAGGTTGTTGATGAAGTCTAGGCCTGCTGGAGTCGCTTGCGGTTCTTTCTCGACCCGCCTCCTCTTGTTGGAACCCTCGTTCTCCACCTTGTCGGTGGGGATGGGAACGTTGGTCTCCATATTCACGCCGTGCTCCGGTGCTTCAGCATCCCTGGCATCACCACTCCCTCCGATGGGGCGCTTCGGCGGCATCCTCATACACTGACGGCTTTGAGGACTCACAGCGGCATCGAGGATGCGGGTGGAGAGAGAGGAATTGTGTGTGTGGCGAGGATGGGGGGTGGGGCCGCTCGGCGGCGCCATTATTATAGTCCAGTGGGAGCGAGGCGGGCGGCGGTCCAAGGTTGTCTCGCTTCCCGGTGAGAACGATTGCTTAATCTCTAGTATGAATGAAATCTATGCTTAATTACTGAATTTTAGTTGCAAAAAATAGATAGTGATATTGATTTTTAGCTGCATATTTTGACAAATCGCAGTGTCTCTTGGCTTAGCGCCGAAGTCTGGCCTTAATTTGCATACCATAAAGTGAACCGTTTGCGTTGAAGAGATACACAGATCCTGCGTTGAACAGCTTGTACCCTTCCCGGTGAGCCTGCGCACCGGACTACGCTCGCACGCCTCCCATTCAGTCAAGCAGCTGTCCACACGACACCTCCTATAGCCATTAAAACCAAGACACGTGGCATCACGTGAATGGTTAACTGAACGCACACGCTTTGAATTATACAAACGTTTGAGATATTAAAGTGGCAGCTATTTTTTTCAAAATGCCTTTGTTGGCTGTCATTATTCGAGTGCGCCTTCTCTCAAGATGGACACAAAAAATACCACAGCATGTCGGGTGCCTTCCATGATAGCATGCCAAGTTTCATGAATTTCAGACGAGTTTTGGATTTACTAGAATTTAAAAACCAGGCATATCAATGTTTTGCCAGCAATCAATGGTGCCCTGGTGTTTGAAATTCATACCCATTTCTTGCATGGGACCTAAGCATGCACCCAAGGACACAAATTTGATTTTTCAACCTATTTATATGCACTGGAGCATGCACATGTAGTTCAAATTTGAATTATGCACATGAATGCATTGAAAACTCACTTAATGCATAAAAATGTCCAAACGAACCACGAAAAATCACAAAAATCCACACAATACTCCTGTTGTTTTATTTTGGCACGAGAAAAAAACTTGAAAGCAATAAGAGGCAATGGATATCATTTTGTCCCCAAAGATGGGACGTTCCCTACCGAAAACCATCATGCTTGTTGTGAGAAGCTCCAGTTTGTGAGAAGCATATACACAAACCTGCCTCAAATGGGACAAAAATTTTACCACGGCATGTTGATGCCGCTCCATGATAGCATGCCAAGTTTCCTGAATTTCGGACGAGTTTTGGATTTACTAGAATTTAGAACCAGGCATCTCAATGTTTTGCCGGCAATCAACGGTGCCCTGGTGTTTGAAATTCATTCCCATTTCTTGCATTGGACCTAAGCATGCACCCAAGGACAAATATTTGATTTTTCAACCAATTTATATGCACTGTAGCATGCGCATGTAGTTCAAATTTGAATTATGCACATGAATGCATTGACAAATCAGTTAATGCATAAAAATGTCCAAACGAACACTGAAAAATCACAAACATTCACCCAACACTCCTGTTGTTCTATGTTGACATGAGAAAAAACTTGAAAACAATAAGAGGCAATGGATATCGTTTCGTCCCGAAAGGTGGGACGTTTCCTATCGAAAACCAACATGCTTGTTGTGAGAAGCTCCATTTTGTGAGAAGCATATACCCAAACCTGCCCCAAATGGGACAAAATTTGTACCACGGCATGTTGATGCCGCTCCATGATTGCATGTCAGGTTTCATGAATTTCAGACAAGTTTTGGATTTACTAGAATTTGAAAACCAGGCATCTCAATGTTTTGCCGGCAATCAACGGTGCCATGGTGTTTGAAATTCATTCCCATTTCTTGCATGGGACCTAAGCATGCACCCAAGGACAAAGATTTGATTTGTCAACCAATTTATATGCACTGGAGCATGCGCATGTAGTTCAAATTTTAATTGTGCGCATAAATGCATTTAAAACTCACTTAATGCATATAAATGTCCAAACGAACACCGAAAAATCCGAAAAATTCACACAACACTCCTGTTGTTCTTGGTTGACAAGACAAAAAAAACTTGAAAGCAATAAGAGGCAATGGATATCATTTCGTCCCCAAAGGTGGGACGTTCCCTACCGAAAACCATAATGCTTGTTGTGAGAAGCTCCGGTTTGTGAGAAGCATATACCCAATCCTGCCCCATATGGGATAAAATTTGTACCACGGCATGTTGATGCCGCTCCATGATAGCATGCCAATTTTCATGAATTTCAGACAAGTTTTGGATTTACTAGAATTTAAAAACCAGGCATCTCAATGTTTTGCCGGCAATCAACGGTGCCATGGTGTTTGAAATTCATTCTCATTTCTTGCATGGGACCTAAGCATGCACCCAAGGACAAAGATTTGATTTCTCAATGAATATATATGCACTGGAGCATGGGCATGTAGTTCAAATTTGAATTATGCACATAAATGCAATGAAAACTCACTTAATGCATAAAAATGTCCAAACGAACCCTGAATAATTCCAATTCTTTTATGATCACTGCAAGTAAAAGGTCTAGCAATTCAAACACCGTCCATGGCCGCGGTGACCCCATTATGTAATTCAAGTCAAGACCAAAAATCAAGTAGGTCCCACACAATTTATTATAACCAACCGTGTGAGATGCAGCACAAAATATCTTCGGATCGTGTCTGAATAAGGGACGGTTTTTTATGACACTTTGCGCGCCAGTTTTTTGGTTGAAGCGATTCCAAATTTTCGGCTTCCATGGAAATATCTACCACCCCCTCCCCCTTACCAAAAGCCACATTTCCCCTCTTTCCTCCTTCCTTTCCATGTTGAAACCTTCACTCCTTGCTTGCAGCACCGCCGCCTCCTCGCCGGTGACCCTCCTTCACGCTCCTAGGCCTCGCCTATCCAGGAAGGTAATCCACACCTGCCGGGGAAATCTGACTCTGCGAGCACCTATGGGGACGGAGCCCCTTCTCGGTTCGGCGGGGGGCGGAGGCCGCGCGAAGAGCAGATCGAGGTGGGGCACACGAGCGGTTTTTACCCAGCTTCGGAGCTCTCCGGAGAGATAATACTCCAACTGCTGCTTTATGGATTGTATTGAGTTCTTGCTCGGGAGCGCTGAGTGCTACAGTACACACCAGCAGCTAACGAGACCGAGTGTGAGTGTTCTACTGTTCGTCCCTTTTTCCTCTACGTTGTGCATGGGCCTCCTTCTATATGCTCAAGGGGTCTCCAACAGGTGGCAACGTAGGCAAGGGAAAAAATGGAAAGGTGTTGCGGTAGGTACAGCTACCTACACAGTGTATCATACCTAACTCTGACGGCAGGGGACAAGGGCATTAAATGCCCGTCTGCGTCGCCTAAACAGTGCAGAAAAGGGACCGTTAGGGACGCCTCCGCTTGCCACGATGGCGATCTTGTCAGCGCCGCTTGCCACGGTGCACCCCTGGCTACACAGCAAACGCCTTGCCGCGGTTGTTGTCTTGTCGCGTCCGGGAGCTTGTCGCTCGCCGGGTCTTGCCAGGACGCGTGGCGCGTCGCGGCAAGTTCCTTGAGATGCCTTGGTTGGCCTCCCCGGCAAGCTGCTCTTGCCGGGGTCTTGCGTCTTGAGTGGCCTTCCCGGCAAGCTCCTCTTGCCGGGGCCTTGTCTCCTTGGCTTAAATACTTTGTTCTTGAATGGTTCCAAAGGAACCACAGAGGTCCTTGGCGGTCACCCGGCTAGCCTTTCCGCGGGGCGCTACGACTGCCCGTGCACAAGTTCGGGATACTAGGGTACCCCTACTCTAGTACACCGATAAGAGCCCCCGGGCCTGGGCCACACACGATGCCGAGCGCTGTTGGTCCAGGCCCAAAACAGGGCACGGGCACGCGCGGCCTGGGTCACGTCGCATCTGACTCCGTATCCACCGCGCCCTCCCCGAACGGCACGCGTAGATTGCGGCGTCGTGGGAGAGGTCGTGGGTGGTTTCTTTGTTCGGAAAGGCGAAGCGTCCGCCCTCTCCCTCTTTATAAGCAGGGGAAACGGGGGCGGTTCGCCCACCTGCCCGTTGCCATTCCTGCCTCGAAAATCTCCGCCGCTCCCCTTCTTCTCAAAGCCGAAAGAGAGCAGCGCTCCGCCCCCATCGCCGCCAGCACCGCCAACGTCGTCGTCCTCCCTCACCATTCCCGCCATGGCTCCGAAAGCTAAGAAGGCGAAGTCGGCTGAGGCGCAGCGGCTCGCGGCGCTGTGAAAGGAGCGGGCAATCTTCCCTCCGAGGCTTGAGGCGGAAGAGCTGAAGGAGTTCTACTACCTCTTCTAGTCGACGGCGACGCGGGCGCACCCGCGCACGAGGGTACTCCCAGCCGCCGCTTGGAAAAAGGCTCCCACCGGGTACCCTTTCTTCGCCTTGTTCTTCTACTGCGGGCTCTGCCCTCCCTTTTCTGAGTTTTTCTGTGACGTCATGAACACCTACGGGCTCCACCTCCTTGACTTCACCCCCAATGCTGTCCTGACCATGGCTGTTTTCGCACATCTCTGCGAAAACTTTGTCGGAATCCATCCAAACGTAGCCCTTTTCCGCCACTTCTTTTTGCCTCGAGTTGAGAAAGGAGAGCCTTTATCCGGCGGAATCGCCTGGATCTCAAAAGCCGGAAAGAAGGAGGCTTATCTGGATGGAGAGTTCCGCAGCAAGTGGGAGGAGTGGAGGGCGGACTGGTGCCTGATTGTCGAGGAGAACCCGCAGCCGTTTACTGCCCTGCGCCAAACTCCAGTAGTGCGCGACAGTGATTGGAGTAGCCTGGCCACGGAAGATGACAGACTGAAGATTGTCGTCGCTCGGATCCTACGCCTCAAGCTTGCCGGGCTTACTGTAGGAGCAGTTGGCGCAGATTTCCTCCGCCGCCGCATCGCCCCCCTGCAGGAGAGGAGGAGACCCGCCTGGGAGTTCCAGAATGCGGCGGATATCATGAGGCTGCGGCCGGGCCTAAACTTTAACTTCACTGTCATGGAGCTCAACTCGATGCTCCAGGAGCTGTTCAAGTATGACCCACAGCATCCCGAAGTGTTCCGGTTGCTGAGGGGCGTCGTTCCGCTGTGGAACAACTCCTCGGTCGACCGCATCCGTGCAATGATGCCGTTGTGCGACTCGCATGGAATTAACCCAGCCTGGATAGAGCCTGCAGATGATATCGTGCGGGCATTCTTCGACAACTTGGTAGAAGTGTCGGTCGACACCGATGAGAAGAGGGGCCTCACCCGGGACACCTCCGACGATGAGCTCAAGCGCATCGCCACCAGGATGGAAGAGGCGGCGGCAGCCGCAGCTGCGGGCGAGTTTGGGTTCACCGTGGAGGAGGCAGAGGCAGCAGAGGCGGCAAGCCTTACCGAGCGAGAGGATCTTGCTGGCGAGGAAGAGCCTGCCGGGCATGATGCCGGGCCGAGCGGGCCCGTCGAGGACACGAGCGGCTCATTGGAGATCGGCTCCTCTTCCTATTCGTCTTCGGGCAGCTTGCCGCAAGCTGAGCCCCCGGCTCCTCAAGCAGAGCCCCCGGCCCCACAAGCAGAGCCCCCGGCTCCACCAAGAAGGCGTCTTCGCAAGGCCGGGGATGTAGCGGAGCGGCGGACGAGTCAACCCCCGCCGCGCCGTACGACGCGCTCCACCGCGGCAAGTTCCGTTGCCGCGGAAGCACCTCACGCCGCAGCGGCAACCGGAGCGGGGTCCTCCCGGTCCGTCGCTCCAGCTCCCGCCAAGCGGCCGAGGGATCCTACTCCTCCGCCTCCTCGCGCCGGAGGAGGGCCAGGCTTCGACTTCTCCGCGCTCAGCTCCGACGAGGAAGAAGAAGAGTAAGATTCTCGTTGTACTTGTATGTCTTCAATACTTGTTGTCTTGTCTTGTATCTCATTTGCTTTACTCTGAGCTTATTCCTTTTTAGGACTCTGGCCCAGAGAATGGCCAAGAGAGCCAAGGTCCCGGTGGTTGTCATCGAGGATGATCCCACCGTGTCAGCAGGGGGTGCGCCTGAGACAAGCTTGCCGGACCCGGCGGTTGTTCTTCAGAGCAGCCCCCAGCGCAGCCCCCAGCGTAAGTATATGGTTTGCTTCCCGCTGTTGAGCGCGCATGGATACTCTTTGTTTGCTGATATCTGACTGTTGGCTTGTGTAGGAGCAGAGCAGCCTCGCCAGGAGCTCCCGGAGGCCGCCCCTGATACGACATCTGCTTCGACTACGCCGCCAAGGGAGAGTTCTCCGGCAAGGGCGAATCCTCCGACAAGGGGGAGCTCTCCGGTAAGGGGGAGCTCTCCGGCAAGAGAGGAGTCTCTGGCAAGGGACAGCACCAGCGGTCCTCCGGTGGTGGAGACTACAACTGCCAAGCCTAGTGCAGGTAAACCTCTTGCTTCGAAACTTCCCTTGGGTTCTTCTTCTTTTGATCTTATTTTTGGATATTTGCTTGACTTTTCTCCCTATTTCGGCCATCAGATCCACCCACAGCGGAGCCGATGGAGACAGAGGTTGTTGTTGATGATGCCGCCGCCACCGAAGAAGCGGCCGGCGCCGATGTTCCCACCGGCGAAGAGGCCGCCAAGGCTGTCGCCGCAGCAGCTGACGAGGGGTCTGGCAATCGTACTGACGACCCTGAGGCCGCAGGAGCGACAGGCGCTACACCGACCGCCGATCCCCCCGCCGCTGCCGCAGCGTCGGGCTCCGAAGAGCCCCAGCCAGGCATCTACTTGAAGGCCGGCGGCGGCATCTTCATCGACCTCCCCTGGTCGTCAACGTCCAGGGCGCCAGTCGAAGGAGAAAGCTTCGACGTGGAGGTGCTTGCCTCCGCTGGGCTGACGCTGGTCGACGTGCCAAGCAGCAGCAGCGACGAGCCTGAAGAGGAGCGACTGCTGCGGAAGCTGGTGTCGCTCTATCGTGCCCGCCAGGCCAAACTGGAGTCCCGCGAAGCGCTTGTCGCGAAGGCGGGGGTGGACATGGAGAAGCGCGCGGAGGAGCTCCGAGGTCTCAACCAGGCAGCTCTCCAATCGCTGGCAGCGGAGGGTCTGCAGCTCGATGAGGCGCAGAAGGCCTTCATCCTCGAGAAGGCAGAAGTTGCAGAGCAACAGCGGCTTGCCGCCGAGGAGTTATCTGCACGGGAGGGCGAGTTGGTGCAGCTGAAGGCCAGCCTGGACAGCCATGAAGAGGAGTTTGCTGCGCGCGAGCAAACACTCAGCGGAGCTCTCAAGGAAACAAAGGATGCTGCCGTAGCTGCCGAGGCCGCCAAGAAGGATCTGGAGGCAAAGGTGGCGCAGCTGGAGACTGATCTCAAGGCGAGTGGTGAAAAGCTTGTCGCGCTCAAGCATGAGCGCGAGAAGGACGCCTACACCTTTGGCGAGCTCCAGGGTAGTCTTGCCGAGAAGATCAAGGAGCTTGCCGCCGCCAAGGACTCCAACGCCGATCTTGAGCTGAAGCTGGCTGCTTTGACCAAGACGCTGGACGGTGCCAGGGAGCAGGAGACGGCCCTGAGGAAGGAGATCAAGGCCGACAAGGCGCTGCTGGAGAGCATTGCCGCCACCCAGAATGATTCCAGAGAAACTGTGGAGCAGTGGACGGAGGGTCTTGTGAATGCTGCCGCAGATATCGACAAGGAGCTGGCGCAGCTGGGGATGGAGCATCTCGGGTAACCCTCCGATGAGACCCTTCCATCAAGCTCCAAGCTCACTCTGTTCTTCAAAGGCGTGGCGACGGCCCTCCAGCGACTCCGGGAGAGGATCCCAAAGCAACTGGCCGACGAGTCGCGCAAGATCTGCGCAGGAGCTCTTCAGAAGGTATTGGTGAAGGTAGCCTTCCGCAACCCGGGCCTCAACCTCACCAACGTCCTCAGATCCTTGCCGGCGGACGCTGATCTGGAGGCGCTCAAGGACCTTGTCGCACCCATTGTGGACAAGGTGAGCGGGATCAAGAGGGTTGAGGGCGACCGCGCGGACTAGGCCGCCCATTTTCTGCTTTTCTTGTCGCTGCTGGTCATGTTCGAAAATAGTCTATTAGAGCCGCGACAAGCTATCTTGTAATATATAACTTTATTTTGGGTAGTGATTGCAATGTTATTTCCTTTACTTGACTCCTTCCTTTGTATGTTTTTGCCCTACGCTTTTTAGGGAACTTGCCGGCGCGGGCACCTTTGCCGCGAGCGCTGAGGGCGGGACGTCATCAGCTTGCTGGCAGTGCCGTTGTCGACAAGAAACCTTGTCGTAACTAGTCGCAGCTCGCTTAAGTTGTTGAGTGAACTTGAAACAAAGTAAGGGCGCGACTCTAGTCGCAGCACACTTAAACTGTTGAGCGAACTCGAAACAAAGTAAGGGCACAACTAGCCACGATCCAGTTCCTTCGCGCACAGGTTTTCCATACAAAGCATGGTCATTCAAGGAAGATAACTTAAAAAATTTAAAAACCTCTGATTGCTCAAACTTTGGCAACTTAGCTTTTCTGTCGTTTGCTTCCCGGCAAGGCGCGACTTTTTTGAACGACGCCTGGTCCATACCATTATCTTCCCCTTCCCCCCCGGCAAACTTGTGGGCGAAGGAACCTTCATTTCCTTGAGAAAAAAGGAAGTAGAGAAAATAATAATATGGAGCCTTATGGCTCGTTATTGCTTACCGGGGGTGTTCGCTGCACAAAGTGTCAGATGACACATGCAAAAAAAGCATGAAATTGACAAGATGTGCGGAGCACATGAGCTTTTATTTATGCACAGGGTCTGCGCCTGGCCTTGTACAAAGGATTACATGCAACGGCGGCAAGACTTGTACAAAGGGTGGTTGCCGGAGCAGGGTCCGGCAACCGCGCCTTACGGGTAAAACTTACGTAGATGCTCAATGTTCCAGGAGTTGCTCACCGGAATGCCATCTTCGGTCTCAAGGCGGACAGTGCCAGGCCTAGTGACTCGTTTCACCCGGTAAGGGCCTTCCCACTTCGGCGTCAACTTGTGGGAATTCTTGGCGGAATGAACGCGCCGAAGAACAAGGTCGCCTTCCTCGAGACTTCTGGCGTTAACTTTGCGGCTATGGTAGCGGCGCAAAGCTTGCTGGTAGCGAGCAGCTTGTACAGCAGTCTGAAGACGGTCTTCCTCAAGGAGCAACATGTCATCTTGTCGCAGCTGCTCTTGCTCAAGCTCATCATAAGCGAGCACTCGAGGCGATCCGTATACGAGTTCCGTGGGGATAACTGCCTCTGCTCCATAGACTAGAGCGAAAGGTGTCTGGCCAGTGGCTCGATTTGGTGTCGTCCTGATCGACCAAAGAACCACCGGCAGCTCCTCGATCCAGTTTCTTCCGCACTTGTGAAGCCTGTCGAAAGTCCTGGTCTTGAGTCCGCGCAGCAGTTCAGTATTTGCCCTCTCTGCTTGACCGTTGCTCCTGGGGTGAGCAAAAGAAGCGAAGCAGACCTTGGCGCCAAGATCTTGGACGTACTGCATGAAGGTGCGACTCGTGAATTGCGTACCGTTGTCGGTGATGATCCTGTTAGGGATCCCGAAGCGGCAAACAATCGACCTGAAGAACTTGACTACTGACTGTGCTGTCACCTTCCTCACAGCTTCCACTTCCGGCCACTTTGTGAACTTGTCGATTGCGACGTACAAGTACTCAAAGCCCCCGACTGCTCGGGGGAAGGGGTCGAGGATGTCGAGCCCCCAGACCGAAAATGGCCAGGATAAAGGGATCGTCTGGAGAGCTTGAGCTGGCTGGTGTATCTGCTTCGAATGGAACTGGCACGCTTCACACTTGGTTACTTGTGCAGTTGCATCCTGGAGGGCTGTCGGCCAAAAGAAACCTTGCCAGAAAGCTTTGCTGGCAAGTGCTCTCGCGCCAATGTGGTGACCACAAATGCCTCCATGTATCTCTGCCAATAGCTTCTGTCCATCTTCCCGGCGAATACACTTCAATTTCACACCGTTGTGTCTTCTTCTGTACAGTGCGTTGTCGACAAACTGGTACATACTTGACTGCCGGGCTACTCTTTCCGCTTCTTCTTGCTCTTCGGGAAGTTCTCCTGTCTGAAGGAAACAGACGATCTGCTGTGCCCATGCTGGAGCTTGTGGCTCGATAACAAGGACTAAAGGCATGTCTGCTGCTGCGGGAACATCCGCTTCTACGGCGAGAACCTGCGGCTCAGCTGGAGCTTGACGTTCCCCGGCAAGCTTGTCGGAGCAAAACTTGTCGGGAGCGTCTGCTTCAACGAAACAAACCCTGGGGCTTGTCGGAGCAGAGTGCTCCTCAGCACTCTTGGCGTTGATCTTGGGGACATTCTTGGCGGCGGCTTCGGGAAGCTCTGCCAGAAAATAGTCGCCAGAAATCAACTTCCTCTTCTTGCTCTGTCCAATTGATGGCGTAACAGATGGTTGAGTCAGCTTGAGCGCAAAGATCCCTGGTTCCACAGGTAACTTAAGTGCTGCGCACTTTGACAGGCCATCGGCAATGTCGTTCTGAGCTCTTGGAACGTGTTCCATCTGTAGGCCGACAAAGTGCTCTTCTAGCTTCCTCACTTCATCAACGTAATCTTCCATCAACGGACTCTGATAATTCTTGTTCACTTGGCGGACGACAAGCTGCGAGTCACCCCTGACAATGAGCTGCTTGATCCCAAGGTCTGCCGCGATCCTGAGACCGGCAAGCAATCCTTCATACTCTGCAGTATTGTTTGTTGCTTGCTCCTTGGGAAAGTGCATCTGGACTACGTACTTGAGGTGCTCTCCGGTGGGTGCGACAAGCAGCACGCCAGCACCGGCGCCTTGCAGCGAAAACGCACCATCAAAGTACATCAGCCACTCTTTGCTTGCCTCCTTGATGGGGATGCTCGTCTCTGGAATTTCTTCATCTGGTGTTGGCATCCACTCTGCTATGAATTCTGCCAATGCTCTGCTTTGAATAGTTGAAGTGCTCTCAAACTTGAGGCCAAAGCTTGACAGTTCCAGCGCCCACTCAACAATCCTGCCTGTTGCTTCTGGATTCTGCAGTATCCTCTTCAGCGGAAAGCGAGTGACAACTGTGATCATGTGCTTGAAAGTAATGGCGCAGCTTTCTCGAGGCCATGAGAAGGCCGAAAAGCAATTTATGCATACCAGAATACCTTGACCTAGCCCCCTGCAGAAGGGAACTGACAAAGTAGACTGGGCGCTGCACCATTTTCTTCTGTTGTATCTCTTCGCACATCTGCGCAGATCCATCTTTGTCGAGACCAGAGCTTGTCGGGGAAGCCCCCTGCTTGTCGCTGGACGTGCTTGCCGCGGTCGCTGGTTCATCATCAGCCTCCCTCTCCGCTACTAACGCAGCACTAACTACTTGATTAGTTGCCGCCAGATATAGCAGCAACTTCTCTTGTGGTTTAGGTGCGACAAGTATTGGACTGGAGGACAGGTATCTCTTCAAGTCCTGCAGCGCAGCCTCCGCTTCCGGAGTCCATTTCATTGGACCTGCCTTTTTCAACATTTTGAAAAAGGGCAGGGCGCGCTCAGCAGACTTAGAGATAAACCTGCTGAGAGCCGCCACGCAGCCGGCAAGTTTCCGCACATCCTTGACGCGCTTCGGTGCTTCGATCTGCTCAATGGCCTTGATCTTGTCGGGATTGGCTTCAATTCCCCGCTGAGACACGAAGAACCCGAGAAGCTTGCCGGAAGGGACTCCAAACACGCACTTCTCGGGGTTGAGCTTGAGGCTGATCTTGCGCAGATTTGCAAAAGTCTCTTCTAGATCTTGAACTAGAGTTGCTTTGTCCCTGCTCTTGACCACTATGTCATCCATGTAGGCTTCCACATTTCTGTGTATTTGTGGCTCAAAAGCGGTATGGACGACCCTTGCAAATGTTGAACCAGCATTCTTCAATCCGAAAGGCATCCGTATGAAACAGTACGTGCCACAGGGAGTGATGAATGCGGTTTTCTCCTCATCCTCTTCTGCCATGAAGATCTGATGATATCCTGAGTATGCGTCAAGAAATGAAAGCAAGTCACATCCGGCCGTGGAGTCAACAATCTGGTCGATGCCCGGCAAGGGAAATGTGTCTTTGGGACAAGCTTTATTGATGTTGGTCAAGTCGATACAAAGCCTCCATTTCCCGTTTGCCTTGCGCACGACTACGGGATTGGCCAACCATGTAGGATGGATCACTCCTCTGACAAGGCCTGCTGCTTCCAATTTCTTGATCTCTTCTGCGATGAATTCTTGGCGCTCCACTGCTTGCTTCCTGACTTTCTACTTGACGGGCCACGCGTGAGGACAGACGGCAAGGTGGTGCTCAATTACTTTCCTGGGAACAACGGGGATGTCAGACGGTTACCACGCAAACACATCGACGTTCGCCCGCATGAAAGCAATGAGCGCGCTTTCCTATTTAGGGTCGAGAGTGGAACTAATGGTGAAAGTACCACCAGTGCCGTCCTCCTTGGCGGACACCTTCTTGGTCGCCGGCGGAGCTGCCATTGCCTTCTTACACTTGCCGGTGGAGCTCGATGGTGCGTCCTTGACGGTAGCGCAGCACTCCGAAGAGGTGCGCTTGCCGGAGTGGGCATCAGAACTCTTGCCGGACTTGGTCTTCTTCTTCCCCCCGGGAGCTTCAGCGGCAAGTGTCTCGTGATCCGTTGTGGCTGCTGCTTCCCGGTAGATCTTGTCGGCACAGATAAGAGCATCTTTCTTGTCGCCAGGGACAGAGATGGCTCTTATCGGGCCTGGCATCTTCAGCATGTTGTACGCGTAGTGAGAGGCCGCCATGAACTTGGCGAGTGCTGGACGGCCGAGAATCCCATTGTAAGGCAATGGAAAATCGGCAACGTCAAAAGTGATCCTCTCAGTTCTGAAGTTCAACTTGCTGCCAAATGTCACCGGCAGCGTGATCTTCCCCTTCGGCTTGCTCCTTCCCGGGTTGATTCCTTGGAATGTGCCGGTCTCTTCGAGCTCGCTGTCAGGGACTTGGAGTTTCCGGAGCACAGCAGAGGAGATCAGGTTCAAGCCGGCCCCACCGTCAACTAGCATCTTAGTGACCTTGAGGTTGCGGACAGTTGGTGAGACCAACATTGGCAAACACCCGACCGCAGTTGTGCGATCAGGGTGGTCCTCAATATCAAAGATGATAGGCGTGCTGGACCATTTCAGAAGCTTGTGTGACTCAACGGGTGGTTCTGCTGCATTGACTTCCCGCACCCACTGCTTGAGTTGGCGGTGTGAAGTGTGCAGAGAAGCACCACCGTCAACGCACAAGACCTCTGTGGATTTCTGTAACTCCTGCTCACTGGTCTCGTCATCATCCATGTCTTCGTCGTCGTCGTCTTCGTCTTTGTCGCGGCCGCGGTGAGGTCTGTCTCCTTGCCACTGATTGGCCTTGTCGCGGCGTCCTCCCCGGCCGGTGCGCTTCGTACCGGATCCTCCAGCACCTCCTTGGGCTTTCTTCTTGTCGCGTCGCTCATACTCGGCCTTTTGCAGCTCGACAAGCTGCTCGACCTTCTTGCAGCTCTGGAGGTCATGGCCCTTGGTGCAGTGGATCTTGCAGTACTGTTTGTTGGTGCCATCCTGCTTGTCGGCGGCCGCCACAGCCTGGCAGTTGGCGCATGCGGCAACCTCCTTGCCGGAGCTACCGTCTTTGGCTTTCTTGGCGCCATCGTTGCTGCCGTACTGCTCAACAACTAGCACATCTTTGCCTTTCCTCTTCCTGTTGTTCCGCCGCCGGTTTTTATTTGCCGGGGCAGCATCATTGCTGTCAGATCCTCCTGTTCCTGCATTCTCTCCAGGGAGTTTCCTCCCTTCCTCAGCATGTGCACACCTGTCGGCCAGGGCATACAGCTCACTGACGTCTCTGATCTTGCACATCGCCATCTCCTCCCGCATCCTGCGGTTACGCACGTTCTGATGGAACGCGCTGATGACCGCGCCAGGGTGGACATCTGGGATGTTGCATTGCACTTGGCTGAATCTCTGGATGTACTTGCGCAGGGGCTCTCCTTCTTTCTAGGCAAGCAGATGAAGATCACTCGCTTGGCCATGAGGTTTGTGGCCACCTGTAAAGGCGCCGACAAACTGATGGCATAGGTCTGCCCAGGAAGATATGGAGTTGTCCGGCAAGTGCATGAGCCAGGACCTAACGTTGGGTTTGAGCACCAGCGGGAAGTAGTTGGCAAGGATCTTGTCGTCTCGCCCCCTAGCAGCTTGGACCGCGATGGTGTAGATGCTGAGGAACTCCGACGGATGCAACTTGCCGTCGTACTTCTCGGGTACGTCTGGCTTGAAATTCTTCGTGCTGGGCCACTGGACTTGCCGCAGCTCATGGGTGAACGCAGGGCAACCTACCGCGTACGGCAGGTCGCCTGGTTCCCCTGGCGCATGCATGTCGACCGTGGGTCCAGCGCGCTGGTCTGATTGACGCCGCGTTTCTCTTCGGCGCTCGATGCGAGTACGAGCGTCTTCTTGCTATCGTTCATGAAGAACTTGGCGTTGATCGCGACGAGCTCGTGGATTCGATGAAGCAGTGGAGTCGCTGTCGCGGTGGACCCGGCGAGTCGGCGATCTTGGTCTTCGGGGCAGAGAGTGCACGGTGGTTGCACCCCCACCTGTCTTGTCGCCACCGGGTCGCGCCTGGCTGACTTGCCGCGGCTGCGACGTAGTCGCCTGCCGTGGAGTGTCGCCGTTGGTGAAGCCGATGAGACTCTGAATGGTGGCCCTCCAGTCGTCGATCTTGTCTGGTGTTGGAGGGAAGTCTAGGAGCAGTTGAGCTCGCGCCAAAGCTTCTGCTGGAGTGGCGGGTAGCGGTGGCGAACGGTGCGAGGAGCGGGATATGCTCGGACTTCTAGCTGCATTAGAAGGAGCAATATCCCGTCCAGGCGACCGTGCCTCGCTCGCGCCAGCATGTTGGCGCGCGTGCTGGCCTGGAGTGTCCCGAGATCCGCCAGCTCGATTTGGGTCTAGCGAGCGTATGGTACCATGAGTACCACGTCGCTGTCGGTCCTGCCCCTCCTGAGATGGGCGCGGTGCATCTACGGACGCTCGGTCGTCGTGGGAGCCGGCTATACCGCCGATGGGCAGCGCTGCCTTGTCCTTGGACCTGGCGGCACCGTGGGCTCCCTCGTCGACACCCGTTCTTCCGCCGGCGCCTTCCCCACCAGCCGTTTGCTCCGGCGGCGGTGGGTTCGACACGGACGGAGCAGCCGCCTCCGAAGCCTTCTTCTTCGGCGGCATGTCGATGAAGTTGATGAAGATCTAGCTCGCGTGAACGCCGGATCAGGTTCACACAACCTCGACGGCCCCTACCTGGCGCGCCAAAGATGCCGGGGAAATCTGACTCCGCGTGTTGTGGAACGTAGTAATTTCAAAATTTTCCTACGCACACGCAAGATCATGGTGATGCATAGCAACGAGAGGGGAGAGTGTTGTCTACGTACCCTCGTAGACCGAAGCGGAAGCATTGACGCAACGTAGAGGAAGTAGTCGTACATCTTCCCGATCCGACCGATCCAAGCGCCGTTACTCCGGCGCCTCCGAGTTCTTAACACACGTACAGCTCGATGACGTTCCCCGGGCTCCGATCCAGCAAAGCTTTGGGGACGAGTTCCGTCAGCACGACGGCGTTGTGACGATCTTGATGTACTACCGACGCAGGGCTTCGCCTAAGCACTGCAACAATATGACCGAGGTGAAATATGGTGGAGGGGGGCACCGCACACGGCTAAGGAACGATCACGAAGATCAACTTGTGTCTTCTAGGGTGCCCCCCTGCCCCCGTATATAAAGGAGCAAGGGGGAGGCCGGCCGGCCCTTGTGGCGCGCGCCAGGAGGAGGAGGAGGAGTCCTGCTAGTAGGAGTAGGACTCCCCTCTTTCCTACTCCTATTAGGAGGGGGAAAGGAAGGGGGAGAGGGAGAGGGAAAGGGGGGCGCCGCCCCCCTCTCCTAGACCAATTCGGACCAGAGGGGGAGGGGGCGCGCGGCCCACCCTGGCCGCCCCTCTCTCTCTCCACTAAGGCCCAAGTGGCCCAATACTTCTCCCGGGTGGGTTCCGGTAACCCTCCGGCACTCCGGTTTTCTCCGAAACCACTCGGAACCATTTCGATGTCCGAATATAGTCATCCAATATATCAATCTTTACGTCTCGACTATTTCGAGACTCCTCGTCATGTCCGTGATCTCATCCGGGACTCCGAACTAACTTCGGTACATCAAAATGCATAAACTCATAATAACTGTCATCGTAACCTTAAGCGTGCGGACCCTACGGTTCGAGAATAGTGTAGACATGACTGAGACAAATCTCTGGTCAATAACCAACAGCGGGACCTCGATGCCCATATTGGCTCCTACACATTCTACGAAGATCTTTATCGATCAGACCGCATAACAACATACGTTGTTCCCTTTGTCATCGGTATGTTACTTGCCCAAGATTCGATCGTCGGTATCCAATACCTAGTTCAATCTCGTTACCGGCAAGTCTCTTTACTCGTTCCGTAATACATCATCCCGCAACTAACTCATTAGTTGCAATGCTTGCAAGGCTTAAGTGATGTTCATTACCGAGAGGGCCCAGAGATACCTCTCCGACAATCGGAGTGACAAATCCTAATCTCGAAATACGCCAACCCAACATCTACCTTTGGAGACACCTGTAGAGCTCCTTTATAATCACCCAGTTACATTGTGACGTTTGGTAGCACACAAAGTGTTCCTCCGGTAAACGGGAGTTGCATAATCTCATAGTCATAGGAACATGTATAAGTCATGAAGAAAGCAATAGCAACACACTAAACGATCAAGTGCTAAGCTAACGAAATGGGTCATGTCAATCACATCATTCATCTAATGATGTGATCCCATTAATCAAATAACAACTCTTTGTCTATGGTTAGGAAACATAACCATCTTTGATTAATGAGCTAGTCAAGTAGAGGCATACTAGTGACACTCTTGTTTGTCTATGTATTCACACATGTATTATGTTTCCGGTTAATACAATTCTAGCATGAATAATAAACATTGATCATGAAATAAGGAAATAAATAATAACTTTATTATTGCCTCTAGGGCATATTTCCTTCACCGCGAGCACCTATGGGGACGGAGCCCCTTCTCGGTTCGGCAGGGGGCGGAGGCCGCGCGAAGAGCAGATCGAGGCGGGGCACACGAGCGGTTTTTACCCAGCTACGGAGCTCTCTGGAGAGATAATACTCCTACTGTTGCTTTGTGGATTGCATTGAGTTCTTGCTCGGGAGCGCTGAGTGCTACAGTACACACCAGCAGCTAACGAGACCGAGCGTGAGTGTTCTACTATTCGTCCCTTTTTCCTCTACGTTGTGCATGGGCCTCCTTTTATATGCTCAAGGGGTCTCCAACAGGTGGCAACGTAGGCAAGGGCAAAAATGGAAAGGTGCTGCGGTAGGTACAGCTACCTACACAGTGTATCATACCTAACTCTGACGGCAGGGGACAAGGGCATTAAATGCCCGTCTGCGTCGCCCAAACAGTGCAGAAAAGGGGCCGTTAGTGATGCCTCCGCTTGCCACGATGGCGATCTTGTCAGCGCCGCTTGCCACGGTGCACCCCTGGCTGCACAGTCTCCCGCCACGTACGCCTGGAAGCACCTCAGAGCGACACGTTAGTGGGTGAGCTGGAGCGCAGGTACAGAGTGGTCGCTTGCCGTGGCAAACGCCTTGCCACGGTTGTTGTCTTGTCGCGTCCGGGAGCTTGTCGCTCGCCGGGTCTTGCCGGGACGCGTGGCGCGTCGCGGCAAGTTCCTTGAGATGCCTTGGTTGGCCTCCCCGGCAAGCTCCTCTTGCTGGGGTCTTGCGTCTTGAGTGGCCTTCCCGGCAAGCTCCTCTTGCCGGGGCCTTGTCTCCTTGGCTTAAATACTTTGTTCTTGAATGGTTCCGAAGGAACCACAGAGGTCCTTAGCGGTCACCCGGCAAGCCTTTCCGCGGGGCACTGCGACTGCCCGTGCACAAGTTCGGGATACTAGGGTACCCCTACTCTAGTACACCGACAACACCTGACCCCCATCCTCCTCCTTCTTCCACATCACATGCCCCTACCGCCGGCGCGAGCAAGACACCTTCCACCCAAATCACCGACCCCTCCACAAAATAAGCGTCGGCCTAAGCCATGGTGCACACAGTATAGCCAGGACCTCAAGGAGCATTTGGCAGCGGAGAAGCAAATCATGGCCGCACAGGCGTATGAGGTCGCGATGGCTGCCATTCGTGCCGACCCCCAGATCTTGGAGGAGCACCATGCCGTCGAGGCTACAATTGACGCCTCGCGCGCCGACGCCGCGACGCGGTTGGCTGCTTTAAACGACAGTTCGTGGCGTTTTCTCGAGGCCATCGTTCGTGCCTTCGACGAATACTATGAGGTGTTTTCTCAGCGTGCACGTGCTTACCTCATCTCGAGAGCCAGCAGGTGTTGGGTAACGTAGTAATTTTAAAAAAATTTCCTACGCACACGCAAGATCATGGTGATGCATAGCAACGAGAGGGGAGAGTGTTGTCTACGTACCCTCGTAGACCGAAGCGGAAGCGTTGACACAACATAGAGGAAGTAGTCGTACGTTCTCCTCGCGATCCAACCGATCACAGCACCGTTACTCCGGCACCTCCGAGTTCTTGGCACACGTTCAGCTCGATGACGATCCCCGGGCTCCGATCCAGCAAAGCGTCGAGGAAGAGTTTCGTCAGCACGACGGCGTGGTGACGATCTTGATGTGTTACCGGCGCAGGGCCTCGCCTAAGCACTGCAACGATATGACCGAGGTGGAATTTGGTGGAAGGGGGCACCGCACACGGCTAAGGAAAGATCTCAATGATCAATTGTGTGTCTCTGGGGTGCCCCCTGCCCCCGTATATAAAGGAGCCAAGGGGGAGGGGCTGGCCGGCCAAGCCTGGCGCGCCAGAGAGTCCTACTCCCTCTGGGAGTAGGATTCCCCCCCCCCCAATCCTAGTTGGACTAGGATTCTCCAAGGGGGAGAGAGAGAGAGAGGGGGCGCCCACCTCTCCTAGTCCTAATAGGACTAGGGGAAGGGGGGAGGCGCGCAGCCCATGAGGGCATCCCTCTCACCTCTCCTCCAAGGCCCATGTTGGCCCATTATGCTCCCGGGGGGTTCCGATAACCCTCCCGGTATTCCGGTAAAATCCTGATTTCACCTGGAATGCATCCGATGTCCAAACATAGGCTTCCAATATATCATTCTTTACGTCTCGACCATTTCGAGACTCCTCGTCATGTCCGTGATCACATCCGGGACTCCGAACTCCTTCGGTACATCAAAATGCATAAACTCATAATATAACTGTCATCGAAACCTTAAGCGTGCGGACCCTACGGTTCGAGAACAATGTAGACATGATCGAGACACATCTCCGGTCAATAACCAATAGCGGGACCTGGATGCCCATATTGGCTCCTACATATTCTGCGAAGATCTTTATCGGTCAGACCGCATAACAACATACGTTTGTTCCCTTTGTCATCGGTATGTTACTTGCCCGAGATTCGATCGTCGGTATCCAATACCTAGTTCAATCTCGTTACCGGCAAGTCTCTTTACTCGTTCCGTAATACATCATCCCGCAACTAACTCATTAGTTGCAATGCTTGGAAGGCTTTAAGTGATGTGCATTACCGAGAGGGCCTAGAGATACCTCTCTGACAATCGGAGTGACAAATCCTGATCTCGAAATATGCCAACCCAACATCTACCTTTGGTGACACCTGTAGTACTCCTTTATAATCACCCAGTTATGTTGTGACGTTCGGTAGCACACAAAGTGTTCCTACGGTAAACGGGAGTTGCATAATCTCATAGTTAAAGGAACATGTATAAGTCATGGATAAAAGCAATAGCAACATACTAAACGATCGGGTGCTATGCTAATGGAATGGGTCATGTCAATCAGATCATTCAACTAATGATGTGATCTCGTTAATCAAATAACAACTCTTTGTTCATGGTTAGGAAACATAACCATCTTTGATTAATGAGCTAGTCAAGTAGAGGCATACTAGTGACACTCTGTTTGTCTATGTATTCACACATGTATTATGTTTCCTGTTAATACAATTCTAGCATGAATAATAAACATTTATCATGAATTAAGGAAATAAATAATAACTTTATTATTGCCTCTAGGGCATATTTCCTTCAGTCTCCCACTTGCACTAGAGTCAATATTCTAGTTCACATCGCCATGTGATTTATCAGCAATAGTTCACATCACCATGTGATTAACACCCATAGTTCACATCGATATGTGACCAACACCCAAAGGGTTTACTAGATTCAGTAATCTAGTTCACATCGCTATGTGATTAACACCCAAAGAGTACTACGGTGTGATCATGTTTTGCTTGTGAGAGAAGTTTAGTTAACGGGTCTGCCACATTCAGATCCGTTATGTATTATGCAATTATCTATGTCTACAATGCTCTGCACGGAGCTACTTTAGCTAATTGCTCCCACTTTCAATATGTATCTAGATTGAGACTTAGAGTCATCTAGATTAGTGTCAAAACTTGCATCGACGTAACCTTTTACGACGAACCTTTTTGTCACATCCATAATCGAGAAACATATCCTTATTTTACTAAGGATAATTTTGACCGATGTCCAGTGATCTACTCCTAGATCACTATTGTACTCCCTTGCCAAACTCAGTGGTAGGGTATGCAATAGATCTGGTACACAGCATGGCATACTTCATAGAGCCTATGGCTGAGGCATAGGAATGACTTTCATTCTCTTTCTATCTTCTGCCGTGGTCGGGCTTTGAGTCTTACTCAATTTCACACCTTGTAACACAGGCAAGAACTCTTTCTTTGACTGTTCCATTTTGAACTACTTCAAAATCTTGTCAAGGTATGTACTCATTGAAAAAACTTATCAAGCGTCTTGATCTATCTCTATAGATCTTGATGCTCGATATGTAAGTAGCTCCCCGAGGTCTTTCTTTGAAAAACTCTTTTCAAACACTCCTTTATGCTTTGCAGAATAATTCTACATTATTTCCGATCAACAATATGTCATTTACATATACTTATCAGAAATGTTGTAGTGCTCCCACTCACTTTCTTGTAAATACAGGCTTCACCGCAAGTCTGTATAAAACTATATGCTTTGATCAACTTATCAAAGTGTATATTCCAACTCCGAGATGCTTGCACCAGTCCATAGATGGATCGCTGGAGCTTGCATATTTTGTTAACACCTTTAGGATTGACAAAACCTTCTGGTTGCATCGTATACAACTCTTTTTTTAATAAATCCCCTGAGGAATGCAGTTTTGTTGATCCATTTGCCAAATTTCATAAAATGCGGCAATTGCTAACATGATTCGGACAGACTTAAGCATAGATACGAGTGAGAAACTCTCATCGTAGTCAACACCTTGAACTTGTCGAAAACCTTTTGCGACAATTCTAGCTTTGTAGATAGTAACACTACTATCAGTGTCCGTCTTCCTCTTGAAGATCCATTTATTTTCTATGGCTTGCCGATCATCGGGAAAATCCATCAAAGTCCATACTTTGTTCTCATACATGGATCATATCTCAGATTTCATGGCCTCAAACCATTTCGCGGAATCTGGGCTCACCATCGCTTCCTCATAGTTCGCAAGTTCATCATGGTCTAGTAACATGACTTCCAGAACAGGATTACCGTACCACTCTGGTGCGGATCTCACTCTGGTTTACTTACGAGATTCGGTAGTAACTTGATCTGAAGTTACATGATCATCATCATTAGCTTCCTCACTAATTGATGTAGTAGTCACAGGAACAGATTTCTGTGATGAACTACTTTCCAATAAGGGAGAAGGTACAATTACCTTATCAAGTTCTACTTTCCTCCCACTCACTTCTTTTGAAAGAAACTCTTTCTCTAGAAAGTTTCCGAACTTAGCAACAAAAGTCTTGCCTTCGGATCTGTGATAGAAGGTGTATCCAACAGTTTCCTTTGGATATCCTATGAAGACACATTTCTCCGTTTTGGGTTCGAGCTTATTAGGTTGAAGCTTTTTCACATAAGCATCGCAGCCCCAAACTTTAAGAAACGACAGCTTAGGTTTATTGCTAAACCATAGTTCATACGGTGTCGTCTCAACGGATTTAGATGGTGCCCCTTTTAACGTGAATGCAGCTGTCTCTAATGCATGATCCCAAAATGATATTGGTAAATCGGTAAGAAACATCATAGATTGTACTATATCCAATAAAGTACGGTTATGACGTTCGGACACACCATTATGCTGTGGTGTTCCAGGTGGCATGAATTTGTGAAACTATTCCACACGGTTTTAACTGAAGGCCAAAACTCGTAACTCAAATATTTTACCTCTGCGATCATATCGTAGAAACTTTTATTTTCTTGTTACGATGATTATCCACTTCACTCTGAAATTCTTTGAACTTTTCAAACGTTTCAGACTTATGTTTCATTAAGTAGATATACCCATATCTGCTCAAATCATCTGTGAAAGTCAGAAAATAATGATATTTTGTCGCGAGCCTTAATATTCATCGGACCACATACATCAGTATGTATGATTTCCAACAATTCTGTTGCTTGCTTCATTGTTCCGGAGAACGGCGTTTTAGTCATCTTGCCCATAAGGCACGGTTCGCAAGTGCCAAGTGATTCATAATCAAGTGACTCCAAAAGTCCATCAGTATGGAGTTTCTTCATGCGTTTTACACCGATATGACCTAAACGGCAGTGCCACAAATAAGTTGCACTATCATTATCAACTCTGCATCTTTTGGCTTCAACATTATGAATATGTGTATCACTACTATCGAGATCCAACAAACCATTTCGTTGGTGTGTATAACCATAGAAGGTTTTATTCATGTAAACAGAACAACAATTTATTCTCTTACTTAAATGAATAGCCATATTGCAATAAACATGATCAAATCATATTCATGCTCAACGCAAACACCAAATAACACTTATTTAGTTTCAACACTAATCCCGAAAGTATAGGGAGTGTGTGATGATGATCATATCAATCTTGGAACCACTTCCAACACACATCGTCACCTTGCCCTTTAACTAGTCTTTGTTCATTCTGCAACTCCCGTTTCGAGTTACTAATCTTAGCAACTTGAACTAGTACCAAATACTGAGGGGTTGCTATGAACACTAGTAAAGTACACATCAATAACATGTATATCAAATATACTTATGTTCACTTTGCCATCCTTCTTATCCACCAATCACTTGGGGTAGTTCCGCTTCCAGTGACCAGTCCCTTTGCAGTAGAAGCACTTAGTCTCAGGCTTAGGACCAGACTTGGGCTTTTTCACTTGAGCAGCAACTTGCTTGCCGTTCTTCTTGAAGTTCCCCTTCTTTCCTTTTTGCCCTTTTCTTGAAACTAGTGATCTTGTCAACCATCAACACTTGATGTTTTCCTTTGATTTCTACCTTCGCCGATTTTAGCATCGCGAAGAGCTTGGGAATATTTTCCGTTATCCCTTGCATATTATAGTTCATCACAAAGTTCTACTAACTTGGTGATGGTGACTAGAGAATTCTGTCAATCACTATCTTATCTGGAAGATTAACTCCCACTTGATTCAAGCGATTGTAGTAACCAGACAATCTAAGCACATGCTCACTAGTTGAGCGATTCTCCTCCATCTTTTAGCTATAGAACTTGTTGGAGACTTCATATCTCTCAACTCGGGTATTTGCTTGAAATATTAACTTCAACTCCTGGAACATCTCATATGCTCCATGACGTTCAAAACGTCTTTGAAGTCCCGATTCTAAGCCGTTAAGCATGGTGCACTAAACTATTAAGTAGTCATCATATTGAGCTAGCAAAACGTTCATAATGTCTGCATCTGCTCCTGCAATAGGTCCGTCACCTAGCGGTGCATCAAGGACATAATTCTTCTGTGCAGCGATGAGGATAAACCTCAGATCACGGATCCAATCCGCATCATTGCTACTAACATTTTTCAACACAATTTTCTCTAGGAACATATCAAAATAAACATAGGGAAGTAACAACGCGAGCTATTGATCTACAACATAGATATGCTAATACTACCAGGACTAAGTTCATGATAAATTAAAGTTCAATTAATCATATTACTTAAGAACTCCCACTTAGATAGACATCTCTCTAATCCTCTAAGTGATCACGTGATCCAAATCAACTAAACCATGTCCGATCATCATGTGAGATGGAGTAGTTTCAATGGTGAACATCACTATGTTGATCATATCTACTATATGATTCACGCTCGACCTTTCGGTCTCCGTGTTCCGAGGCCATATCTGTTATATGCTAGGCTCGTCAAGTTAAACCTGAGTATTCCGCGTGTGCAACTGTTTTGCACCCGTTGTATTTGAACGTAGAGCCTATCACACCCGATCATCACGTGGTGTCTCAGCACGAAGAACTTTCGCAACGGTGCATACTCAGGGAGAACACTTCTTGATAATTAGTGAGAGATCATCTTATAATGCTACCGTCAAACAAAGCAAGATAAGATGCATAAAAGATAAACATCACATGCAATCAATATAAGTGATATGATATGGCCATCATCATCTTGTGCTTGTGATCTCCATCTCCGCAGCACCGTCATGATCACCATCGTCACCGGCGCGACACCTTGATCTCCATCGTAGCATCGTTGTCGTCTCGCCAATCTTATGCTTCCACGACTATCACTACCGCTTAGTAATAAAGTAAAGCATTACATCGCGATTGCATTGCATACAATAAAGCGACAACCATATGGCTCCTGCCAGTTGCCGATAACTCGGTTACAAAACATGATCATCTCATACAATAAAATTTTAGCATCATGTCTTGACCATATCACATCACAACATGCCCTGCAAAAACAAGTTAGACGTCCTCTACTTTGTTGTTGCAAGTTTTACGTGGCTGCTACGGGCTTAAGCAAGAACTCATCTTACCTACGCATCAAAACCACAACGATAGTTTGTCAAATATACTCCGTTTTAACCTTCTCAAGGACCGGGCGTAGCCACACTCGGTTCAACTAAAGTTGGAGAGACAGTCTTCCGCAAGCCATCTATGTGCAAAGCACGTCGAGGGAACCGGTCTCGCGTAAGAGTACGCGTAAGGTTGGTCCGGATCGTCTCGTCCAACAATACCGCTGAACCAAAGTATGACATGCTGGTAGGCAGTATGACTTGTATCGTCCACAACTCACTTGTGTTCTACTCGTGCAAATAACATCAAACCATAAAAACCTAGGCTCGGATGCCACTGTTGGGTAACGTAGTAATTTTAAAAAAAATTGCTACGCACACGCAAGATCATGGTGATGCATAGCAACGAGAGGGGAGAGTGTTGTCTACGTACCCTCGTAGACCGAAGCGGAAGCGGTGACACAACGTAGAGGAAGTAGTCGTACGTTCTCCTCGCGATCCAACCGATCACAGCACCGTTACTCCGGCACCTCCGAGTTCTTGGCACACGTTCAGCTCGATGACGATCCCCGGGCTCCGATCCAGCAAAGCGTCGAGGAAGAGTTTCGTCAGCACGACGGCGTGGTGACGATCTTGATGTGTTACCGGCGCAGGGCTTCGCCTAAGCACTGCAACGATATGACCGAGGTGGAATTTGGTGGAAGGGGGCACCGCACACGGCTAAGTAAAGATCTCAATGATCAATTGTGTGTCTCTGGGGTGCCCCCTGCCCCCGTATATAAAGGAGCCAAGGGGGAGGGGCTGGCCGGCCAAGCCTGGCGCGCCAGAGAGTCCTACTCCCTCTGGGAGTAGGATTCCCCCCCCCCCAATCCTAGTTGGACTAGGATTCTCCAAGGGGGAGAGAGAGAGGGGGCGCCCACCTCTCCTAGTCCTAATAGGACTAGGGGAACGGGGGGAGGCGCGCAGCCCATGAGGTCAGCCCTCTCACCTCTCCTCCAAGGCCCATGTTGGCTCATTATGCTCCCGGGGGGTTCCGGTAACCCTCCCGGTATTCCGGTAAAATCCTGATTTCACCTGGAATGCATCCGATGTCCAAACATAGGCTTCCAATATATCATTCTTTACGTCTCGACCATCTCGAGACTCCTCGTCATGTCCGTGATCACATCCGGGACTCCGAACTCCTTCGGTACATCAAAATGCATAAACTCATAATATGACTGTCATCGAAACCTTAAGCGTGCGGACCCTACGGTTCGAGAACAATGTAGACATGACCGAGACACATCTCCGGTCAATAACCAATAGCGGGACCTGGATGCCCATATTGGCTCCTACATATTCTGCGAAGATCTTTATCGGTCAGACCGCATAACAACATAAGTTTGTTCCCTTTGTCATCGGTATGTTACTTGCCCGAGATTCGATCGTCGGTATCCAATACCTAGTTCAATCTCGTTACCGGCAAGTCTCATTACTCGTTCCGTAATACATCATCCCGCAACTAACTCATTAGTTGCAATGCTTGCAAGGCTTTAAGTGATGTGCATTACCGAGAGGGCCCAGAGATACCTCTCCGACAATCGGAGTGACAAATCCTGATCTCGAAATATGCCAACCCAACATCTACCTTTGGTGACACCTGTAGTACTCCTTTATAATCACCCAGTTACGTTGTGACGTTTGGTAGCACACAAAGTGTTCCTACGGTAAACGGGAGTTGCATAATCTCATAGTTAAAGGAACATGTATAAGTCATGGATAAAAGCAATAGCAACATACTAAACGATCGGGTGCTATGCTAATGGAATGGGTCATGTCAATCAGATCATTCAACTAATGATGTGATCTCGTTAATCAAATAACAACTCTTTGTTCATGGTTAGGAAACATAACCATCTTTGATTAATGAGCTAGTCAAGTAGAGGCATACTAGTGACACTCTGTTTGTCTATGTATTCACACATGTATTATGTTTCCTGTTAATACAATTCTAGCATGAATAATAAACATTTATCATGAATTAAGGAAATAAATAATAACTTTATTATTGCCTCTAGGGCATATTTCCTTCAGCAGGTTGGTGCCCGGAGCGGCTCAGGCAACTCACCACTACAACGAGGGCACCCACGATGCGGAGGCCTTTCCCTCTTCCATGTCCAAGGATCCAATCGTCATCGATATCTCGGACAATGAGGAGTAGCTTGTCTTATTGGCTCACTATAAATACCCATGTTCAGTTTGCTAGCTACTGCCTTTCCTTAACAAATTCTAGTGAATTGTGCTATCTACTTTCACCATGCAATCTTCTGCTATAGTGTATATGTTCTATATGTCGTGCAATGTGGTGTTCAATTAACTGCTTGGTTCAATTCTGCAAATGTGATGTTCAATTCTTTAAGGTGCAATATTTTCAAGTTGTTAAGCATGCTTGGTTTGGTTACTTGTCTGATATTCTGTTAGGATTATGTTATATTGTTCAATTGGTGTTTAGTTAACTGCTTGGTACATTTGTTGTGGCTTGGTTCACTTGTTGTGGTGTTTAGTTAACTGCTTGGTTCAATTATGCAATGCGATGTTCAATTGTTGTGGCTGCATTCTGTTATTGTATACCATGTGAGGAGTAAATCGAATTTGGATGTACTAAATACATGAGAAATAAATACGATTGCTATATTTACCAAGTTGTTAAGCATGCTTGGTTTGGTTAACTGTCTGATCTTCTATTAGGAGTATGTTATATTGTGCTATGTGGTGCTCAGTTGATGTTTGGTTCATTTGTTGTGGTGTTTAGTTAACTACTTGGTTCAATTCTGCAATGCTATGTTCAACTGTTGTGGCTGCATTCTCTTATTGTATACCATGTGAGGAATAAATCGAATTTGGCTATACTAAATACATGAGAAACAAATACAATTGCTATATTTACCAAGTTATTAAGCATGCTTGGTTTGATTAACTGTCTGATCTTCTATTAGGAGTATGTTATATTGTGCAATGTGGTGCTCAGTTAACATTTAGTTCATTTGTTGTGGTGTTTAGTTAACTGCTTGGTTCAATTCTGCAATGCTATGTTCAATTGTTGTGGCTGCATTCTCTTATTGTATACCATGTGAGGATAAATCGAATTTGGCTATACTAAATACATGAGAAACAAATACAATTGCTATATTTCCAAGTTGTTAAGCATGCTTGGTGTGGTTAACTGTCTGATCTTCTATTAGTGTATGTTATATTGTGCAATGTGGTGCTCAGTTAACGTTTGGTTCATTTGTTGTGGTGTTTAGTTAACTATTTGGTTCAATTCTGCAATGCGATGTTCAATTGTTGTGGCTGCATTCTGTTATTGTATACCATGTGAGGAATAAATTGAATTTGGATGCACTTAATACATGAGAAACATATACAAGTGCTATATTTCCTAGTTATTAATCATTCTTGGTTTGGATAAATGGGTTTTCCATGGGCTTGAATTAATCTGATGAATCTGCAATGTGCGTATTTATCATCAACATATTTTACTGATAGCATGCGAACCCTTACTTAACCTGATGACTAACTACCTTATATGTGTTGCAAGGAAACAATGGGAAGCACTGAGGTTTACAAGATGGTACTAACTATTATACCTTGCCTTTTTGTATTCCTTTGCCCCATTTCCAATATAGAGAAGATATCTATGGAAATAGAATATGTTATGTGCTTAATATGAATGCCAATTAGATTAGTAAATGGATTATTAATATAGGGCAATTAGCCCGCTAATTGGCCAAATTAGCTTGCTAACTGGGTTTTCCTATTGCAAACGGTTATTGAGAAAACACCGTGGGCGATGACCTCAAGCAACGTACACAGTTTCTAGGAATAAACCGTGTTGGATCAATGAACAATCACACATGACATTCTCTTCAAAACTGTTTACGTTACGCCACCTTGCGCACACGTTTTCCTTGTAGTGACTGTGTGGGATGTATATACGAATGGAAACATTTAGTGGTGACTGACTGTGTGGGATGTACTTACGACCCGAAATGATTTGTCCTGTATAATTGTATTTTTAGCACTACTGTACGTATTTCTGCATTTGAGTGCTCGTCGGTCGCACACGACCTCATTTTGCAGAGCGTGTGTGCCAGGAGGGCGTATCCCCAACGGTTTCTGGGTCATGTGGGAAGGACCCCCCCTATCACCCACACTCACTTGGCGACAGTTCCGAATGCCATCACGGAAAGGGGTTAAAAACCGTTTGTTTAGGACCGACGCGCACCAGTGTATGGTGGAACCCAACGACTACACATAGCATTTTTCAAAGTAGCCCAAGTTGTAGGGATATTATAATGATATAATATACAATGTTCAAACCACCAAACAGAAGCAAAACTAGTGAATTCACAAACAACAGTAGCAATACGTCTTTCCTCAGGATATTGTAAGCATGTGAAACATTGTTCAATTTCTAACTCCCAAGTCAGATATACATCAGGAATTTATCTACCCTCAAACGATGGGATATTCAATTTTAGTTTAGGAATATAGTCATAATCTCCTACCCGAGGTGGTGTTTCAGCCCTACCGTTGCGATTATATGTATGAGGTCGGCCTGGTGCTGGTGGTGCTGGTGGTTGCATGATACCTCTCCAACGTATCTATAATTTTTGATTGTTCCATGCTATTATATATTCTGTTTTTGATGTTTAGTGGGCTTATTTATACACTTTTATATTATTTTTGGGACTAACCTATTAACCGAAGGCCCAGCTCAAATTGTTGTTTTTTGCCTATTTCAGTGTTTCACAGAAAAATAATATCAAACAGAGTCCAAACGGAATGAAAACTTCGGGAGCGTGATTTTTGGAACAAACGTGATCCAGAGGACTTGGAGTGGACGTCAAGCAACCAACGAGGAGGCCACGAGGCAGAGGGCATGCCTACCCCCCTTGGCGCGCCCTCCACCCTCATGGGCCCCTCGTGGCTCCACCGACCTACTTCTCCCTCCTATATATACCTACGTGCCCCCCAACCATCGAAGAGCACCACGAAAACCTAATTCCACTGCCGCAACCTTCTGTACCCGTGAGATCCCATCTTGGGGCCTTTTCCGGCGTCCTGACGGAGGGGGCATTGATCACGGAGGGCTTCTACATGAACACCATAGCCTCTCCGATGATGTGTGAGTAGTTTACCTTAGACCTTTGGGTCCATAGTTATTAGCTAGATGGCTTCTTCTCTCTCTTTGGATCTCAATACAAAGTTCTCCTCGATTCTCTTGGAGATCTATTCGATGTAATCTTCTTTTCCGCTGTGTTTGTCGAGATCCGATGAATTGTGGGTTTATGATCAAGATTATCTATGAACAATATTTGAATCTTCTCTGAATTCTTTTATGTATGATTGGTTATCTTTGCAAGTCTCTTCGAATTATCAGTTTGGTTTGGCCTACTAGATTGATCTTTCTTGCAATGGGAGAAGTGCTTAGGTTTGGGTTCAATCTTGCGGTGGTCGATCCCAGTGATAGTAGGGGAAATGACACGTATTGTATTGTTGCCATCGAGGATAAAAGGATGGGGTTTATATCATATTGCATGAGTTTATCCCTCTACATCATGTCATCTTGCTTATAGCGTTACTCCGTTCTTATGAACTTAATACTCTAGATGCATGCTGGATAGCGTCGATGTATGGAGTAATAGTAGTAGATGCAGGCAGGAGTCGGTCCACGTTTCACGGACGTGATGCCTATATACATGATCATACATAGATATTCTCATAACTATGCTCAATTCTATCAATTGCTCGATAGTAATTTGTTCACCCACCATAATACTTATCCTATCTTGAGAGAAGCCACTAGTGAAACCTATGGCCCCTGGATCTATTTTCCATCATATTAATCTTCTGTCAACAAGCTATTTCTATCTATTTACTTTGCAATCTTTACTTTTAATATTTATCATAAAAATACAAAAAAATTATCTTATCTTCTCTATCAGATCTCACTTTTGCAAGTGGCTGTGAAGGGATTGACAACCTCTTTATCGCGTTGGTTGCAAGGTTCTTATTTGTTTGTGTAGGTACAAGGGACTTGAGCGTGGCCTCCTACTGGATTGATACCTTGGTCCTCAAAAACTGAGGGAAATACTTACGCTACTTTGCTGCATCACCCTTTCCTCTTCAAGGGAAAACCAAGGCACTGCTCAAGAGGTAGCAAGAAGGATTTCTAGCGTCGTTGCCAGGGAGTCTACGCACAAGTCAACATACCAAGTACCCATCACAAACTCTTATTGTCGGTGTACTAAAGTAGGGGTACCTTAGTATCCCGAACTTGTGCACGGGCAGTCGTAGCACCCCGCGGCAAGGCTTGCCAGGCGATCGCCAAGACTCTCCGTGGCCCCTTTTTGGGCCATCCAAGAACAAAGTATTTGAGCCAAGGCCCCGGTAGGAGGGGCCTGCCGGGAAGGCCACCCGAAGAGAGCCAGGCCCCGGCAAGAGGAGCTTGCCGGGACGACCGCTCGAAGCACAAGACCCCGGCAGGAGGAGCTTGCCGGGAAGGCCAACCACGGCACGACAATGACCTCGCCACGGCGCGTCCCGCGCTCCGGCGAGGCCCGGTGAGCGACAAGCTCCCGGGCGCGACAAGGCATCCACCGCGGCAAGGCGTTTGCCGCGGCAAGTTACCACCCTGTGCCTGCGCTCCAGCTCACCCACCAACGTGTCGCTCTAGGGGCATTCCAGGTGCACGTGGAGGGAGGTTGTGCAGCCAGGGGCATGCGGTGGCGAAGCGAAGCTGACAGAGTAGCCATCGTGGCAAACGGTGGCGCTCTTGACGGTCCACTTCCCTGCACCGTCTGGGCGACGCGGACGGGCATTTAATGCCCTTGTCCCCCGCCGTCAGAGTTAGGTTTGATAGCACTGTACCGCCACTGTGCAGGCAGCTGTACCCACTACAGCATTCTCCCATTTTTGCCCCCACCTGCGCTGCCACCTGTGGGTAACCCCTTGAGCATATAAAAGGAGGCCCCATGCGCACGTAGGAGGAGGAAGACACCCATTTTTCCACGCTCGGTCTCGCCAGCGGCCCGCGTGTACTGTAGCACCACGCGCTCCCAAGCAAGAACACAATACAAGCCACAAAGCAGCAGTAGGGTTTTACGCATCCTTGCGGCCCGAAGCTGGGTAAAATCCCCCGTGTGCCTCGCCTCGATCTGCTCTTCGTGCGACCTCCGCCCCCCGCCGAACCAAGAAAGGGGATCGGTCCCCATTGGTGCTCGAGGAAGCCGATTCCCCCCGACATCTTTGGCGCGCCAGGTAGGGGGCGTCGAAGTTGTGCGAACCTTATCCGGCGTCTGCACCAGCTAGATCTCCATCATCTTCGTCGACATGCCACCGAAGAAGAAGGCTCCGGAGGTGGCCGGTCCATCCGCGTCGAACCCGCCGCCCTTGGAGCAAACGAGCGGTGGAGACGGCACCGGCGGCGGGACGGGCGTCGTCGAGCCAGCTCATGGCGCCACGGCGTCCGAACATGCACCGCGGCCCTCTCAGGAGGCACGGGACCAGCAGCGTCTTGGCGCCCACGGTACCATACGCTCGCTGGACCCAAATCAAGCCGGCGGATCCCAGGGCGCTCAGGGCCAGCACTCACACCAACGTGCTGGCGCGAGCGTGGCGCGGCTGCCTGGTCCAGGTGTTGCTCCTTCTAACGTAGTTAGAAGTTCGAGCACATCCCGCTCCACGCGCCGTTCGCCACCACTGCCCACCACTCCAGCAGAAGCTCTGGCGCGAGCTCAACTGCTCCTAGACTACCCTCCAGCGCCGAACAAGCTCGACGACTAGAGGGCCACGATACAGAGCCTCATCGGTTTCGCCAACGGCGACACCCCGCGGCAGCACAACGCATCGCAGCCGCGGCGGGACGGCCAGGCGAGAACTGATGGCGCCAGGACCGGCGGGGGTGCGACCACCGTGCACTCCCTGCCCCAGAGGCCAAGGTCGCCGACTCGCCGGAATCATCACGACAACGACTCCACCGCGTCGTCGAATCCGCGAACTCGTCGCGATCAACGCCAAGTTCTTCACGAGCGAGAGCAAGAGGACGCTCGTACTCGGATCGAGCGTCGGAGAGAAGCGCGGCGTCAATCAGATCACCGTGCTGGGACCTCTGTCGACATGCATGCACCAGGGGAACCAGGCGACCTGCCGTACGCGGTGGGCTGCCCTGCGTTCACCCGTGAGCCGCGGCTAGTCCAGTGGCCCAGCACGAAGAATTTCAAGCCAGACGTACCAGAGAAGTACGACGGCAAGTCGCATCCGTCGGAGTTCCTCAGCATCTACACCATCGCGGTGCAGGCTGCTGGAGGGCGAGACAACAAGATCCTTGCCAACTACTTCCCGCTGGTACTCAAATCCAACGTCAGATCCTGGCTCATGCACTTGCCGGATAACTCCATAACCTCCTGGACAGACTTGTGCCATCAGTTTGTTGGCGCCTTTACGGGCGGCCACAAACCCCATGGCCAAGCGAGCGACCTTCATCTGCTCGTCCAGAAGGAAGGGGAACCCCTGCGCAAGTTCATCCAGAGATTCAGCCGTGTACACTACAACATCCCAGACGTCCACCCCGCCGCGGTCATCAGCGCGTTCCATCAGAACGTGCGTAACCGCAGGATGCGGGAGGAGATGGCGATGTGCAAGATCAAAGACGTCAGTGAGCTATATGCCCTGGCCGACAAGTGTGCCCATGCTGAGGAAGGGAGGAAACTCCCCGGAGAGAACACTGGAGCAGGAGAATCCGACAGTGAGGATACCGCCCTGGCAAGGAAGGGCCGGTGGCGGAGCAACCGGAAGAAGAAGAGCCAAGAAGTACTGGTTGTTGAGCAGTCCGGCGATGAAGGCGCCGCCAAGAAGGCCCAGGCTGGTAGCTCTGGCAAGGAGATTGCCGGATGCGCCCACTGCCAGGCTGTGGCGGTCGCCGACAAGCAGGACGGCACCAACAAGCAGTACTGCAAGATCCACTGCACCAAGGGCCATGACCTCCAAAGCTGCAAGCAGGTCGAGCGGCTCGTCGAGCTGCAAAAGGCCGAGTACGAGCGGCACGACAAGGAGAGAGCCCGGGGAGGTGGCGGAGGATCAGGCACGAAGGGCCCTGGCCAGGGAGGACGCCGCAACAAGGACAAGCAGCGGCAAGCGGACCGACCTCCCCGCGGCCGCGACAAGAACGAAGACGACGACGAAGACGAAGACATGGATTACGTCGAGACCAGTGAGCAGGAGTTTCGGAAAGCCACAGAGGTCTTGTGCGTAGACGGCGGTGCCTCCCTGCATACTTCTCACCGCCAGCTCAAGCAGTGGGCACGGGAAGTCAATGCAGCGGAGCCACCCGTTGAGTCGCGCAAGCCTCTGAAATGGTCCAGCACGCCTATCATCTTTGATATTGAGGACCACCCTGATCGCACAACCGCGATCGGGTGCTTGCCGATGTTGGTCTCGCCAACAGTCCGCAACCTCAAGGTCACTAAGATGCTAGTTGACGGTGGGGCCGGCTTGAACCTGATCTCCTCCGCTGTGCTCCGGAAACTCCAAGTCCCCGACAGCGAGCTCGAAGAGGCCGGCACGTTCCAAGGAATCAACCCGGGAAGGAGCAAGCCGAAGGGGAAGATAACATTGCCAGTGACATTTGGCAGCAAGCTGAACTTCAGGACAGGGAGGATCACTTTTGACGTTGCCGATTTTCCATTGCCTTACAATGGAATTCTCGGCTGTCCAGCGCTCGCCAAGTTCATGGGGGCCTCTCACTACGCCTACAACATGCTCAAGATGCCAGGCCCGATAGGCGTCATCTCTGTCCCCGGCGACAAGAAGGATGCCCTTATCTGTGCCGACAAGATCTACCGGGAAGCAGCAGCCGCAGCGGATCACAAGCCGCTTGCCGCTGAAGCTCCCGGAGGCAAGAAGAGGACCAAGCCCGGCAAGTGCTCTGGCGCCCACTCCGGCAAGCGCACCTCTTCGGAGTGTTGCGCTACCGTCGAGGACGCGCCATCGAGCTCCACCGGCAAGAGTAAGAAGACAATGGCGGCTCCGCCAACGACCAAGAAGGTGCCCGCCAAGGAGGACGACACTGGTGGTCCCTTCACCATCAGTGCCACGCTCGACCCCAAATAGGAAAGCGCGCTCGTTGCTTTCCTGCGGGCGAATATCGATGTGCTTGCCTGGCAACCATCCGACATCCCCGGCGTTCCCAGGAAAGTGATTGAGCACCACCTCACCGTCTGTCCTCACGCGCGGCCCGTCAAGCAGAGAGTCAGGAAGCAAGCAGTGGAGCGCCAAGAGTTCATCGCAGAAGAGATCAAGTGGTTGGAAGCGGTAGTCCTCGTCAGAGGTGTGCTCCATCCGACGTGGTTGGCCAATCCTGTTGTCGTGCGCAAAGCAAATGGGAAATGGAGGCTTTGCATCGACTTCACTGATGTTAACAAAGCTTGTCCCAAAGATCCCTTTCCCTTGCCGCGCATTGACCAGATTGTTGACTCCACGGCCGGATGTGACCTGCTTTCATTTCTTGACGCATATTCAGGATATCCTCAAATCTTCATGGCTGAAGAAGATGAAGAGAAGACCGCGTTCATCACTCCATGTGGCACGTACTGTTTCGTATGGATGCCTTTCGGACTGAAGAACGCCGGTTCAACATTTGCGAGGGTTGTCCACACCGCTTTTGAGCCACAAATCCAGAGAAATGTGGAGGCCTACATGGATGACATAGTGGTCAAGAGCAGAGACAGGACAACCCTGATTCAAGACTCAGAAGAGACCTTTGTGAACCTGCGCAGGATCAGCCTCAAGCTCAACCCCGAGAAGTGCGTGTTCGGAGTCCCTTTCGGCAGGCTTCTCAGGTTCTTCGTGTCTCAGCGAGGAATAGAAGCCAACCCAGACAAGATCAAGGCCATCGAGCAGATTGAAGCACCAACACGTGTCAAGGACGTACGAAGGCTTACCGGCAGCGTCGTGGCTCTCAGTAGGTTTATTTCCAAGTCTGCAGAATGCGCCCTGCCGTTTTTCAAAATTTTGAAAAAGGCTGGTCCAGTAAAATGGACTCTGGAAGCGGAGGTTGCGCTGCAGGACCTGAAGAAATACCCGTCCTCCGCTCCAATACTTGTCGCGCCTAAACCACAAGAGAAGTTACTGCTATACCTAGCGGCAACCAATCAAGTGGTTAGTGCTGCGTTGGTAGCAGAGATGGAGGAAGATGATGAGCCAGCAACCGCGGCAAGCACGTCCAACGACAAGCAGGGGACTTCCCCGACAAGCTCTGGCCCCAACAAGGATGAATCCGCGCAGGAGCAAGTGGAGGTGCAGAAGAAGTAAATGGTGCAGCGCCCAGTTTACTTTGTCAGCTCCCTTTTGCAGGGGGCTAGGTCAAGGTACTCTGCTGTGCAGAAATTGCTTTTCGGCCTCCTCATGGCCTCGAGAAAGCTGCGCCATTACTTCCAAGCACACGAGATTACAGTTGTCACCCGCTTTCCGCTGAAGAGGATACTGCAGAATCCAGAAGCAACAGGCAGGATTGTCGAGTGGGCACTAGAACTGTCGAGCTTCGGTCTCCAGTTCGAGAGCACCTCGACTATCCAAAGCAGGGCATTGGCGGAGTTCATAGAGGAGTGGACACCGACACCGGACGAAGATATGCCAGAGACGAGCATCCCCGCCAAAGAAGCAAGCAAAGAGTGGCTGATGTACTTTGATGGCGCTTTCTCGCTGCAAGGCGCCGTTGCTGGCGCGTTAGTCGACGCGCCCACCGAAGAGCACCTCAAGTACGTAGTCCAGATGCACTTCCCCAAGGAGCAAGCAACCAATAATACTGTAGAGTATGAAGGTCTGCTCGCCGGTCTCAGGATCGCGGCAGAACTTGGGATCAAGAAGCTCATTGTCAGGGGTGACTCGCAGCTTGTCGTCCGCCAAGTGAACAAGGATTACCAGAGTCCGTTGATGGAAGCGTACGTTGATGAAGTGAGGAAGCTGGAAGAGCACTTTGACGGCCTGCAAATGGAACACATTCCAAGAGCTGAGAATGACATTGCTGATGGTCTGTCGAAGTGCGCAGCATTTAAGTTACCTGTGGAACCAGGAACCTTTGTGCTCAAGCTGATTCAACCATCCGTAACGCCATCAACCAGACAGGGCAAGAAGAGGAAGTTGGTCTCCGGCGACTATCTTCCGGCAGAGCTCCCTGGAGCCGCCGCCAAGAAGGTCCCCAAGATCGACGCCAAGAGCGCTGAGGAGCCGTCTGCTCCGGAAAACCCCATGGTTTGTTCCGTAGAAGCAGGCGATCCCGACAAGTTTTGCTCCGGCAAGCTTGCCGGGGAACGTCAAGCTCCGGCTGAGCCCCAGATCCTCGCCGTAGAAGCGAACGTTCCCGCAGCAGCAGAAGTGCCTTCAGTCCTTGTTGTCGAGCCACAGGCTCCGGCATGGGAGCAGCAGACTGTCCATTTCCTCCAGCACGGAGAACTTCCCGAAGAGCAAGAAGAAGCGGAAAGAGTAGCCCGGTGCAGCTTGATGAAGAACTCGCAAGGATCGTCCCCGAGGTGGACCGCCGTGGGAAGAGGAGCCGCTGGAGGAGGCGAGGCCGGCGCGTCGCCCCGCCCGCCTCTTCCCTGAGCACCGCGGCCTCGTCCACACCCTTGTCCACGACCTCGCCCCCTCCCCCTTCCCCTTACGGCTGGCTCCGCCACCGCGGGTGCAAGGGGAGGAGGGGCGCACTGCCTGGCGGCAACCCTCGCCGCCACCGATGAAGGACCCGGATTCACTTTCTCCATGGCGAATGGAGGGAGGGGGTCATAAGATGAAGAGGAGAAGAGATGGAGGAGTGTGGGTTCCCGTCGCCCCCTCTTGCTCTTTATAAAGGAGTAGGGTGGGGGCTCGACCGCCCCGCTCGGCCAATCAAGACGTAGGAAGGCCAGGCGACTGGGGCCGACCTGCTGCCCCGACCCGCGACGGCCCGGTTCCTTGCCTCCACAGTCCGCAACCCCGGGTGCATGGAAGCCGCGTGGCTGACGCGCAGGACCGAGGCGACGAATGAGGCGACTTCTCCCCACCCCGTGATCATGGGGAACGGGCGCCTCGGAAACCATGCCTCGGCCCCGTCCAGCGAACAAGCCACACCTCCACGCCTCCCTCCACTTATGGAGGTAGCGCGAACCGTCCCCCTTTATGGCGACGTGATGCATGCCTGCAGGGTTCGGCCCCGCGCACGCCGCCCACGTCACGCCCGCGTCTCCCCATGATGCCGCGTTCGACGCGTGCCTACCGGGGAGGACGTGGTGGGCGCGGAAGCAGATGAAGCGTGACCCAGGACGCGCGTGCCCGTGCACTGTTTTGGGCCTGGCCCAACAGCGCTCGGCACCGTGTATGGCCCAGGCCCGGGGGCTCCTGTCGGTGTACTAAAGTAGGGGTACCTTAGTATCCCGAACTTGTGCACGGGCAGTCGTAGCACCCCGCGGCAAGGCTTGCCAGGCGATCGCCAAGACTCTTCGTGGCCCCTTTTTGGGCCATCCAAGAACAAAGTATTTGAGCCAAGGCCCCGGCAGGAGGGGCCTGCCGGGAAGGCCACCCGAAGAGAGCTAGGCCCCGGCAAGAGGAGCTTGCCGGGACGACCGCTCGAAGCACAAGACCCCGGCAGGAGGAGCTTGCCTGGAAGGCCAACCACGGCACGACAAGGACCTCGTCACGGCGCGTCCCGCGCTCCGGCGAGGCCCGGTGAGCGACAAGCTCCCGGGCGTGACAAGGCATCCACCGCGGCTAGGCGTTTGCCGTGGCAAGTTACCACCCCGTGCCTGCGCTCCAGCTCGCCCACCAACGTGTTGCTCTGGGGGCATTCCAGGCGCACGTGGTGGGAGGTTGTGCAGCCAGGGGCATGCGGTGGCGAAGCGAAGCTGACAGATTAGCCATCGTGGCAAACGGTGGCGCTCCTGACGGTCCACTTCCCTGCACCGTCTGGGCGACGCGGACGGGCATTTAGTGCCCTTGTCCCCCGCCGTCAGAGTTAGGTTCGATAGCACTGTACCGCCACTGTGCAGGCAGCTGTACCCACTACAGCATTCTCCCATTTTTGCCCCCACCTGCGCTGCCACCTGTGGGTAACCCCTTGAGCATATAAAAGGAGGCCCCATGCGCACGTAGGAGGAGGAGGACACCCATTTGGCCATGCTCGATCTCGCCAGTAGCTCGCGTGTACTGTAGCACCACGCGCTCCCGAGCAAGAACACAATACAATCCACAAAGCAGCAGTAGGGTTTTACGCATCATTTCGGCCCGAAGCTGGGTAAAATCCCCCTTGTGCCTCGCCTCGATCTGCTCTTCGTGCGACCTCCGCCCCCCGCCGAACCAAGAAAGGGGCTCGGTCCCCATAGGTGTTCGAGGAAGCCGATTCCCCCCGACACTTATCCCTCGCATTACATTATTTGCCATTTGCCTCCCGTTTTCCTCTCCCCCACTTCACCCTTGCCGTTTTATTCACCCTCTTTTCCGTTCGACTCTTTTTTCCGCTTGCTTCTTGTTTGGTCGTGTGTTGGATTTCTTGCTTGCCAAAATGGCTCAAGATAATACTAAATTCTGTGACTTTGCCAATACCAACAACAATGATTTTCTTAGCACTCCGATTGCTCTTCTTACCGAAGCTAAATCTTGTGAAATTAATGCCGCCTTGTTGAATCTTGTTATGAAAGACCAATTCGCCGGCCTTCCTAGTGAAGATGCTGCTACCCATCTAAATAGATTTGTTGATTTGTGTGATATGCAAAAGAAGAAAGCTGTGGACAATGATATTGTTAAATTGAAGCTATTTCCGTTTTCTCTTAGAGATCGCGCTAAAACTTGGTTTTCGTCTTTGCCTAAAAATAGTATTGATTCTTGGAATAAGTGCAAAGATGTTTTTATCTCTAAGTATTACCCTCCCGCTAAAATCATCTCTCTTAGAAACGATATTATGAATTTTAAGCAACTTGATCATGAACATGTTGCACAAGCTTGGGAGAGGATGAAATTAATGATACGTAATTGCCCTACTCACGGTTTGAATTTGTGGATGATTATACAAATTTTTATGGCGGATTAAATTTTGCTTCTAGAAATCTTTTAGATTCGGCCGCGGGAGGCACTTTTACAGAAATCACCTTAGGGGAAGCTACTAAACTCCTAGATAATATTATGGTTAATTATTCCCAATGGCACATTGAAGGATCTACTAGTAAAAAGGTGCATGCAATTGAAGAAATTAATGTTTTGAGTGGAAAGATGGATGAACTTATGAAAATGTTTGCTAATAAAAGCGTTCCTTCTGATCCTAATGATATGCCTTTGTCTACCTTGATTGATAATAATAATGAATCTATGGATGTGAATTTTGTTGGTAGAAATAATTTTGGTAAAACGCTTATAGAGGAAACTTTAATCCTAGGTCGTACCCTAATAATTCCTCTAATAATTATGGTAATTCCTGCAACAACTCTTATGAAAATTTTAATAAGTTGCCCTCTGATTTTGAGACTAGTGTTAAAGAATTTATGATTTCTCAAAAGAATTTCAATGCTTTGCTTGAAGAAAAATTGCCTAAGATTGATGAATTGGCTAGGAACGTGGATAGAATTTCTCTTGATGTTGATTCTTTGAAACTTAGATCTATTCCACCAAAGCATGATATCAATGAGTCTCTCAAAGCCATGAGAATTTCCATTGATGAGTGCAAGGAAGGAACCGCTAGGATGCGTGCTAAGAAAGATTGCTTTGTGAAGGCGTGTTCTTCTAGTTTTTATGAGAATAAAGATGAAGATCTAAAATTTACTGATGTGTCCCCTATTAAATCCTTGTTTTGCAATATGAATCTTGATTATGATGGGACTGGAAATGAGTCAACTTTAGTTAGAAGGCGTCCCAAAAATTCGGAGTTTTTAGATCTTGATGCTAAAATTGCTAAAAGTAGGATTGAAGAGGTTAAAATTTAAATAGCAATGAACCCACTATCTTGGGTTTCAAGGAATTTAATTATGATAATTGCTCTTTGATAGATTGCATTCCCTTGTTGCAATCCGTTCTAAATTCTCCTCATGCTTATAGTCAAAATAACGCTTTTACTAAACATATCGTTGAAGCTTTGATGCAATCTTATGAAGAAAAACTTGAGTTGGAAGTTTCTATCCCTATAAAACTTTATGATGAATGGGAACTGTTGGGGTGGACGGCGTCCCCCGCGAGCACCTATGGGGCCGGAGCCCCTTTCGTTGTCCGGTGAGGGGGGCGGAGGGAGCACGGAGAGCAGATCGAGGCGAGCACACGGGCGGTTTACCCAGGTTCGGGCCGCGATGGACGCGTAAAACCCTACTCCTGCTTGGTTGTATTGAACTGGGGAGCTCGGGAGCTTGGAGAGCTAGCTACACCGAGCGTATGGCTGTCTGGATCCCGAATCTCCGAACCCCCTCTACGTTGCACACGGGCCTCCTTTTATAGCGCAAAGGGGTCACCGACAGGTGTCAACGTAAGAGAAAGGGGTAAAAGTGTAAAAGGGGTGGAAGTTGTAATAGTGCGGGAACAGTGGCGCTACAGCGCGGCACAGTGTTATCATACCTACTTCTGACGGTAGGGGACAAGGGCATTAAATGCCCGTCACGGTCGCCTGGACAGCACCGAGGCGGACCGTTAGGTGCGCCACCGCTCGCCACGGTGGTGGCTGCATGCCACCGCATACCCCAGGCTGCGCGGTGCCCCGCCACGTGCCCTTGGGGGAAACCCCGGAGCGACGCGTGGGCGGGTGAGCTGGACCGCAGTCCTGAGGTGGCGATTTGCCGCGGCAAGTGGCTTGCCGCGGGGGTCGTCTTCCTGTGCCTGATAGCTTGCCGGCTATCAGGCCTTGCCGGGGCGCATGGCGCGCCGTGGCGGGCTTCTCTTGTGGTGCCTGGGTTCGGCCTTCCCGACAAGCTCCTCTTGTCGGGGTCTCGATCTTCTGTCTCGTATACTTTGTTCTTGGATGGTATTACATGGGCTTAGTCGTCCCGGCAAGCTCCTCTTGCCGGGGTCTTGTCTTCTTGGCCCGGCAAGTTCCTCTTGCCGGGGGCCTTGTCTTGAATGCTTGGTCTTCTCTTGGCGCTTCCTGGGCGGGCCTCGCCGCAGGGTGCTACAACTGCCCGTGCACAAGTCTGGGGTACTAAGGTACCCCTACTTTAGTACACCGACACCGCGTCACGTCGCGCACGATCTCTTTTTTCGGAGAGGCGAAGCGTCCCCCCCCCCCACCTCTTCCTCTTATAAGCGGAGGAAAGTAGGGGTGGTTCGCCCTTCCCTTGGTTGCTACCTCTCTAAAACCTCTGCCGCCTCCTTCTCCCGGAGACAGCAGCGATCTGTCCTTGGAGCGCCCGGCGTCGTCAACTTCGACGATCCCCCTCCCCCGCCCCCGCCATGGCCCCGAAGAGCGATAAGGCGAAGGGGAAGGCCGCGAAATCGGCCGAGGCGCTACGGCTCGAAGCGCTTCGGAAGGAGACGGCGACGTTCCCCCCCCAGCTCGGTGCGGTGGAGCTGAGGGACAAGTACCGCCTCTTCTGGTCGACGAAGACGCGAGCGCATCCGCGCACGCGGGTGCTTCCCGCCGACGCCCAGAAGCAGTACCCGACCGGGTATCCTTTCTTCGTCGTCTTCTTCTACTGCGGGCTCTGCCCGCCTTACTCGGAGTTCTTCTGTGAAATCATGAACACCTATGGCCTCCACCTCCTCGACTTTACCCCCAATGCCGTCCTGACAATGGCGGTCTTCACGCACCTCTGCGAGAACTTCGTCGGAGTTCGTCCCAACGTGGCCCTCTTCCGGCACTTCTTTGCCCCTCGGGTGGAGAAAGGAGAGCCGCTGTCCGGTGGGATCGCCTGGGTTTCCCGGTCCGGCAAGAAGGAGGCCTACTTAGATGGGGACCTCCGCGGCAGGTGGGAGGAGTGGAGGGCGGAATGGTGCTTGATTGTCGAGGACCATCCGCAGCCGTTCACCGTCGTGCGCCGAACTCCGGTGGTGCGCGGCGATGGCTGGAGCGAGGTGTCCCCGGACGATGCCAAATTGAAGATCGCCATCACCCGGATCCTGCGTCTCAGGCTCGCCGGTCTCACCGTCGGCGCCGTCGGCGCGGATTTCCTTCGCCGCCGGATCGCCCCCTTGCAAGAGAGGGGGAAGCCGGCCTGAGAGTTCCAGAATGCGGCGGACATCATGAGGCTGCGTCCGGGCCTCAATTTCAACTTCACCGTGCTGGAGCACGACGCGATGTTGAAGGAGTTGTTCAAGCACGACCCCGACCACCCAGAGTGGTTCTGGCTGCCGCCGGGCGTCGTTCCCTTGTGCAACAACTCGTCGCTCAGCCATATCCTTGCGATGATGCCATTGTGCGGCTCGCATGGGATCAATGCGACCTGGCAGGAGCCGCCGGAGGATGTCGTGCGGGTCTTCTTCGACGGCCTGGAGGAAGAGCCAGTCAATCCCGCCGAGAAGGATGGCCTCATCCGAGACACCACCGCGGCGGAGTTTGCTTACATTGCCTCCAGGATGGAGGAGGCGGCGGCCGCCGCGGCCGCGGGCGAAGCTGGGTTCACCGAGGCCGAGGCGGAGGCGGCAGAGGCAGAGAGCCCCGCCGATCCGATGGAGCTTGTCGACCAGGGGGAACCAGCCAGGCACGGCGGCGAGGACGAGCCTGCCCAAAACGCGAGCGGCTTGCCGGAGGTCGGCGTTGCCTTCCTGCAGCCTCCGGGCGGCTCGTCGCAGGCGGAGCCCCCGGCCCAGCCGAGGAGGCGCCTCCGCAGGGCCGGGTCGGCAGCGGGAGCGGGGTCTTCGCGGGCTGGGGCTTCGGTTGCCGCTGCGCCCCGTGCCGCAGCGTCGACGGGGGCGGAGTCATCTACTGCCCCTGCCAAGCGGCCCCGGGAACCCACTCCCCTGTCCCCCCGCGTCAGGGCCGAGCCGGTTTTCGACTATTCTGCGCTCAGCTCCGACGACGAGGAGGACGGAGAGTAAGTTCCCTATGGAGCTCATATCTTTTTCCCTGTTGGTTCGCCCTGTTCGACAGCTCGTTCGCCCTTCCCTTAACCCGGTCCCCTTATCAGGACCCTGGCTCAGAGGAGAGCGAAGAGATCGAGGATCCCGTGGGTCATCCTTGATGACGAATCTCCCCCGGCAAGCGAGGTCGTGTCGGAGGCGCCCTTACCGGACCCGGCAGGGGATCCTCAGGGCAGCCCGCAACGCAGCCCCCAGCGTGAGCACATGACTTGCTCCTGCCGCTTGGCGCATACGCGAGCTCTCCTTCTTCTTGTTGTTGATGCGAAGTTGTTGCTTTTGGGCAGGAGCGGAGCAGCTCCGGCGGGCGCATCCAGAGGGCGCCCCCGCCGTGCCGACCGCGTCTACTACCCTGCCAAGGGAGAGATCCCCGGCGAGGGAGGAGCCCCCGGCAAGGGAGGACCTTCCGACGGGGGACGCGGCCATCGATCCCCCAGCCGCGGCGAGCGCGGCTTCGGACCCCGTCGCCGGTAACTCTCCCTTGCGCGGAAAAGCTCCCCTTGGTCTTTTCTTCCTTTGACTCGTTCGATCGATCTTTCTCCTTTCCTCAGACCCGCCCGCCTCGGATTCGATAGAGGCTGAGGTCGTCGTCGAGGAGGGAGCGCATGGCGATGCCGACGACGTTGCCGGCGCTCGGGAGGCGGACGGCGTTGATATCCCCGTGGGCGACGGGGAGGCCGAGGCCGCCAAAGCCGACGCGGCCGCCTGGGGCGAGGGGACCGGTAATCGTGCTGACGGCCCCGAGGTGACGGGGGCGTCGGGCACTCCGCCGGCCAGCGACCCTGCCGCCGCCGCCACGGCGGACTCCGAGGAGCCCCCGGCGGGCGCCTACCTGAAAGCAGGCGACGGCGTCTTCATCAGGCTCCCCTGGGAGTCGAGCTCCAGGGCGCCTGTTGAGGGGGAGGCCTTGGACGGAGAGGTGCTTGCCTCCGTCGGGCTGACGGTGGTGGACGTGCCAAACTCCAGCGGCAATGAGCCCGAGGAGGAGCAGCTGTTCCGTAGGCTTGTGTCGCTCTACCGGGCCCGGCAGGCCAAAGTGGAGCGGCGAGAGGCCCTTGTCGCGAAGGCGGGTGCGGACATGGAGAAGCGCGCCGCCGAGCTCCGGGAGCTCAACCAGCAGGCCGTCCAATCCCTGGCGGAGGAGCAGAGGCAGCTTGGCGAGGCGCGGACGGCCTTTATCCTTGAGAAGGCGGAGGCCGAGGAGCAGCAGAGGCTTGCCGCCGCGGAGTTATCCGCGTGGGAAGGCGAGCTGGTGCTGAAAACGGCCAGCCTCGCCAACCACGAGGAGGAGGTTGCCGCGCGCGAGCGGGCGCTCAGCGGAGACCTGAAGAAGGCGCAGGACGCTGCTGCAGCCGCTGAGGTCACCAAGAAGGGGCTGGAGGCGAGGGTGGCGCAGCTCGATTCCGACTTCAAGGCGAAGGACGAGGAGCTCGCCGCGCTCCGGCAGGAGCGCGAGAAGGGTGCGCTCACCCTCGGTGAGCTTCAGGGTCGCTTCGCCGAGAAGATCCAGGAGCTTGACGCCGCCAAGAACTCCAACTCCACTCTGGAACTGAAATTGGAGGCGCTCGGCAAGGCGCTGGACAGCGCTAAGGAGCGGGAGGCGGCTTTACGGAAGGAGGTCGACGACAACGAGGAGCTGCTGAGGCGCGCCGTCGTTTCCCAGAACACCTTCAGGGATACGGTGGAGCGGTGGACCGAGGGCCTCGTCGACATCGCCGCCACCATCGACAAGGAGCTGACGCTGCTGGGGATCGAGGTCCACCAGTCCCTCACCGACGAGGACGTCGTGCCCAGCGCCAAGCTCACTTCCTTCTTCCAGGGGGTGGTGCAGGCGCTCCAGCACCTCCGAACGTCGCTTCCGAAGGAGCTGGCCGACGAGACGCGGGAGGCCATCTCCGGGGCCCTCGAGAGGGTGCTGGTGAAGATCGTTTTCCGCAACCCCGACATCAGGCTTACTAACGTCCTCAGGCCCTTGCCGGAGAACGCAGACCTGACGGGGATCCAGGCCCTCATCGCCCCTATCGTCAAGAAGGCGGCCGGGGTCAAGAGGATCGAGGGCGACCGCGTGGACTAGGCCGCCTGCCCCTTTCTTTTATCTCCTTTCCCTGCCGCTGTTAAATATGCCATGGAAACGGCTGGTTAGAGCAGCAGTAAGGCATTTTGTAATATAACTTTTTATCTTAGGCAATGCATCGCACTGTTATCTCCTCTACTTGACCGGCGCCTTGTTTGTTTCCGCCCTACGTTTTCGGGGACTTGCCGGCGTAGGCCTCCGCCTTGCCACGAGCGCCGAGTGCGGGACGTCAGCGACCCGCTGGCGGGGCTACCACCGGCAAGAAACCTCGCCGCGGCTGGTTGCCGCTCACTTAGATTGTTGAGCAGGCTCAAGGCAAAGTAAGAGGTGCGACTGCGGTCGCAGCACGCTTAGGGTGCCGGGCGAGCTCGAAACAAAGTGAGGACGCTACTCGGGGTGTAGCACACTCAAGTCGTTGAGCGGACTCGAAACGAAATGAGGGCGCAACCAGTCTCGTGCCGGTCCTTCCGCGCTCAGGCCTCTCAACCAAGGCTCGGTCGTTCGAGGGAGATAACTCTTAAAAATTGATGGGGCAATTGCTCGAGCTCCGGCAACTTATCTTTTCTTATCGCTTGCCGCCCGGTAGGGTAAAACCTCCTTGGGCAGCATCCAGCCCATCCTGGGGGTAAGCAAAGGCGCAGGGCCTCACGACCCTCCGGAGCTAGGCGTAGCTATGCTTGGGGATCCGCGCCCCTCTCTGCGCCAAGGATCACATGCAACTGCGGCAAGACTTGGGCAGAGAGGATGGTTGGCGGAACGGGTTCCGGCAACCGCGCTGGCAAGATTCCTCCCACGGTCAGCGTCAACTCGTTCGGCACCCCGGCGGACGAGGCGCGCCGGGGAACGAGGTCGCCTTTCTCGTGACTTCTGGCGCTAACTTCTGCGGCTACGGGAGCGGCGCAGAGTTCGCTGGAGGCGAATCGTTCGCCCAGCGGCCAGAAGGCGGTCCTCCTCAAGGAGCAGCTGCTTCTTGCCCAGTCTCTGCGCGAGTGGATACTCGAGGAGGGCCGCACATGAGCCCGTGGGAAAGAATGCCTCCGCAGCACGCGCTCCATGGCTCCCCCTGCCTGGCGCGCCAAACATGTCGGGGTGGACGGCGTCCCCCGCGAGCACCTATGGGGCCGGAGCCCCTTTCGTTGTCCGGTGAGGGGGCGGAGGGAGCACGGAGAGCAGATCGAGGCGAGCACACGGGCGGTTTACCCAGGTTCGGGCCACGATGGACGCGTAAAACCCTACTCCTGCTTGGTTGTATTGAACTGGGGAGCTCGGGAGCTTGGAGAGCTAGCTACACCGAGCGTATGGCTGTCTGGATCCCGAATCTCCGAACCCCCTCTACGTTGCACACGGGCCTCCTTTTATAGCGCAAAGGGGTCACCGACAGGTGTCAACGTAAGAGAAAGGGGTAAAAGTGTAAAAGGGGTGGAAGTTGTAATAGTGCGGGAACAGTGGCGCTACAGCGCGGCACAGTGTTATCATACCTACTTCTGACGGTAGGGGACAAGGGCATTAAATGCCCGTCACGGTCGCCTGGACAGCACCGAGGCGGACCGTTAGGTGCGCCATCGCTCGCCACGGTGGTGGCTGCATGCCACCGCATACCCCAGGCTGCGCGGTGCCCCGCCATGTGCCCTTGGGGGAAACCCTGGAGCGACGCGTGGGCGGGTGAGCTGGAGCGCAGTCCTGAGGTGGCCATTTGCCGCGGCAAGTGGCTTGCCGCGGGGGTCGTCTTCCTGTGCCTGATAGCTTGCCGGCTATCAGGCCTTGCTGGGGCGCATGGCGCGCCGTGGCGGGCTTCTCTTGTGGTGCCTGGGTTCGGCCTTCCCGACAAGCTCCTCTTGTCGGGGTCTCGATCTTCTGTCTCGTATACTTTGTTCTTGGATGGTATTACATGGGCTTAGTCGTCCCGGCAAGCTCCTCTTGCCGGGGTCTTGTCTTCTTGGCCCGGCAAGTTCCTCTTGCCGGGGGCCTTGTCTTGAATGCTTGGTCTTCTCTTGGCGCTTCCTGGGCGGGCCTCGCCGCAGGGTGCTACAACTGCCCGTGCACAAGTCTGGGGTACTAAGGTACCCCTACTTTAGTACACCGACAGGAACCTACAATTAAAATTAAAATTAACAATCACGAATGCTATGCTTCGTGTGATTTGGGTGCTAGTGTTTCCACGATTCCAAAAACTTTGTGTGATTTGCTAGGTTTCCGTGAATTTGATGATTGTTCTTTAAACTTGCACCTTGCGGATTCCACCATTAAGAAACCTATGGGAAGAATTAATGATGTTCTAATTGTTGCAAATAGTAATTATGTGCCCCTAGATTTCATTGTTCTTGATATAGATTGCAATCCTTCATGTCCTATTATTCTTGGTAAACCTTTCCCTAGAACGATTGGTGCAATCATTGATATGAAGGAAGGGAATATTAGATTCCAATTTCCATTAAGCAAAGGCATGGAACACTTCCCTAGAAAGAAAATTAAATTACCATATGAATCTATTATGAGATACACCTATGGATTGCCTACCAAAGATGGCAATACCTAGATCTACCCTCGCTTTTATGCCTAGCTAGGGGCGTTAAGCGATAGCGCTTGTTTGGAGGCAACCCAATTTTATTTTTAGTTTTTTGCTTTTTGGTTCTGTTTAGGAATAAATAATACATCTAGCTTCTGTCTAGATGTGGTTTTGTGTTTTAATTAGTGTTTGTGCCAAGTTAAACCTATAGGATCTTCTTGGATGATAGTTATTTGATCTTGCTGAAAATTCCAGAAAATTTCTGTTCACAAAAACAATTGTGAAAAATTAGCAGAACGTGATATAATACCGATTCCAATTGAAGAAGATCAATAAAATAATTATCCAGGTCGCCCTCTTTTGGTAGAATTTTTAGAGTTCCAGAAGTTTGCGTTAGTTACAGATTACTACAGACTGTTTTGTTTTTGAAAGATTCTGTTTTTCACGTGTTGTTTGCTTATTTTAATGAATCTATAGCTAGTAATGGAGTTTATGAACCATAGAAAAGTTGGAATATAGTAGTTTTAACACCAATATAAATAAATAATGAGCTCATTACAGTACCTTGAAGTGGTGTTCTGTTTTCTTTCGCTAACAGAGCTCACGAGATTTTCTGTTAAGTTTTGTGTTGTGAAGTTTTCAAGTTTTGGGTAAAGATTTGATGGATTATGGAACAAGGATTGGCAAGAGCCTAAGCTTGGGGATGCCCATGGAATCCCAAGGTAAAATTAAAGGATAACCAAAAGCTTAAGCTTGGGGATGCCCCGGAAGGCATCCCCTTTTTCATCTTCGTCTATCGGTAACTTTACTTGACCTATATTTTTATTCACCACATGATATGTGTTTTTCTTGGAGCGTCTTGTATGATTTGAGTCTTTGCTTTTTAGTTTGTCACAATCATCCTTGCTGTACACACCTTTTGAGAGAGACACACATGTGCTTGACTTATATCTTTTGAGCTATATAGTTTTTGCTCTAGTGCTTCACTTATATCTTTTAGAGCACGGTGGTGGTTGTATTTTATAGAAATTATTGATCCCTCATGCTTCACTTATAGTATTTTGAGAGTCTCAAACAACATGGTAATTTGCTTTAATTCTGAAATTAATCTTCCATATTGAGTTCATTGAATAACATGAGAAGTTTGATACTTGATAAGTGTTTTGAGATATAAAGGTGGTAATATTAGAGTGTGCTAGTTGAGTAATTGTAAAATTGAGAAATACTTGTGTTGAAGTTGGCAAGTCCCGTAGCATGCACGTATGGTAAAAGTTGTGTGACAATTTTGACACATAAGGTGTTCTTTTATTGCTTTCCTTATGAGTGGCGGTCGGGGACGAGCGATGGTCTTTTCCTTCCAATATAAGTGAAGCATGCTATGGGAGTTCTATCCCTCTAGGGGAATGCGTAGTAGTACTTTGCTTCGAGGGCTAATAAACTTTTGCAATAAGTATATGAGTTCTTTATGACTAATGTGAGTCCATCGATTATACGCACTCTCAACCTTCCACAATTTTCCAGCCTCTACGGTACCGCGCATTGCCCTTTCTCACCTTGAGAGTTGGTGCAAACTTCGCCGGTGCAACCAAACCCCGTGATATGATACGCTCTATCACACATAAACCTCCTTATATCTTCCTCAAAACAGCCACCATACATACCTATCATGGCATTTCCATTGCCATTCCGAGATATATTGCCATGCAACTTTCCACCGTTCCGTTTATTATGACACGCTTCATCATTTTCATATTACCTTGCATGATCATGTAGTTTACATCGTATTTGTGGCAAAGCCACCATTCATAATTTTTCATACATGTCACTCTTGATTCATTGCATATCCCGGTACACCGCCGGAGGCATTTACATAGAGTCATATTTTGTTCTAAGTATTGAGTTGTAATTCTTGAGTTGTAAGTAATAAAAGTGTGATGATCATCATTATTAGAGCATTATCCCATGTGAAGGAAAGGATGATGGAGAGTATGATTCCCCCACAAGTCGGGATGAGATTCCGGACTAAAAAAAAGAGAGAGAGAAAAAGAGGCCATAGAAAAACATGAGAAGGCCCAAGAAAAAAAAGAAAAAATGAGAGAAAAATAGAGAAGGGACAATGTTGCTATCCTTTTTCCAAACTAGTGCTTCAAAGTAGCACCGTGATCTTCATGATAGAGAGTCTCCTATGCTGTCACTTTCATATACTATTGGGAATTTTTCATTATAGAACTTGGCTTGTATATTCCAATGATGGGCTTCCTCAAAATGCCTTAGGTCTTCGTGAGCAAGCAAGTTGGATGCACACCCACTTAGTTTCTTTTGTTGAGCTTTCGTACATTTATAGCTCTAGTGCATCCGTTGCATGGCAATCCCTACTCCTCTCATTGACATCAATTGATGGGCATCTCCATATCCTATTGATTAGCCGCGTCAATGTGGGACTTTCTACCTTTTGTCTTCTCTCATAACCCCCATCATTATACTTTCCTCCACCCATAGTGCTATATCCATGGCTTGCGCTCATGTATTGCGTAAGGGTTGAAAAGGCTGAAGCGCGTTAAAAAGTATGAACCAATTGCTCGGCTTGTCATCGGGGTTATGCATTGTAAGTGCATCTAGTGCCCCTTAGTGATTTTGGTGTATTGAAGACTTATAGGTTAAGTATCTAACGCGTTTGTGAGTGTACACAGGTCTATAAGTCTATGAGGAGTTTGATATTTACAATGAAAGTCAACCCCTAAAAATGAAGTTCTTTGATTGAAGACTTTGATATACTGAAGACTTTCTGAAGACTTTGAAAGTGAAGAAATTGGTGTGACCTTGAAGACTTGGTATTCATTCGAGGAACATGAGGCGTGAAGACTTTTGTTTTCCTAGTTTCATTTTCTCTTTCTTGAGTCATAGGAAACACCGTACTGTTAAAGGGGGTCGACGAAATACTAAGGAGAAAATTTCCATGTGATGCTCAACTCAAATCCTACACCTACCAATCCCTTCGAGTGAAGCCAATGGAAATCTCATACAGTTCAGTCAAATTCTTCAGTGATAGAGAAGAAGTTCTTCTGGTCACTGAGGACTTTGCTCTAACTGAGGAGTTAGGAATTCTCCAGTGCGAATTGCCTACACAGTGAGGAACATGATAGCCCTGAGGAATTTGAACCTCAAATTTCCGACGGTTGCTGTGCTAAGCGCCAGCTGTCCCAAAATATCTTGTCCACCTAACGGTCATATCATTGAAGGGCATTTATGTCTTATCATGTCGGGCTGCTCCCTAGGCTATAAATAGCCACCCCCTACAACCACTAGTTGGTTGGCAGCTCCGCGTGAACTTGACACTTGTCATTTGAGAGCAACCCATCCTCCGAGGACTTTGAGCGAAAATCATCAAGTGAGGAAAATCCAAACTCAAACCCAAACACCTACAAACCCAAAGTGATTAAGCATCACTGAAGAGATTGATCCTGCGTGGATCCGACGCTTGTTACCTTTGAAGACTGTGCTTCTTCCAGACGGTTAGGCGTCAAGGTCTAGAGCATCCAAGAGGAATTGTGGATCGCCGAGTGACCAAGTCTGTGAAGGTTTGGAAGTCACCTGAAGACTTACCACGAGTGATTGGGCGAGGACTGTGTGTCCTTAGCTCAAGGAGAATACGGTGAGGACTGTGTGTCCGGGACTAGGTGTCCTCGAGTTTAAATACTCAGCCGCTCCAACCAGACGTACAACTGAGACAGCAGTTGGAACTGGTCTACCAAATCATTGTCTTCACCAAGCCAACTGGTTCTATTTCTTCAACACTTTCATTTCCTCATTACTGTGTTGTGTGTTTGGTCATATCTGTGTTTGAAGACTTTGACTGAAGACTTTCTCAATTTCCTCAGTTCAGTTTCTTCAGTCTGTTTGTCTTCATCTTATGCTATCCTGTGTTTACGCTTTCTGTACTTTGTGTTTGTCTTCATTTCATCATGATGACCATGTGTGTATTCTGTTATGTTTACCTCTGAGTACTTATTCCGCTGCTAGTAGTTCTTCGCTAAGGAATTTCCTCACTAGCAAATTCCTCAGTGAAGAATTTCATAAAAATCGCCTATTCACCCCCCTCTAGTCGATATAACGCACTTTCAATTGGTATCAGAGCAAGGTACTCCCTTGTTCTGTGTGATTTTGGTTTAACCGCCTGGAGTTTTAGTTATGTCGACCGCAGGTATGATCAAGGTCTCTGCTGGGTGTCCTACCTTCGATGGGACGGACTACCCCTACTGGAAGAATAAGATGCGAATGCATCTTGAGGCAATTGATAACGATCTCTGGTACGTTGTGGAAAATGGTGTTCCCTCCGTCTCACCCTCACTGAACGCTACCGATGTGAAGAGATTCAAGCAACTCGATTCTCAAGCGAAGAATATCATATGTGGCCATCTGAGTAAAGGACAGTATGGCAGAGTGCTTTGGAAACTGCTAAGCTTATCTGGGATAGGCTGTCCAAGGTCAATGAAGGAGTTTCAACTCAGCGTGACTCACGAGTTGATGTTCTTCACAATCTCTTCAACCGCTTCAAAAGACTCGACAATGAAAATGTGCATCAAACCTTCGATCGCCTCACTGACATCTCAAATGAGCTGCAAGCACTTGGTGCCACTGACATCACCGACCATGAGGTGGTGAAGAAATTGCTGAGATCGCTTGATTCCTCTTTTGATACTCTGGCACTGATGATACAAGAGCATGCTGATTACAAGTCACTTGACTCCGCTGATATCCTTGAGAGGCTAAACACTCATGAGTTCCAGCTTGCTGAGAAGAGAGATCTATGTGGTTCGAGCTATGGCAGATCACGTGCACTGAAGGCCAAGGTAGTATCTGAGTCTAAAGATGAAGACTCTGGTAGCAGCCTTGGTGATCCTGAAGAACTGAGTCATGATCTAGCACTGCTTGTGAAGAAATTCCAGAAGTTCTCAAGACGTGGTCGCTTTGGAAAACCCTCAAGGAGCAATGATTCCTCATCCAGTGACTATAAGAAGAGGCTTTGTCACAAGTGCATGAAACCAGTACATTACATTCAACATTGTCCTCAGTGGGAAAAGGAATCAAAGAAGAAGAAATACAAGGATTACAGTTCTGATGATGCGAAGAAAAAGAAGAAGTCCTCAAAATCTTCATCATCAAAATCCTCGAAGTCTTCGTCTCACAAGAAGAGCAGCTCCAAGAAGGCTCGGGCATTTATTGGCAAGGAAATGGACTCTGAGGCTGAATCTGAAGAAAATGAGGAAGAGGGACAATCTGAAGACTCCGAGTCTGGTGTGGCGAGCCTAGCCCTCGCTGCCGCATTTCTCAGCAAATCCATCTTCAACGATGAAGAAAGTGATCCCACTAACAAGGCTAATGAAGGCAGTGATGACTACGCTCCCACCTATTGCTGCATGGCAAAGGGTGCCAAGGTACTCAAATACGCCTCTTCTGAATCTAGTGAGGATGAATCTGATGAAAATCTTAAGCCTAGATACTCAAACTTGCTAAGATTGCTGTGCAACAACAAAAGGCTTTTGAAAAGGTTCAAAACATGCTAGACAAAAGTGATGATATGTTGGGTGAAGAAATGGATCGCACTAAAGCCTTAACTGAAAATCTTCAGAGACTTCAGACCAGGTTTGTTAACCTTCAAGGTCATCATAACACTCTCTTATCTGATCATGAGAAGCTTTCTTATGAATATCTTCAAAAGAAGCAAGACCTTGAGAAGCTAAGAGTGAGTTATGAAGATCTTCAGAAGGAGCGCGATTCATTACTTGCTCAACAAATCAGCGCTGCTCAGGAAGAATTTATTCCTCCATGTTTGAAATGCATTGAACGAGAATCTGCTAATTCCTCACCTGAATGTTCAAATGCTTCTAATGGTACAAATTCTTCACCTGTCTCTGATATCATTAATTCCTCATCTGAGGACATTGCTAGTATCACTGACGATGCAGGGCTGAAGGAATTGTACATGACAGGCATGTACAAAAGCCTCAAAGGGCATCAGACTCTTTGTGACGTGCTTAAAAAGCAGATCCTCAACAGGAACCATAGGAAAGAGGGTATTGCCTTTGAGAGGAAACTCAATGCTGATGGTACATATTGGAAGCCTGAGCAGTACCCCAAAACCTCATGGGTTGCTACAAAGGGACCTCCAGTTGATCCATCTAATTTATCTGGCTATACATGTGAATCTTCTCATTCTTCTGATGAGTCTTTTGAGTCCAACTATAAACTGTTCAAAAATCAGAATGGTGAAGTATTTGCTAGATATGTTGGCACTAACTGCAGGAATGGTTCTCCTATGAAGAAGATCTGGGTTCCCAAAAGGTGCCTTGAAAGTCTTCAGGTGAATGTCCTCATGACACCACCTGTGAAGAAAAGGAACCCCAGATCATGTTCTTCATATGGACCAAATTCTTCATATGGATCCAAGTCCTCATACGGACCAAACTCCTCAAGGGGATCAAATTCCTCACATGGATCAAAGTCCTCATATGAACATCATCGTGCTAACAACTCTGTTTCGCAAGGAAGAGCCAAGGGCTATGAATATGAGCATTATTCTTCAAATTACTATGTTCATAAGTCCTTGAAGAATTTCTCTGCTTATTCATATGCTTACCCTAACCCCTCTTATGTGAAATGAAATGGTTTGGCCGCTATGCCACCATTCTCAAATGGAGCTCGCAGAGTGATGAACTCTTTGCCACCCCTTCAGATGTGGGTGGTGAAGAAAAAGAACTAATCTCTTATGCAGGGTCAGGTCTCCAGACGTACTATAACGTCTAAAGAATTTGCTCGGGACCCGACAAATTGCCTGAAAGGACGCAGGCTAACCATGATGAAATGAACTTTCATTTCACACGTCCTCCCTCTGTTTTATCTACCCTACTGATTGATGAAATTGATCTGATGAATTGTGATATCATATTCTTCACTGTTGAAGTATATGAGGTCGTAAGTTGCACTAATTCATCTGCAGGATGATCAACCCAAAGCCACTGAGTGGGTAGTTGATAGTGGATGTACAAATCACATGACTGGTGACAAGAATCTTTTGATGGATGCTCCCTTATCATCGTCACATATGAAGCATATCATCTTTGCTGATAACAGCAAAAGTCAGTTATTGGGTCTAGGTAAAGTTGCTATCACAAAGGATCGACACATGGACAAAGTCATGCTTGTTGAGTCCTTAGGATACAACCTTATGTCTGTCTCAATGCTTTGTGATCTTGATATGGCTGTTGTCTTTGGCAAGTATTGTTGTGTTGTGATTATGGAAGCTGACAATTCCAAAGTCTTCGAAGGCTTTAGGAGAGGAGATTTGTATATTGTTGATTTCTCTGCAGATTCACAACCCGCCGTGTGCCTACTTGCAAAAGCTTCAGAAGGATGGCTATGGCATCGACGACTTGGTCATGCAGGCATGAGGAATTTTCACACGCTTGCGAAGAAGAAGCATGTCATTGGCATCGAGAATGTCAAATTCCTTAAGGATCACTTATGCGGTGCCTGTGAAGCTGGAAAGATGACCAAGGCCAAGCATCCAGCAAAGACCATCATGACCACCACTCGTCCATTTGAATTGCTTCACATGGATCTCTTCGGTCCTAATCACTACTCCTCTGTTTCAAATGAAGCATCTCAATATGGCTTTGTTATTGTTGATGATTACTCTCGTTACACATGGGTACACCTAGTCTCTTACAAACATGAAGTGCAGGAAGTTTTCAAACGATTTTCCTCGAGGGCTTCAACCAACTTGGGTGTGAAGATCAAGCACATCAGAAGTGACAATGGCACTGAGTTCAAGAATTCGGGTCTCGATGACTATCTTGATGAACTTGGTATTACTCATGAGTTATCTGCTCCTTATACTCCTCAACAGAATGGCGTCATGGAGCGCAAGAATAGGACTCTTGCTGAGATGGCTCGCACTATGCTCAATGAGTACAAAACCCCTTGTCGTTTCTGGGTTGATGCAATTGATACTGCGTGCCACATCATCAACAGAGTATATCTTCACAAATTCTTCAAGAAGACTGCCTATGAACTCCTCACTGACAAGAAACCCAATGTGAGTTATTTCAAAGTCTTCGGTGCTAAATGCTGGATTAGAGATCCTCATCACAACTCTAAATTTGCACCGAAAGCACATGAAGGTTTTATGCTTGGTTACAGAAAGAACTCGCACACCTACAGAGTCTTCAACAATGTCCTTCACAAGATTGTTGAAACTGTAGATGTGCGGTTCGATGAAACTAATGGCTCGCAAAGAGAGCACCTACCTTCTATGTTAGATTAACCAGCACCTGAGGATTCTATCAAGCACAAGGCTACTGAAGATGTCATTCCTACTGTAGAATCTGCTGAAGAATTCATTACAGAACGTGAAGATCGTCGAGCTGATGCACCTGAAGAAAATGCTGAGGAAATTGATGCTGAAGAAAATGATGATCAAATTCCTCAATGACAACCAGCTCATCCTCGCGTTGCAAAAGAAGTGCAAGTGGAGAAGATCATCGATGACATTAGAGCACCAGGTCCTCTCACACGCTCAAAAGCTTCACATCTATCTAACTTTTGTGGGCACTTTGCTTTTGTCTCTATCACAGAGCCCACTAAGGTAGATGAAGCATTTCTAGAGCCTGAGTGGATTCAGGCCATGCAAGAAGAATTACATCAGTTCAAGCTCAACAACGTCTGGGAACTAGTCAATCGCCCCAATCCTCGCAAGCATAACATCATTGGCACAAAGTGGATCTACCGCAACAAGCAAGATGAAAATGGTGTTGTGGTGAGGAATAAGGCACGTCTAGTGGCTCAAGGCTACACACAGGTTGAAGGAATTGATTTCGATGAAACTTTTGCACCTGTTGCTAGACTGGAGGCTATTCGCATATTACTTGCTTATGCTAACCATCATGATATCATCTTATATCAAATGGATGTGAAAAGTGCTTTCCTCAATGGTAAGCTTGAGGAAGAAGTATATGTTGCTCAACCCCCAGGTTTTGAAGATCCAAAACATCCTGACAAAGTCTTAAGACTTAACAAGGCCCTCTATGGCCTCAAGCAGGCCCCACGAGCGTGGTATGATACATTGAAGGAATTCTTCATGAAGAAAGGCTTCACACCCGGTTCTCTCGATCCCACTCTCTTTACTAAATCTTATGATGGTGAACTGTTTGTGTGCCAAATATATGTTGATGGAATCATCTTTGGCTGTACTGACCAACGTTATAGTGATGAATTTGCCTATATGATGAGTGAAGAATATCAAATGTCTATGATGGGAGAGTTTAAATTCTTCTTAGGTCTTCAAATTTGTCAACAGCGCAATGGCATATTCATATCTCAGGAGAAATACCTCAAGGACGTCCTGAAGAAATTCGGCATGCAAGATTGCAAAGGCATCAAAATTCCTATGCCCACAAATGGTCATCTATGCACTGATGAAAATGGTATTGACTTTGATCATAAGGTATACCGCTCCATGATTGGCTCTTTATTGTACTTATGTGCATCTAGGCCAGATATAATGCTTAGTGTTTGCATATGTGCCCGATTTCAAGCTGCACCGAAGGAATCACACCATAAGGCTGTGAAGCATATTCTTCGATATCTAGCTCACACACCAACACTAGGATTGTGGTATCCTAAGGGCTCGGATTTTGATCTCATTGGATATTCTGACTCTGACTATGCTGGTGACCGTGTGGACCGCAAGTCAACATCTGGTACTTGTCATTTCCTCGTACGATCTTTGGTCTGTTGGTCCTCGAAGAAATAGAACTGCGTATCACTGTCTACTGCTGAAGCTGAGTACATTGCTGCTGGTTCTTGCTGTGCTCAACTGCTATGGATGAAGCAAACACTAAGGACTATGGCATCAACGTGAAGAATGTGCCTCTCCTCTGTGACAATGAGAGTGCCATCAAGATTGCTCACAAGCCAGTTCAGCACTCGAAGACAAAGCACATTCAGATTCGTCATCATTTTCTTCGTATTCATGTGTTGAAGGGCGACATTTCTATTGCGCATGTGAAGACTGAAGAACAGCTAGCCGATATCTTCACTAAGCCCTTGTATGAGAAGAGATTTAGCAAGTTGAGGTGTGAGCTAAATATCTTAGAGTCTTCGAATGTACTTTGAAAAGGCACTCATCCTAACACCTATGCAAAATTGATGACTTAGATGTGCAACACATGAAGAAACGTTTTTCTTCAATCAATGAAGTATAACACTCTAAGTGTGAAGAAATTAATGAAGAATTTGATTCTCAGAACCCTATGACAATTGTACGCAGTGTCTGAAGTCATCATTCTTATACGGTGGGTCACGCCACCACAAAAGTTGAAAATCTTCAATTTGAGTTTTTCCTAAATTTTTGAAATTCCTCACTTGTTCAAATTCTTCAACTTGCAAAATCTTCACTTGTGCCGACATTTTTCTTCATTGGCTATATATATATATATATATATATATATATATATATATATATATATATATATATATATATATATATATATATATGAGTTTATGTCCTCTACATCATTCACTTGTAGCTATTTCTTCAAGTTGGATCTTCTGCTAAGTGAATGTGATCGAACCCTTCCCCTCTATGCTATACTCAATCCAATTTATTCACAAATTCTTCATGTGCGTTCTATTTGAAACTCGTTCAAATTCTTCAGTGTGTCCTTGTCAGCTGAAGAAATTGCGAACGGAACGTTAAAACTAATCTTATCCAAATTTGCGGTTTTGCCGCTCAAACCGTTCCGCATCCCACGATGCATTCGTTTATTCACCCACGATCTTACACGATCTCCACTACACAGTACGTGGGTGACACATGTCGTGAGAAGGAGAACGGGCAGGGGCACTTTCGTCCCAAATCTTCGGGCGACCAGTTTTTCACCGTGGTTATAAATACCCCTGTCCCCTTCCTCACTTCTTTTACTCCGCTTGATCTCACTCTCCCGCTCGAGCTTCCCGAACCCTAGCGCCGCCACTACTCCATCGTTGCCGATGAGGAAGAGCTTCACTGCCTCGACCTCGTCGCCGTCGTACTCGCGCCGACCGCGGAAATCTTCACCTCCGCCGCCGCCGTAGACATCTTCCTCCGCCAAGTTAGGGCGTGGAAGATCTGCATCGACGAACTTCACTGTTTCAACTCATAGTTCGTCGTGTTCTTCGTTCAGGGTAATTAAAAGTTACTTTTACTGCCCTCCTTGATTCGAAATTTTTCTACAAAATCTTCAAAGGTGTTTTATTCTTCAAATCCTCACACACAAAACACCTGACATGTTATCTGTTCTTGATTCATTTCCCTAAGCATCATTTTCTTCAAGATTCCTCAATTGTGTGGATCTTCGATCTATACAACTCTGGTACCTGAGATATAGCACGCTTAGTGAAATTCTTCAAGACGAATCTGGTCAAATTCCTCAAACTTGTTCTTTTTGAAAAACCCTCTGAGAACGCATATGACCTCTCCAAATTCCTCGCAACTATACTCTGTTCACAGGTACACATGTCCGCTGCTGAATCATTAGGTTCTCATCAACTTAACTCATTTGCAGCGTTCCTCAAAGAAAAGTTGCACACTTCTTCAGAGAATTCAATTGTTCAAATTCCTCAACTGAAGAAAATGGCTGAAGGTAAAACGCCTCAGAAAGGAGGAAAGAAGCCTGAGGTTATGACTGCGTTTGAAATCCCTGAGGATATTTATAAAAATTACTCCATGCCTGATGAAGCCAAGTTTGGCAAAGAAGATAAAAATCAGCGCAAGGTGCGCATTCAGAGGATTGAACGGAGATGGGCACGTGAATGGAGGGAGTACAGATACGTCACTCCAAAGTACATGAAGAAATTTGCACTGAACCCTCCATGCCCAAGAGCCCCACTGGCACCTGGCCAAGTGGCTGATCCCTCTAGCGTCAAACGCGATGAGGATTTTCCTGAGGAATGGGCCAAGCGCCAAGCTAAATTGGCAAGACAAGCCAGAGAAGCAGCGAGGAAATTTAATGAAGACTCTGCTGCTGCTGCTGCCACTGAGGCCTCTGTCAAGCCGATGAAATCGATGCTCAAGAAGCCCGCTCGCAAGCCAAGTGCTTCCCTAGCAATGCCCTCACGGCCAAGTTCCTCTGCTGCGCCCTCACGGCCAGAAACCTCAAAGTCTTCAAAGAAAATTCCTCAAGCTACCCCTGCTCCTCCAAAGTCCTCAGCTGTTCCGACAAAGTCCTCAGCACCTGTGCACCCTGCCATGTGTCAAAGGACTGCAGGCATCTCTATTGCCTCTGGTGTCTCAGATAGTTCCTCAGCTGCACCAAGTTCCTCAGCTGGACCCTCTCTGCTGAAGAAAAAGGCTACTGCTGGACGCGGTACTCGCCCAAGTCCCAACAAGAAGCAGGTAGTCTTCACTATATCGTCTGATGATGATGAAGCTGATGAAGAAGAACTTGCTGAAATCATCAGGGACCGCCAAGAAAGGGCTGCTAAAGCCAAAGGCACACCTGTGCCCCTACTGCTGGATCCTAGGGCGATCCTCGATTGCATCAATATCTGGCATAAGGATCCCAACACACCTATGCCTGACTTCAAGCTGACTCTTGGCCAAAGTCACATGCTGACTCACTTCATCCAAGAGGAGAAGTGGAAATATGATAGGGCCAGGCAGATCAAGAAATCGCAGTACAGGAAAGAGAAACTGCTGAGGAAAAATGTTCTCACAATGAAGCCTGAAGAACTCATCAAGATGCAGGCTGACATCAAAGCCCTCAGCGATGACTTTGATGCATACTATGCTGACTGGAAAGGAGAGAAAGTCAGGTTTCTACAACTGACTGAGAAATTCACAAATGTTGCAGCCCCATCGCAACAAGGAATTCCTCAAGCTGAACCTTCAGCACAGCCCACTGAAGAACATGCCAGCACCGCTGATGACTTTCAGGCTGCTGAAGAAAAATCTAGTTCCAGGGCTGATGACTCCACTCTAGCTACTGAAGAAATTGCCAGGGCATCCACTAGTGGTGCGCCTGAAGAAACTGAAGATATCAGGGCAACTGCATCAGTTGTGCCTGAGGAAAATCAACCAGATTCCTCAGCTCCACCTATGCCTACACCAACTCCAATCCTTCCATCTGCATTGGATGTGAAGAAGACAAAGGCTGCAGAGCGAGCTGAAGTGAAGAAGAGGAAAGCATCACAAGCTTCAGAATCTTCAGTCCCAAAGAAGATGAAGCCCATGACCAGCTCGATTGCCAATCCAATTGATGCTATTCCAATCTCATCTATGCCATCAAAGGACCTTGTTCCTTTTGGAGAAGACTATGTGATCCCAAGTGGATCAGATGAAGAAACTCAATCTGCTGCTTCCTCAGAGCGGATTGATGAAGAAATTGAAGTGGATTCAATCCCTTCAACCCCAATGATCTCATCACCAATGCCTCAGTTTAATGCTGAAGAGGCTGGTGTTGAAGAAATTGATGATGAAGATGTGGATATTGGAAGCACAACTCCAGTGATGAATGACGACTTTTGGGAAAGTCAGCATCCCAATTCTCCACTCTTCACTCCACTGCAACAAATTCCTCACTCCCCTGCACCAACTGTTCCGATGGGCTTTGAAGAAACTCATCCCACTGCTTCTGTGAATGAAGAAATTCCAGCTACTAGGGCTGAAGAAACTACTGCTGATACTGAAAAGGTGACTGCAGCTGAGCAAGAACCTCAATTTCCTCAGCCTGAAGAACCTGAGATCGTGATTCCTGAGGTTGTGATGCAACTCACTGACACTCCTCTGCCCAAGCCAAAGGATCCGTTCTCAAGGAAACAAAAGTTCACGGCTGAATACTTCCTTTGCGAGCACGTGTTCTTCACTGAATACAACCCTTATGACTCTGCTCGCATAAGGAAGAGGCGTTTCTGGACAGCTAGTCAAGCAAATTTCTATTCCTCAGTGCTTTTCAACAAGGACAAAGTCTTCGACCATGCACATATTCCTCTTGTGGATATGGAGTCCATGCTGTGCTTCACGCCAGTCCTCAGTGTTCTTCACGACGCAGGGCTGCTCAACTTCTGCACTGACATATGCGATTGGAATGAAGAACTCATTCTTCAGTTTTATGCAACGCTGCACATCACCGGCAACTCTGAAGATGTGAATTCATGGGTTCTAGACTGGATGACCGAGAAAATGCATTATAAGGCCCCAGCATCTGAATTGCTTCGTGCCCTTCCTCTGAGTCCACCAACTGAAGATGCACGTTGTGTTTACAACGAACCTGAGCTTTCAAATCACTATATGCAAGTGCTGATGAAGCCTTTGAAGCCAGGGCAGGCCCCTCGAACCACATTCCTCGTCAAGGAACTGTTGTATGTGCCTAGGACTGTCTATCGCATCCTGACGAAGACAATGAGTCCCATCAAAGGCCACGACTCAAGTGATGAAGAAGTCATTGGCATCATGAAGAATATGCTTTTCAACATCATTCATGGCGTTCCCGTCAACTTCCATGATTTCTTCATTAGGACTCTGGCCAACATTGCTATGTCACCATTTGAGCTGAAGCCTTATGCGCCTTGGATTATGAGATTCATCAGGACAAGGTATTCACTCAATTACAAAGCAGGAACTCTCAACCACTGCAGCTACTTGCCTCCTATTGAAGTCCTCAAAAGGACATTTTCCTCAGCTGAAGAAAAGGGCAAGGCTACTGTTGTGATAGATGAAGGCATTCGTCCATTGGATGGACAATTTCACAAGGCTGCATCTTACTCCACCAATGATGACTCTGCCACACATGACACTGCCGCCAGTACTGCCAAGCCAAATCCTCAAGCCACAGCACCCAGGGTGATGACTGATCGTGAGTTACTCCTCAGTCTTCATCAAAAGGTTGATCGCAATCACAAATGGGTCAAGCGTCAGTTTGGTTCATTTCTTCACAACATGACTGCAACACATAATGCAGTGAAGAAAAACCACTATTACCTTCATGAAACCCTCAACCGCACCTGGGTTGTTCTATCTCAAGTCTACAACGCTGATGATCTAAAGAAAATGGGTCTCAATGAAGAATTTGCCTGGTCTGCACCTCCTCCGAAGAAATACAAGAAGGTCCCCGTTCCTTCTTTGGTGGCCAGCTCCTATTGTTCATCGCACGACACTGATGAACATGAAGACTTGGACGACACTGCGGCAGGCCCTACATCAACGACCGACCCCAACAACGCTGGCGCTCCTTCATCAACTTGAATATCTTCAGGGGCGTTAGTCCTCAGTTTTGATCCTTTTGGTCATTTGATGACAAAGGGGGAGAAATCTGAGTTAGACTTCAAGAGGATCTACTATAAAGGGCGTTTTTTTGCTAAGTTACAACTCTCGTTCTTCTGAAACTTTTATTGGATCGAGTTGTAATCTTAAACCTGATGGTGCGCTGATACTTTTACTGCACTAGGTTTTGATACTTTTGATGCTCTATTCGGCATGCTTATTCCTCATTAATTTTATTGCACGCATGCTGAATTACATCAGGCACCATATTTCATCATGCATTTCAAATTCTTCATATTATATATCAAATGCGTATATGAATTACAAGATATAGGGGGAGATCTCCATGATTCAACTCTTCAAGTGTGCATTGCCTCAAAAGCAAATTCCTCACTATGCACATCTTCAGGGGGAGTTCTTCTATATCTTGCAATCAAATTCCTCAATATCAGTTTTTACACTTCATATATTTATCCCCGTTGAAAACTTAACCTATGTTTTCATCAGTCACCAAAAAGGGGAGATTGTAAGTGCATCTAGTGCCCCTTAGTGATTTTGGTGTATTGAAGACTTATAGGTTAAGTATCTAACGCGTTTGTGAGTGTACACAGGTCTATAAGTCTATGAGGAGTTTGCTATTTACAGTGAAAGTCGACCCCTAAAAATGAAGTTCTTCGATTAAAGACTTTGATACACTGAAGACTTTCTGAAGACTTTGAAAGTGACGAAATTGGTGTGACCTTTAAGACTTGGTATTCATTCGAGGAACATGAGGCGTGAAGACTTTTGTTTTCGTAGTTTCATTTTCTCTTTCTTGAGTCATAGGAAACACCGTACTGTTAAAGGGGGTCGAGGAAATACTAAGGAGAAAATTTCCATGTGATGCTCAACTCAAATCCTACACCTACCAATCCCTTCGAGTGAAGCCATTGGAAATCTCATACAGTTCAGTCAAATTCTTCAGTGATAGAGACGCAGTTCTTCTGGTCACTGAGAACTTTGCTCTAACTGAGGAGTTAGGAATTCACCAGTGCGAATTGCCTACACAGTGAGGAACATGATAGCCCTGAGGAATTTGAACCTCAAATTTCCGACCGTTGCTATGCTAAGCGCCAGCTGTCCCAAAATATCTTGTCCACCTAACGGTCATATTATTGAAGGGCATTTATGTCTTATCATGTCGGGCTGCTCCATAGGCTATAAATAGCCGCCCCCTACAACCACTAGCTGGTTGGCTGCTCCGCGTGAACTTGACACTTGTCATTTGAGAGCAACCCATCCTCCGAGGACTTTGAGCGAAAATCGTCAAGTGAGGAAAATCCAAACCCTAACCCAAACACCTACAAACCCAAAGTGATTGAGCATCACTGAAGAGATTGATCCTGCGTGGATTCGACGCTTGTTACCTTTGAAGACTGTGTTTCTTCCAGATGGTTAGGCGTCAAGGTCTAGAGTATCCAAGAGGAATTGTGGATCGTCGAGTGACCAAGTCTGTGAAGGTTTGGAAGTCACCTGAAGACTTACCACGAGTGATTGGGCGAGGACTGTTTGTCCTTAGCTCAAGGAGAATACGGTGAGGACTGTGTGTCCGGGACTAGGTGTCCTCGAGTTTAAATACTCAGCCACTCCAACCAGACGTACAACTGAGACAGCAGTTGGAACTGGTCTACCAAATCATTGTCTTCACCAAGCCAACTGGTTCTATTTCTTCAACACTTTCATTTCCTCATTACTGTGTTGTGTGTTTGGTCATATCTGTGTTTGAAGACTTTGACTGAAGACTTTCTCAATTTCCTCAGTTCAGTTTCTTCAGTCTGTTTGTCTTCATCTTGTGCTATCCTGTGTTTACACTTTCTGTACTCTGTGTTTGTCTTCATTTCATCATGATGACCATGTGTGTATTATGTTATGTTTACCTCTGAGTACTTATTCCGCTACTAGTAGTTCTTCGCTAAGGAATTTCCTCACTAGCAAATTCCTCACTGAAGAATTTCATAAAAATCGCCTATTCACCCCCCCTCTAGTCGATATAACGCACTTTCATGCATGATGAGAACGTTTGTCTGACGATATTGAAACATGGCCTAACTATATGATTTTGTAGGGATAAGCTTTCTTTGGCTATGTTATTTTGATAAGACATAATTGCTTGGTTAGCATGTTTGAACTATTATTGTTTTTATGTCAACATTAAACTTTTATCTTGAATCTTTCGGATCTAAATATTCATGCCACAATAAAAATAACTACATTGAAAATTATGCTAAGAAGCATTCCACATCAAAAATTCTGTTTTTATCATTTACCTTGATGAGGACATGACTACCTTGGATACGACCAAAAATATTGCATACATGCATATTTGTCAGGTGATTTCTAGTGTCAACTATTGAATAATCTATTTATATTATCCAGAACAAAAATACTTCACACACTTTTGTGTTTTGTCTAATTGCAGGTGTATGGGACATTTGAAAAATCCACATATGAAGATAAGGGAAAAAGAGAAGTTTAGGTGTTGTTCAAAAAGTCCTTTCACGTCACTTTTGGGCCAAGAGAAGATAGAGTCCAAGTCTCTCACGTTCTGGATTCAGATTCGGACTGCACAGACATACCTGACTCAAAACGGCAAGAACTTTTTCATACGGACTCTTGGGTGATTCTATTTTTGTTGGAAAGTAGATTTTGTCCTCTTTCCACTCCAATTGGATTCACCTTTAAATTCGTCCGGAGCATTGAGATATGGACGAAACAATCTGACGCTGCAGCAGAATCCGAGTCAAACAACAAGTCCAAAGGTGTTGCATCACCTCCACTTGGGCCCATGAGCCTTGTACGACCTAGGGTTAGTTTTAGGATGCCTTGGGACGTCCTCCCACCTCCTTGGCCGCCACCCCTTGCTCCTATATAAGTAGATCCACCTAGTAGCTTTTTCCTTGGGATTTGTTTAGTTAAAAGTTAGCCATTGTAACTTCGAGACCAAGACCGCTTCCGGATCCCCACCTTTATCAATAATTCATATATATTCACAATATTCAGATTGCTTTATCATATTCTTGCTTGTTCTTTGACTGTGTGCAGGAATAGACCTTTGTGGTCAGGTTGATCGTGCTCCGGCGTGGTCAATAACCTCTCGAAGTTGGTTTAGCGATTGCTAAGGTGCAACGTCGTGCACGTTTGTAGTCGGATCGTCAAAGTCATCTCCACCAAACCGATAGTTATCATCTCATCGAAAGATCGGGATACCCCGCCTCTATCAAGTGGTATCAGAGCCAGGTTGCTCGGTGAGAATTTCTAGTTTCCCCTAGATTAGATTTATTTTCGTACCCATTGTCCAAGAAAAAGCCACAAAAAAGTTAGATCTATTCATCCTTTTTGTCCAAGCCAGTCTGAGCCTTTGCAATTTTCTTTTCATTGTTTGCATTATTGAATTATCGGTTGCATCGCCGTGTCGAGTTGCTGGTCTTAGTGTCTAGTTTGTTTAGAGTTTCGAGTTCTGTTCACATTAGTCACGTCGCCGCTGCATCATTATCCCTTCCGCTGTCCACCACATCATCCATCAATTTCCACCACATGTTATCCATAGTTCATTATCACAATCATAGTTGAGGTCGTTCACATCTTCGCTTGATCCAATCTGCATCTTATCTAGTTTGTCTTGGAAAGAGGGAGATAAAAAAAAAGATAGAGAAAAAAAGAAAAAAGTCAGAGAAAAAAGAGAAAGAAAAAGAAAAAAAAGTGTGAGAAAAAAAAGAGAGAAGAAAAAAAACAAAATTCGGACCTATCTAGACTCAATCTCGTAGTTGAATTCAGATTGGAATCTGTTTTGTGCACTGTTCAGTAAAACAGGCATAACTTCCTCAGAAGAAATCCGTTTTGGCTCCACGAGTACTCAAACGGAAGCTAGCGACGAGATGCATCTAAATAGTTGCAGAGGCTACTTCAATATTTGACACCTCCAAATCAGATTCTAAATAAGTCTTTTTGCCCTCCGAAGTTCGCGGACACATCTTATTCCAGTTCTTCAGGCCAGTTTTAGAATTGTTTGACTCCTCATATCAATTCGGAATTGAGTGATTCTTTTTGCATTGGAAAGCTTGAGTTAGTAGCATTCTTTGAAAAAAGTTATCAGAAAGTTGGCTCAAACTTTTCAAGAGGAAAGTTGGAGAGAGAGTTGTTGTATATCCTGCTTGGCAGTTGTTTTTCATCATTATCTTTACTGCCATTCTGATCTTCACTTATATCTTGCTGTCAAGAGCTACTTAGTATCCTTCATTGATGCTAGTTGTGCTACGCCGTGACCTCATTAGTGTTCTAGGCTCGCGTCTCTAGTCCGGTCTAGCCTAGGACCAGCACAGTACCATCGTTGAGCGTTTATTCAACATTGCATCTTTGAATTGATTATTCCTAATCTTTTGCTACCATATATAGCCAACCCAGCTCCACATATTTCTACACCGTGTATACGTACGTTCCCCTAGCAATCGCTTTACACAATCTTTAGAGTTATTTGACACGGCTGGTTGCCTGTGACCATCTGCCGCATGGTAAGAACTTGTAAGATATTGATATTTGCTTTACTGTGAGCACTTTACAACCACATCTTAGTAGTTCATAGGAACACTATTCTCGAGTTTTGTTTCTTTTTCCTACTAATCATGACAGGTTCCGGAGACAGAAGTTCTTGGACGACGGACACATCATCACCGTCACGAGAGTTGGGACAACACACACAAGCACATGGTCAAGTTATCTCTTTACCGTCATTTGAGGGTAGATTTAATCCTGCTATTTATCTAGCATGGGAGCTTGAAGTAGAACAAGTTTTTAGTCACCATGGCTTTTCTGAACTTGAGCGAGTACGAGCTGTCACTAGAGCATTTACTGGTTTTGCTTCTGTTTGGTGGAGTGTGCATTGTAAGAAAAACATTGATAACCAACCCACAACTTGGAAAGATTTGAAAGATGTAATGAGACAACAATTTTCCCCTCCTTACTATCGTTGTGAATTGCTTCGCAAATTTGAACAATTTAAACAAGGCAACAACACTGTTCATGCTTACTACCAAGAGTTCAAATCTTATATGCATCATTGTGACACAGAAGAATCTGAGGATGATACAATGAATAGATTTTTTGGTGGTTTGAACCATGATATTCAGGCACGATTTCAGTATATTCCTCGTTGCATTACTGGTATGTATGTTCGTGCTTGTACCTTTGAGATACAGTTACAGGAGGATGCATTGGGTGACTACAACAACTACTATTCTAGTTCATGCTCACCACCACCGCTTGGTTCCTCCACCGTTGCACCTACTAGAGAAGCCACACCTCAGACTGTGAGCGCGACATCATCTCAAGAGTATGGTACATTGCCATCATCCGTACCTACATCAGCTACATCTTTGCGACAAGGTAACTGTAAAGGTATTGATGATATAACTTCACATGAGAATGATGCATGCCTAGTTAACTTGAATACATTATGTGTTGAGTTACCTGTTGATTTGAGCGCATCACCTATTTTAGAGAATCATGTTACTGTCATGAATGCGTCATGTGATCAAACAATTGAAATACCCACAATTTTGAGTGCACCCAATGAATTAACTGTTGATGCAAAAGAACCAATGTTTAATCATTTTCATATGACCTCTAATCTTGGTGATGATTCTGTGTCAAATGACTTATTGCATGTTGGCTTATTTAAGCATGTTGTAGCATGTAAATTTGATGCAAGTAAGGTTTATTCACCAATATTGGGATGGTTTAATGATGAATATTGTCAATCTTTTCATATGAATAAGAGCTTCACTTATATGTGCAAACTGAGTTGCAATACTTTCATGCCTTCTACTTCTTGTGATAATATTTTGGCTTTATATTTTATTCACTATGAAAGTTACTCATGTATACATGTGTCATATGTGCAAATTCCACGAGAAGTAAAAATTGATGACATATACATATACAACATGTACACCTTGTCTCTTTTGTTAACCACATTTCAGATAAAGCAACGCCGAGGACGGCTTTATTTTCAAGAAGGGGAGCATGATGAGGACATGACTACCTTGGATACGACAAAAAATATTGCATACATGCATATTTGTCAGGTGATTTCTAGTGTCAACTATTCAATAATCTATTTATATTATCCAGAACAAAAATACTTCACACACTTTTGTGTTTTGTCTAATTGCAGGTGTATGGGACATTTGTACAATCCACATATGAAGATAAGGGAAAAAGAGAACTTTAGGTGTTGTTCAAAAAGTCCCTTCACGTCACTTTTGGACCAAGAGAAGATAGAGTCCAAGTCTCTCACGTTCTGGATTCAGATTCGGACTTCACAGACATACCTGACTCAAAACGGCAAGAACTTTTTCATACGGACTCTGAATTGGGTGATTCTTTTTTTGTTGGAAAGTAGATTTTGTCCTCTTTCCACTCCACTTGGATTCACCTTTAAATTCATCCGGAGCATTGAGATATGGACGAAACAATCTGACGTTGCAGCAGAATCCGAGTCAAACAACAAGTCCAAAGGTGTTGCATCACCTCCACTTGGGCCCATGAGCCTTGTACGACCTAGGGTTGGTTTTAGGATGCCTTGGGACGTCCTCCCACCTCCTTGGCCGCCACCCCTTTCTCCTATATAAGTAGATCCACCTAGTAGCTTTTTCCTTGGGATTTGTTTAGTTAAAAGTTAGCCATTGCAACTTCGTGTACTTTGTTTGTGTCCAACGACCAGACCAAGACCGCTTCCGGATCCCCACCTTTATCAATACTTCATATATATTAACAATATTCAGATTGCTTTATCATATTCTTGCTTGTTCTTCGACTGCGTGCAGGAATAGACCTTTGTGGTCAGGTTGATCGTGCTCCGGCGTGGTCAATAACCTCTCGAAGTTGGTTTAGCGATTGCTAAGGCGCAACGTCGTGCATGTTTGTAGTCAGATCGTCAAAGTCATCTCCACCAAACCGATAGTTATCATCTCATCGAAAGATCGGGATACCCTGCCTCTATCAAGTGGTATCAGAGCCAGGTTGCTCGGTGAGAATTTCTAGTTTCCCCTAGATTAGATTTATTTTCTTACCCATTGTCCAAGAAAAAGCCACAAAAAAGTTAGATCTATTCATCCTTTTTGTCCAAGCCAGTCTGAGCCTTTGCAATTTTCTTTTCATTGTTTGCATTATTGAATTATCGGTTGCATGGCCGTGTCGAGTTGCTGGTCTTAGTGTCTAGTTTGTTTAGAGTTTCGAGTTCTGTTCACATTAGTCACGTCGCCGCTGCATCATTATCCCTTCCGATGTCCACCACATCATCCATCAATTTCCACCACATGTTATCCATAGTTCATTATCACAATCATAGTTGAGGTCGTTCACATCTTCGCTTGATCCAATCTGCATCTTATCTAGTTTGTCTTGGAAAGAGGGAGATAAAAAAAAGATAGAGAAAAAAAGAAAAAAGTCAGAGAAAAAAAGAGAAAGAAAAAGAAAAAAAAGTGTGACAAAAAAAGAGAGAAAAAAACAAAATTCGGACCTATCTAGACTCAATCTCGTAGTTGAATTCAGATTGGAATCTGTTTTGTGCACTGTTCAGTAAAACAGGCATAACTTCCTCAGAAGAAATCCGTTTTGGCTCCACGAGTACTCAAACGGAAGCTAGAGAAGAGATGCATCTAAATAGTTGCAGAGGCTACTTCAATATTTGACACCTCCAAATCAGATTCTAAATAAGTCTTTCTGCCCTCCGAAGTTCGCGGACACATCTTATTCCAGTTTTTCAGGCCAGTTTTAGAATTGTTTGACTCCTCATATCAATTCGGAATTGAGTGATTCTTTTTGCATTGGAAAGCTTGAGTTAGTAGCATTCTTTGAAAAAATTTATCAGAAAATTGGCTCAAACTTTTCAAGAGGAAAGTTGGAGAGAGAGTTGTTGTATATCCTGCTTGGCAGTTTTTTTCATCATTATCTTTACTGCCATTCTGATCTTCACTTATATCTTGCTGTCAAGAGCTACTTAGTATCCTTCATTGATGCTAGTTGTGCTACGCCGTGACCTCATTAGTGTTCTAGGCTCGCGTCTCTAGTCCGGTCTAGCCTAGGACCAGCACAGTACCATCGTTGAGCATTTATTCAACATTGCATCTTTGAATTGATTATTGCTAATCTTTTGCTACCATATATAGCCAACCCAGCTCCACATATTTCTACACCGTGTATACGTACGTTCCCCTAGCAATCGCTTTACACAATCTTCAGAGTTATTTGACACCGCTGGTTGCCTGTCACCACCTGCCGCATGGTAAGAACTTGTAAGATATTGATATTTGCTTTACTGTGAGCACTTTACAACCACATCTTAGTAGTTCATAGGAACACTATTCTCGAGTTTTGTTTCTTTTTTCTACTAATCATGACAGGTTCCGGAGACAGAAGTTCTTGGACGACGGACACATCATCACCGTCACGAGAGTTGGGACAACACACACAAGCGCATGGTCAGGTTATCTCTTTACCGTCAATTGAGGGTAGATTTAATCCTGCTATTTATCTAGCATGGGAGCTTGAAGTAGAACAAGTTTTTAGTCACCATGACTTTTCTGAACTTGAGCGAGTACGAGCTGTCACTAGAGCATTTACTGGTTTTGCTTCTGTTTGGTGGAGTGTGCATTGTAAGAAAAACATTGATAACCAACCCACAACTTGGAAAGATTTGAAAGATGTAATGAGACAACAATTTTCCCCTCCTTACTATCGTTGTGAATTGCTTCGCAAATTTGAACAATTTAAACAAGGCAACAACACTGTTCATGCTTACTACCAAGAGTTCAAATCTTATATGCATCATTGTGACATAGAAATTATGAGGATGATACAATGAATAGATTTTTTGGTGGTTTGAACCATGATATTCAGGCACGATTTCAGTATATTCCTCGTTGCATTACTGGTATGTATGTTCGTGCTTGTACCTTTGAGATACATTTACAGGAGGATGCATTGGGTGACTACAACAACTACTATTCTAGTTCATGCTCACCACCACCGCTTGGTTCCTCCACCGTTGCACCTACTAGAGCAGCCACACCTCAGACTGTGAGCGCGACATCATCTCAAAGAGTATGGTACATTGCCATCATCCGTACCTACATCAGCTACATCTTTGCGACAAGGTAACTGTAAAGGTATTGATGATATAACTTCACATGAGAATGATGCATGCCTAGTTAACTTGAATACATTATGTGTTGAGTTACCTGTTGATTTGAGCGCATCACCTATTTTAGAGAATCATGTTACTGTCATGAATGCGTCATGTGATCAAACAATTGAAATACCCACAATTTTGAGTGCACCCAATGAATTAACTGTTGATGCAAAGGAACCAATGTTTAATCATTTTGATATGACCTCTAATCTTGGTGATGATTCTGTGTCAAATGACTTATTGCGTGTTGGCTTATTTAAGCATGTTGTAGCATGTAAATTTGACGCAAGTAAGGTTTATTCACCAATATTGGGATGGTTTAATGATGAATATTGTCAATCTTTCCATATGAATAAGAGCTTCACTTATATGTGCAAACTGAGTTGCAATACTTTCATGCCTTCTACTTCTTGTGATAATATTTTGGCTTTATATTTTATTCACTATGAAAGTTACTCATGTATACATGTGTCATATGTGCAAATTCCACGGGAAGTAAAACTTGATGACATATACATATACAACATGTACACCTTGTCTCTTTTGTTGACTACATTTCAGATAAAGCAACGCCGAGGACGGCTTTATTATCAAGAAGGGGAGCATGATGAGGACATGACTACCTTGGATACGACCAAAAATATTGCATACATGCATATTTGTCAGGTGATTTCTAGTGTCAACTATTCAATAATCTATTTATATTATCCAGAACAAAAATACTTCACACACTTTTGTGTTTTGTCTAATTGCAGGTGTATGGGACATTTGTACAATCCACATATGAAGATAAGGGAAAAAGGGAAGTTTAGGTGTTGTTCAAAAAGTCCCTTCACGTCACTTTTGGGCCAAGAGAAGATAGAGTCCAAGTCTCTCATGTTCTGGATTCAGATTCGGACTGCACAGACATACCTGACTCAAAACGGCAAGAACTTTTTCATACGGACTCTGAATTGGGTGATTCTTTTTTTGTTGGAAAGTAGATTTTGTCCTCTTTCCACTCCAATTGGATTCACCTTTAAATTCGTCCGGAGCATTGAGATATGGACGAAACAATCTAACGCTGCAGCAGAATCCGAGTGAAACAACAAGTCCAAAGGTGTTGCATCACCTCCACTTGGGCCCATGAGCCTTGTACGACCTAGGGTTGGTTTTAGGATGCCTTGGGACGTCCTCCCACCTCCTTGGCCGCCACCCCTTGCTCCTATATAAGTAGATCCACCTAGTAGCTTTTTCCTTGGGATTTGTTTAGTTAAAAGTTAGCCATTGCAACTTCGTGTACTTTGTTTGTGTCCAACGACCAGACCAAGATCGCTTCCGGATCCCCACCTTTATCAATACTTCATATATATTCACAATATTCAGATTGCTTTATCATATTCTTGCTTGTTCTTCGACTGCGTGCAGGAATAGACCTTTGTGGTCAGGTTGATCGTGCTCCAGCGTGGTCAATAACCTCTCGAAGTTGGTTTAGCGATTGCTAAGGCGCAACGTCGTGCACGTTTGTAGTCAGATCGTCAAAGTCATCTCGACCAAACCGATAGTTATCATCTCATCGAAAGATCGGGATACCCCGCCTCTATCAAGTGGTATCAGAGCCAGGTTGCTCGGTGAGAATTTCTAGTTTCCCCTAGATTAGATTTATTTTCTTACCCATTGTCCAAGAAAAAGCCACGAAAAAGTTAGATCTATTCATCCTTTTTGTCCAAGCCAGTCTGAGCCTTTGCAATTTTCTTTTCATTGTTTGCATTATTGAATTATCGGTTGCATCGCCGTGTCGAGTTGCTGGTCTTAGTGTCTAGTTTGTTTAGAGTTTCGAGTTCTGTTCACATTAGTCACGTCGCTGCTGCATCATTATCCCTTCCGCTGTCCACCACATCATCCATCAATTTCCACCACATGTTATCCATAGTTCATTATCACAATCATAGTTGAGGTCGTTCACATCTTCGCTTGATCCAATCTGCATCTTATCTAGTTTGTCTTGGAAAGAGGGAGATAAAAAAAGATAGAGAAAAAAAGAAAAAAGTCAGAGAAAAAAAGAGAAAGAAAAAGAAAAAAAAGTGTGAGAAAAAAAAGAGAGAAGAAAAAAAACAAAATTCGGACCTATCTAGACTCAATCTCGTAGTTGAATTCAGATTGGAATCTGTTTTGTGCACTGTTCAGTAAAACAGGCATAACTTCCTCAGAAGAAATCCGTTTTGGCTCCACGAGTACTCAAACGGAAGCTAGCGACGAGATGCATCTAAATAGTTGCAGAGGCTACTTCAATATTTGACACCTCCAAATCAGATTCTAAATAAGTCTTTTTGCCCTCCGAAGTTCGCGGACACATCTTATTCCAGTTTTTCAGGCCAGTTTTAGAATTGTTTGACTCCTCATATCAATTCGGAATTGAGTGATTCTTTTTGCATTGGAAAGCTTGAGTTAGTAGCATTGTTTGAAAAAATTTATCAGAAAATTGGCTCAAACTTTTCAAGAGGAAAGTTGGAGAGAGAGTTGTTGTATATCCTGCTTGGCAGTTGTTTTTCATCATTATCTTTACTGCCATTGTGATCTTCACTTATATCTTGCTGTCAAGAGCTACTTAGTATCCTTCATTGATGCTAGTTGTGCTACGCCGTGACCTCATTAGTGTTCTAGGCTCGCGTCTCTAGTCCGGTCTAGCCTAGGACCAGCACAGTACCATTGTTGAGTGTTTATTCAACATTGCATCTTTGAATTGATTATTGCTAATCTTTTGCTACCATATATAGCCAACCCAGCTCCACATATTTCTACACCGTGTATACGTACGTTCCCCTAGCAATCGCTTTACACAATCTTCAGAGTTATTTGACACCGCTGGTTGCTTGTCACCACCTGCCGCATGGTAAGAACTTGTAAGATATTGATATTTGCTTTACTGTGAGCACTTTACAACCACATCTTAGTAGTTCATAGGAACACTATTCTCGAGTTTTGTTTCTTTTTTCTACTAATCATGACAGGTTCCGGAGACAGAAGTTCTTGGACGACGGACACATCATCACCGTCACGAGAGTTGGGACAACACACACAAGCGCATGGTCAGGTTATCTCTTTACCGTCATTTGAGGGTAGATTTAATCCTGCTATTTATCTAGCATGGGAGCTGGAAGTAGAACAAGTTTTTAGTCAGCATGACTTTTCTGAACTTGAGCGAGTACGAGCTGTCACTAGAGCATTTACTGGTTTTGCTTCTGTTTGGTGGAGTGTGCATTGTAAGAAAAACATTGATAACCAACCCACAACTTGGAAAGAATTGAAAGATGTAATGAGACAACAATTTTCCCCTCCTTACTATCGTTGTGAATTGCTTCGCAAATTTGAACAATTTAAACAAGGCAACAACACTGTTCATGCTTACTACCAAGAGTTCAAATCTTATATGCATCATTGTGACATAGAAGAATATGAGGATGATACAATGAATAGATTTTTTGGTGGTTTGAACCATGATATTCAGGCACGATTTCAGTATATTCCTCGTTGCATTACTGGTATGTATGTTCGTGCTTGTACCTTTGAGATACATTTACAGGAGGATGCATTGGGTGACTACAACAACTACTATTCTAGTTCATGCTCACCACCACCGCTTGGTTCCTCCACCGTTGCACCTACTAGAGCAGCCACACCTCAGACTGTGAGCGCGACATCATCTCAAAGAGTATGGTACATTGCCATCATCCGTACCTACATCAGCTACATCTTTGCGACAAGGTAACTGTAAAGGTATTGATGATATAACTTCACATGAGAATGATGCATGCCTAGTTAACTTGAATACATTATGTGTTGAGTTACCTGTTGATTTGAGCGCATCACCTATTTTAGAGAATCATGTTACTGTCATGAATGCGTCATGTGATCAAACAATTGAAATACCCACAATTTTGAGTGCACCCAATGAATTAACTGTTGATGCAAAAGAACCAATGTTTAATCATTTTGATATGACCTCTAATCCTGGTGATGATTCTGTGTCAAATGACTTATTGCATGTTGGCTTATTTAAGCATGTTGTAGCATGTAAATTTGATGCAAGTAAGGTTTATTCACAAATATTGGGATGGTTTAATGATGAATATTGTCAATCTTTTCATATGAATAAGAGCTTCACTTATATGTGCAAACTGAGTTGCAATACTTTCATGCCTTCTACTTCTTGTGATAATATTTTGGCTTTATATTTTATTCACTATGAAAGTTACTCATGTATACATGTGTCATATGTGCAAATTCCACGGGAAGTAAAAATTGATGACATATACATATACAACATGTACACCTTGTCTCTTTTGTTAACCACATTTCAGATAAAGCAACGTCGAGGACGGCTTTATTTTCAAGAAGGGGAGCATGATGAGGACATGGCTACCTTGGACACGACCAAAAATATTGCATACATGCATGTTTCTCAGGTGATTTGTAGTGTCAACTATTCAATAATCTATTTATATTATCCAGAACAAAAATACTTCACACACTTTTGTGTTTTGTCTAATTGCAGGTGTATGGGACATTTGTACAATCCACATATGAAGATAAGGGAAAAAGAGAAGTTTAGGTGTTGTTCAAAAAGTCCCTTCACGTCACTTTTGGGCCAAGAGAAGATAGAGTCCAAGTCTCTCACGTTCTGGATTCAGATTCGGACTGCACAGACATACCTGACTCAAAACGGCAAGAACTTTTTCATACGGACTCTGAATTGGGTGATTCTTTTTTGGTTGGAAAGTAGATTTTGTCCTCTTTCCACTCCAATTGGATTCACCTTTAAATTCGTCCGGAGCATTGAGATATGGACGAAACAATCTGACGCTGCAGCAGAATCCGAGTCAAACAACAAGTCCAAAGGTGTTGCATCACCTCCACTTGGGCCCATGAGCCTTGTACGACCTAGGGTTGGTTTTAGGATGCCTTGGGACGTCCTCCCACCTCCTTGGCCGCCACCCCTTGCTCCTATATAAGTAGATCCACCTAGTAGCTTTTTCCTTGGGATTTGTTTAGTTAAAAGTTAGCCATTGCAACTTCGTGTACTTTGTTTGTGTCCAACGACCAGACCAAGACCGCTTTCGGATCCCCACCTTTATCAATACTTCATATATATTAACAATATTCAGATTGCTTTATCATATTCTTGCTTGTTCTTCGACTGCGTGCAGGAATAGACCTTTGTGGTCAGGTTGATCGTGCTTCGGCGTGGTCAATAACCTCACGAAGTTGGTTTAGCGATTGCTAAGGCGCAACGTCGTGCACGTTTGTAGTTGGATCGTCAAAGTCTTCTTCACCAAACCGATAGTTATTATCTCATTGAAATATCGGGATACCCCGCCTCTATCAAGTGGTATCAGAGCCAGGTTGCTCGGTGAGAATTTCTAGTTTCCCCTAGATTAGATTTATTTTCTTACCCATTGTCCAAGAAAAAGCCACAAAAAAGTTAGATCTATTCATCCTTTTTGTCCAAGCCAGTCTGAGCCTTTGCAATTTTCTTTTCATTGTTTGCATTATTGAATTATCGGTTGCATCGCCGTGTCGAGTTGCTGGTCTTAGTGTCTAGTTTGTTTAGAGTTTCGAGTTCTGTTCACATTAGTCACGTCGCCGCTGCATCATTATCCCTTCCGCTGTCCACCACATCATCCATCAATTTCCACCACATTTATCCATAGTTCATTATCACAATCATAGTTGAGGTCTTTTACATCTTTGCTTGATCCAATCTGCATCTTATCTAGTTTGTCTTGGAAAGAGGGAGATAAAAAAAGATAGAGAAAAAAAGAAAAAAGTCAGAGAAAAAAAGAGAAAGAAAAAGAAAAAAAGTGTGAGAAAAGAGAGAGAGAAAAAAAAACAAAATTCAGACCTATCTAGACTCAATCTCGTAGTTGAATTCAGATTGGAATCTGTTTTGTGCACTGTTTAGTAAAACAGGCATAACTTCCTCAGAAGAAATCCGTTTTGGCTCCACGAGTACTCAAACGGAAGCTAGCGACGAGATGCATCTAAATAGTTGCAGAGGCTACTTCAATATTTGACACCTCCAAATCAGATTCTAAATAAGTCTTTTTGCCCTCCGAAGTTCGCGGACACATCTTATTCCAGTTTTTCAGGCCAGTTTTAGAATTGTTTGACTCCTCATATCAATTCGGAATTGAGTGATTCTTTTTGCATTGGAAAGCTTGAGTTAGTAGCATTCTTTGAAAAAAGTTATCAGAAAATTGGCTCAAACTTTTCAAGAGGAAAGTTGGAGAGAGAGTTGTTGTATATCCTGCTTGGCAGTTGTTTTTCATCATTATCTTTACTGCCATTGTGATCTTCACTTATATCTTGCTGTCAAGAGCTACTTAGTATCCTTCATTGATGCTAGTTGTGCTACGCCGTGACCTCATTAGTGTTCTAGGCTCGCGTCTCTAGTCCGGTCTAGCCTAGGACCAGCACAGTACCATCGTTGAGCGTTTATTCAACATTGCATCTTTGAATTGATTATTGCTAATCTTTTGCTACCATATATAGCCAACCCAGCTCCACATATTTCTACACCGTGTATACGTACGTTCCCCTAGCAATCGCTTTACACAATCTTCAGAGTTATTTGACACCGCTGGTTGCCTGTCACCACCTGCCGCATGGTAAGAACTTGTAAGATATTGATATTTGCTTTACTGTGAGCACTTTACAACCACATCTTAGTAGTTCATAGGAACACTATTCTCGAGTTTTGTTTCTTTTTTCTACTAATCATGACAGGTTCCGGAGACAGAAGTTCTTGGACGACGGACACATCATCACCGTCACGAGAGTTGGGACAACACACACAAGCACATGGTCAGGTTATCTCTTTACCGTCATTTGAGGGTAGATTTAATCCTGCTATTTATCTAGCATGGGATCTTGAAGTAGAACAAGTTTTTAGTCACCATGACTTTTCTGAACTTGAGCGAGTACGAGCTGTCACTAGAGCATTTACTGGTTTTGCTTCTGTTTGGTGGAGTGTGCATTGTAAGAAAAACATTGATAACCAACCCACAACTTGGAAAGATTTGAAATATGTAATGAGACAACAATTTTCCCCTCCTTACTGTCGTTGTGAATTGCTTCGCAAATTTGAACAATTTAAACAAGGCAACAACACTATTCATGCTTACTACCAAGAGTTCAAATCTTATATGCATCATTGTGACATAGAAGAATCTGAGGATGATACAATGAATAGATTTTTTGGTGGTTTGAACCATGATATTCAGGCACGATTTCAGTATATTCCTCGTTGCATTACTGGTATGTATGTTCGTGCTTGTACCTTTGAGATACAGTTACAGGAGGATGCATTGGGTGACTACAACAACTACTATTCTAGTTCATGCTCACCACCACCGCTTGGTTCCTCCACCGTTGCACCTACTAGAGCAGCCACACCTCAGAATGTGAGCGCGACATCGTCTCAAGAGTATGGTACATTGCCACCATCCGTACCTACATCAGCTACATCTTTGCGACAAGGTAACTGTAAAGGTATTGATGATATAACTTCACATGAGAATGATGCATGCCTAGTTAACTTGAATACATTATGTGTTGAGTTACCTGTTGATTTGAGCGCATCACCTATTTTAGAGAATCATGTTACTGTCATGAATGCGTCATGTGATCAAACAATTGAAATACCCACAATTTTGAGTGCACCCAATGAATTAACTGTTGATGCAAAAGAACCAATGTTTAATTATTTTGATATGACCTCTAATCTTGGTGATGATTCTGTGTCAAATGACTTATTGCATGTTGGCTTATTTAAGCATGTTGTAGCATGTAAATTTGATGCAAGTAAGGTTTATTCACCAATATTGGGATGGTTTAATGATGAATATTGTCAATCTTTTCATATGAATAAGAGCTTCACTTATATGTGCAAACTGAGTTGCAATACTTTCATGCCTTCTACTTCTTGTGATAATATTTTGGCTTTATATTTTATTCACTATGAAAGTTACTCATGTATACATGTGTCATATGTGCAAATTCCACGGGAAGTAAAAATTGATGACATATACATATACAACATGTACACCTTGTCTCTTTTGTTAACCACATTTCAGATAAAGCAACGCCGAGCACGGCTTTATTTTCAAGAAGGGGAGCATGATGAGGACATGGCTACCTTGGATACGACCAAAAATATTGCATACATGCATGTTTCTCAGGTGATTTCTAGTGTCAACTATTCAATAATCTATTTATATTATCCAGAACAAAAATACTTCACACACTTTTGTGTTTTGTCTAATTGCAGGTGTATTGGACATTTGTACAATCCACATATGAAGATAAGGGGAAAAAAAGAAGTTTAGGTGCTGTTCAAAAAGTCCCTTCATGTCACTTCTGGGCCAAGAGAAGATAGAGTCCAAGTCTCTCATGTTCTGGATTCAGATTCGGACTGCACAGACATACCTGACTCAAAACGGCAAGAACTTTTTCATACGGACTCTGAATTGGGTGGTTCTTTTTTGTTGGAAATTAGATTTTGTCCTCTTTCCACTCCAATTGGATTCACCTTTAAATTCGTCCGGAGCATTGAGATATGGACGAAACAATCTGACGCTGCAGCAGAATCCGAGTGAAACAACAAGTCCAAAGGTGTTGCATCACCTCCACTTGGGCCCATGAGCCTTGTACGACCTAGGGTTGGTTTTAGGCTGCCTTGGGACATCCTCCCACCTCCTTGGCCTCCACCCCTTGCTCCTATATAAGTAGATCCACCTAGTAGCTTTTTCCTTGGGATTTGTTTAGTTAAAAGTTAGCCATTGCAACTTCGTGTACTTCGTTTGTGTCCAACGACCAGACCAAAACCGCTTCCGGATCCCCACCTTTATCAATACTTCATATATATTCGCAATATTCAGATTGCTTTATCATATTCTTGCTTGTTCTTCGACTGCATGCAGGAATAGACCTTTGTGGTCAGGTTGATCATGCTCCGGCGTGCTCAATACCTCTCGAAGTTGGTTTATATCATATTGCATGAGTTTATCCCTCTACATCATGTCATCTTGCTTAAAGCGTCACTCCGTTCTTATGAACTTGATACTCTAGATGCATGATGGATAGTGGTCGATGTGTGGAGTAATAGTAGTAGATGCAGGCAGGAGTCGGTCTACTTGTCACGGACATGATGCCTATATACATGATCTGATGAGGACATCAATACCATTGTTACACCCACAGCCCCTGCTGCTATACATACTGGACCAATTACTAGAGCTCGCGCACGCCAATTGAATTATCAGGTACTTTTGTTTCTTAGTAACGATTCCAATGTTCATGAGAATATGATGCTGCCTAAATTGGATACATTTGTTTTGCTTACAAATGAAGGGCCTACCATGGACAAGAAAGATGAACCTTGGAGCAATTTCAAGCATGGAGATGTTGGCATGCGCAAGGGGAAAAAGAACGGAGTTACAAGTGATGATTCCAGGACTTTGAAGCCACCATAATGAGTGCATGAAGCCTTGGACGAAATATACAAGATGCCACTTCATAATATTCGTCCATAGGCTATTCTAGGTGCTGCATCACCTTATTATTGGGCCAGGCCCATGTAATTTTGAAATACTTAAGTATAGGCTGGTTTTAGAGTCCGTATGTGTGGGGAAACAAGAGTTAGGGTTGGTTTCGGACCCCTCCCTCAAGGGCCACGAAATTCCCTCCTCTTCCTCCATATATACATCCCTTAGGGCGTCGTTTAGACTTTGGATTTTGTTTAGATTAAAGTTCGCCATAGCTGCAACTTCGTGTACTTCGTTTGTGTTCAACGAACAAACAAAGGCGTCACAGAACCCCACCTTGATCAATAAAGCTTTCCTCTTATATTCACAATATCCAGATTGCAATCTTAGCTTCTTGCTTGTTCTTCGTTTTCCTGCAAGAAACAAACCTTCGTGGTCAGGTTGATCGTGCTCCGGCATGGTCAATAACCTCTCGGAGTTGGTTTAGCGATTGCTAAGGCGTGACGTCCTCGCACGTTCATAGTCGGATCGTCAAAGTCGACTTCGTCCTAAACGATATCCACCATCTCCTCGAAAGACGGGACACCTTTGCCTCTATCAAGTGGTATCAGATTTCCAGGTTGCTCTGTGAGCTTTTACTGTTTTTCGTAGTTTAGATCGAGTCTGTTCTTCATACCTGTCCACGAAAAAGCCAAAAATAATTAGGGTTAATTCATCATATCCGAACCAATCTGAGCCTTTGCATAATCTTTTCTGTATTTGCTTTGTTGAATTTGCGGTTGCATCTCATGTCAAGTTGCTGGTCCTAGCGTCTAGTACTTTAGAGTTTCGAGTTATGTTCACAAGTTGTCACGCTGCCACCGCACCATTGTCATCACCACTGCCATATACCACCATCATCATCACCGCTGCCATATACCACCATCGTCATCACCACTGCCATATACCACCATCATCATCACTGCTGCCATATACCACATATCCACCGCCATCACGCTAATCCGAGTCCACCTCCATCACAGATTCGCCACCAGTCCGTTTTCCATCGCTGCAAATATCGGCCACCAGTCCGTGTTTCCACCAGATTCATCTCCGCCACCAGCCCGACAGATGTTTGAAACAAAGCTCGATAACAAGTTTGCTGAATTGCTTTCGCATTTTCCACCACCACCACCGGCTGCACCTGCCGCACCTCTGCAACAATAAGAACAACAACAAGAAGAAGAAGAACAACAACAAGAACAAGAACAACAAGAACAAGAACAACAGCAACAACAAGAACAGCAACAACAACAACAGCAACAACAACAACAACAACAGCAACAACAGCAACAGCAACAACAGCAGCAGCAACAACAACAGCAGCACCAAGAACAGCAACAGCAACAACAACAGCAGCAACAACAACAGCAACAGCAACAGCAACAACAACAGCAACAACAACAGCAATAGCAACAGCAAGAGCAACATCAACAGCAACAGCAAGAGCAACAACAACAGCAACAGCAACAGCAACAGCAACAACAGCAACAACAGCAGCAACAACAGCAGCAACAACAACAGCAGCAACAGCAACAGCAACAGCAACAGCAACAGCAACAGCAACAGCAACAGCAACAACAGCAGCAACAACAACAACACCAACAACAACACCAACAGCAACAGCAACAGCAACAGCAACAGCAACAGCAACAGCAACAGCAACAACAACAGCAACAACAACAACAACAACAACAACGATGACGACGACAACAACGACGACGACAACAACGACGACGACAAAAACAACAACAACAATAACAACAACAACAACAACGACTACGACTACCTCCACGTCGGGAAACAGCCCTCCGTCGAGCAAGCCGTGTCCCTCTTCAGCCTGGCCAAACTGCTGGTGCTGTTGTTGATACTTTTGTGGTTCCTGCTGCTGATATGGAGGAGGATGATTATGCGGGAGATTACGAGGATGAGGTTGACGAAAATTAGAACTACGTGCAACCACCAGCACCACAACCACCAGGTCGTCCACATGCAAATAATGGCAATGATAGGGCTCCCCCTCAGGTACGAGATCATGAGCATCTCCCTAAACTGAAATTGAATAGTCCACCATTTGAGGGTAGATATATTCCTGATATATATATTTCTTGGGAGTTAGAAACTGAACAACGATTTACATGTTTCCAATATCCTGAGGAGAGACGTGTTCCTGCTGCTGTTTGTGCTTTCACTAGCTTTGCATGTGTTTGGTGGTCTGAACATTGTCGATTATATCCTGTTCCAGCTACTTGGGCTGCTTTGAAAACTGCTATGCGTACTCGTTGGGTTCCACCATATTATCAACGTGAATTACTTCAAAAATTGCAGCGCATAAGACAAGGAAAAATTTCGGTAGAAGAATATTATCAGGAATTACAAACTGGTTTGATTAGATGTGGTATTGTTGAGGAGAATGAAGCTATGCCTGCACGTTTTCTGGGTGGATTAAATATAGAGATTCAGACCATTCTAGACTATAAGGATTATAATAATATCACTCGTTTATTCCATCTTGCTTGTAAAGTTGAATGTGAAGTGCAGGATCGACTGGCATTGGCGCGAACTAACTTTTGTGCAAGTCGACCTTCGTCATGGACACCACGTGCATCATCTACTTCCACTGCACCATCACCTCCTTCAGGTGCCACCTCCAACTGTGATACAAGAAAGCAGGCACAACCACCACTATCTTCCAAGAGCACACCTACCGGGCCGGCACAGAGCTCTTCTTCTTCCATGGCATCTACAGGGCACACAAGTGATATTATTTGTCGTCATTGTAAGGGAAGAGGAAATTTTGCGAGAGAATGCAAATCTCAGCATGTGATGATTGCTACTGAGGATGGTGGGTATGATTCCGCTAGTGACTATGATGAGGAGACTTTGGCTCTTATTACACATGAAGAACACGACGGAGATGATTCTGATCATGAGACGCAATACATGGCTGCTGAAGATCCTGACAGGTATGAATGTTTAGTTGCTCAACGTGTTTTGAGTGTGCAGGTTACACAAGCTGAGCAAAATCAGAGGCATAATTTGTTTCATACAAAGGGAGTTGTGAAGGAACTTTCTATTCGCGTCATCATAGATGGAGGGAGCTGCAACAACTTGGCTAGCATGGAGATGGTGGAGAAGCTATCTCTCACCACAAGACCACATCCACATCCTTACTACATCCAATGGTTCAACAACAGCGGCAAGGTTAAGATAACATGTATTGTTCGTGTGCATTTTAGTATCTCTACATATGCTGATTATGTTGATTGTGATGTGGTACCTATGCAAGCATGTTCCTTATTACTTGGTAGACCATGGCAATTTGATAAAAATTCTTTAAACCATGGTAGAAACAATCAGTATACTCTTGTTCATAAGGATAAAAATATTACTTTGCTTCCTATGACTCCTGATTCCATTTTTAAAGATGATATTAATAGAGCTAATAAAGCAAAACAAGAGAAAAATAAGAGTGAAAAATAGATTGTGGCAAAAGAATTTGAGCAACAAATGAAGCCTAATAATAAACCATTTACTATTGCTTCTGAAATTAAATTGAAAATTGCATGTTTACTTGCCAACAAATCTGATATTGATGATCTAGATTCTAGCAAATCTGTTTGCTATGCTTTTGTGTGCAAAGAGGCATTATTTTCATTCGAGGACGTGCCTTCCTCTTTGCCCCCTGCTGTCACTAACATTTTGCAGGAGTTCGCTGACGTCTTCCCACAAGACGTGCCACCGGGATTAGCACTCATTCGAGGGATTGACCATCGAATTGGCTTAATTCCCGGTGCATCGCTACCCAACCGTGTACCATACCGTACCAATCCGGAGGGGACAAAGGAGATTATGCGTCAAGTACAGGAGCTGCTCGACAAAGGTTATATACGCGAATCTCTTAGTCCTTGTGCTGTTCCTATTATACTAGTGCCTAAAAAGGATGGTACATCGCGTATGTGTGTTGATTGTAGAGGCATTAATAATATTACTATTCGTTATCGTCATCCTATTCCTAGGCTAGATGATATGCTTGATGAATTGAGTGGCTCTACAATATTCTCCAAAGTTGATTTGCGTAGTGGATACCATCAAATTTGTATGAAATTGGGAGATGAATGGAAAACAACATTTAAAAATAAGTTTGGTTTATATGAATGGTTAGTCATGCCTTTTGGGTTAACTAATGCACCTAGTACTTTCATGAGACTAATGAACAAAGTTTTACGTGCTTCCATTGGACGTTTTGTGGTAGTCTATTTTGATGATATACTAATTTATAGCAAATCTTTGGAAGAACATTTGGAACATTTATGTGTTGTTTTTAATGCTCTATGTGATGCACGTTTGTTTGGTAACCTTGGGAAGTGCACCTTTTGCACTGACCGAGTATCTTTTCTTGGCTATGTTGTTACTCCATAGGGAATTGAAGTTGATAAAGCTAAGATTGAAGCTATTGAGAGTTGGCTGCAGCCCAAAACGGTCACACAAGTGAGGAGTTTTCTTGGACTCGCTGGTTTCTATAGGCGTTTTGTGAGAGATTTTAGCACCATTGCTGCACCTCTCAATGAGCTTACAAAGAATGATGTGCCTTTTGTTTGGGGTACTACACAGGAAGAAGCCTTCATGGTATTGAAAGATAAGTTGACACATGCTCCTTTACTCCAACTTCCTGATTTTAATAAGACCTTTGAGCTTGAATGTGATGCTAGTGGAATTGGATTAGGAGGTGTGTTATTACAAGATGGCAAACCAGTTGCATACTTTTCTGAAAAATTGAGTGGGCCTAGTCTGAATTATTCTACTTGTGATTAAGAATTATATGCTCTTGTTCGGACTTTAGAGACATGGCAACATTATTTATGGCCCAAAGAATTTGTTATACATTCTGATCATGAATCTTTGAAACATATTAAAAGTCAAGCTACACTGAATCATAGATATGCTAAATGGGTTGAATTCATTGAGACTTTCCCTTATGTCATTAAACACAAGAAGGGTAAAGAAAATGTTATTGCTGATGCACTGTCTCGTCGCTATACTATGCTTTCACAACTTGACTTCAAAATATTTGTTTTGGAGACCATCAAATATGTGCATGATGCTGATTTTAAAGATGTAATGCAGAATTGTAAAGAAGGACGAACATGGAACAAGTTTGTTATTAATGATGGCTTTGTGTTCCATGCTAAAAAGCTATGCATTCCAGCTAGCTCTGTTCGTCTTTTGTTGTTGCAGGAGGCGCATGGAGGAGGATTAATGGGACACTTTGGCATGAAGAAGACGGAGGACGTACTTGCTACACATTTCTTTTGGCCAAAGATGAGACGGGATGTTGAGCGTTTTGTTGCTCGCTGCACTACATGTCAAAAAGCTAAGTAACGACTCAATCCTCATGGTTTATATATGCCTTTGCCTTGACCTAGTGTTCCTTGGGAGGATATATCTATGGACTTTGTTTTGGGTTTACCTCGAACAAAGAAGGGGAGGGATAGCATATTTGTTGTCGTGGATAGATTCTCGAAAAATGGCACACTTTATACCATGTCATAAAAGCGATGATGCTGTTAATGTTGCTGATTTGTTCTTTCGTGAAATTATTCGCTTGCATGGTGTGCCAAATACTATTGTTTCAGATCGTGATACTAAATTTCTTAGCCACTTTTGGAGATGTTTATGGGCTAAGTTGGGGACTAAACTACTTTTTAGTACTACTTGTCACCCCCAAACTGATGGACAAACTGAAGTAGTCAATAGAACATTGTCTACTATTTTTTTTGACTGTACACAGTAGGGCAAAACCCCACTGCAATTTTTATTTAATAAGAAACAGAGAAAACAAAGGTATCACTATACAAAAGGCTTGAGATATGCCAAAGAGAAGAAGAGGAGAAAAGAAAAAAGAAAAAAGAAAAGCTATGGTCTAGTATTACAGTACAAGATTGTCAAGCCAGGAACAATAAACTCTAGCATAACTCTTCTTAATTCTAAATCTCAGAAGATTAAGATCTTCTAGGAAAATAGCTTTCCACCTCTGAATGCTACGTTGTACTGCTTGGAAGATCAAGTTGTTCCTTGAGATCCAGATAGCCCAGGAAGCAAGGATGATTATCTCCATGAAAAAAGGTACATGTAACTTCTGCTTGAGATCAAGAAAAGCTTCCAGAATTGAAGCATATGGCTGTCTTGAAGGGCAAATCAAGTCCCAACATTGAGCTACAAAAGGGCAGGTCCAGAAAAGATGGTGAAGGGTTTCTTCCTGTGGGCAATTGTTGACAGCACAATTGTAATTGGGCAAATGGAAAGTTTTCCTTCTCAAAAGGTTTCTGGTATTGAGCCTGTCATGCAACAATCTCCAAAAAAATACCTTATGTTTTGGTTGACAAGAGGAATTCCAGATCCAGTTGAACTGTTGTGGCACAATTTTTACTCCCATCATAACTTTATATGCCTTAGCTCCAAGTATCAGTGCAATCTAGTGTATCAGATGCTCTGAGATCAATACAAATCTCTTCCATAGACTCAAATTCCTGGAAAGCTTGCACAGTCAGGGGAAGGTGGAATAAATCCTCTAAATATTCTACTTGGATAATGCTGTGGACAGTAGTATTCTTGTTTTTCACAAAAGAGAATAAATGAGGGAACATGTCTTGCAGACAAGTAGTGTGCCACAGATCAGTCCAAAAGAAGGCACTCTTGCCATCACCTATGTTGCATCTGGATAAAGACTTGTAGTTATCAATAAGCTTAAGGTTTGCCTTCCACCAAAAGGATCCAATCCAGTTATTACCAGGCAGTGTATCATTGTTGTAATATGATTCCCAAATCAGGTTTTCCTAGGGGGTATTGTGTCTGTTATAGAACTTGTGCAGATTCTTAAGCAGCAGAGCCTTATTCTGGATGAAGATATCCATGACACCCAATCCTCGGGGCTGTTTTGAAGAATAATAAGAAAATGTGGGAAGAATGCTTGCCTCATATTGAATTTGCTTATAATCGTTCGTTGCATTCTACTACTAAGATGTGCCCTTTTGAAATTGTGTATGGTTTGCTACCTCGTGCACCCATTGATTTGTTGCCTCTTCCATCTTCAGAGAAGGTTAATTTTGATGCTAAAGAACGTGCTGAATTGATTTTAATAATGCATGAGTTAACTAAGGAAAACATTTAGCGTATAAATGCTAAATATAAACTTGCTGGAGATAAGGGTAGAAAACATGTTGTCTTTGCACCTGGAGATCTTGTTTTGTTAGATTTGCGTAAGGATAGGTTTCCTAATTTACGCAAATCAAAGCTAATGCCACGTGCTGATGTTCCATTTAAGGTGTTAGAGAAAACAAATGATAATGCATATAAACTTGAGCTGCCTGCAGATTTTGGGGTTAGTCCCACTTTTAACATTGCAGATTTGAAGCCTTATTTGGGTGAGGAAGATGAGCTTTCGTCGAGGACGACTTCATTTCAAGAAGGGGAGGATGATGAGGACATCAATACCATCGTTACACCCACAACCCCTGCTGCTATACATACTGCACCAATTACTAGAGCTCGCGCACGCCAATTGAATTATCAGGTACTTTTGTTTCTTGGTAACGATTCCAATGTTCATGAGAATATGATGCTGCCTAAATTGGATACATTTGTTTTGCTTACAAATGAAGGGCCTACCATGACCTATGGGGCCATTGCCCCCTTGTGGTTTGGCAAGGGAGAAGGGAACGTTGGACAAAGAGCGGCGACGTAGGGCAGCACGACAATATTGATGCGGGTGGTTTTTACCTAGGTTCAGGCCGATGCGAAGCGTAAAACCCTACTCCAGCTTTGGTGGATCGGATGGAGGACCGTGACAAACACACTGCGCTCAAGCCCTCCAAGGTCGCCTCGGGGAGAGCACCTACGCATGTAAGAGTGTACAAGGGTTTGAATCCTATTTTAGGTCACCATGTCCCTCCTTTTATTGGCTAAGCGGTTGTCACAGTGGCAAATCAGTCATTATACAGTGATTAGACAGCCAACAGTGCTATCATATCCAACTCTGGCAATTAGGACAAAGCGCACTAAATGCACTGCTAGGTGTCATGCTGATGATGAAGCCCGACAAGCCTGCCGCGCCGCTCAACCACCCTCTTGTCTGGCTGCATGACACGCCTCTGGACGGGTGTCATACAGGGTGAATCTTCTGTCTAGATATTTGCCGCGTGACAAATGATAGCCACTTAATCACTTTGGGGCTCGACACTGCACTAATAAGTGACTTCCATCGCTGTGCGGTGGAGCGGTGGAGTCTTGGCAGGGTATCTTTCCCTTGGCGGCCCCGGCAAGCCTGCCGGGGAAATCTTGGGACTTGTCTTTGGTGAAGCCTTGACATGACCAGGCTTGCCTGCCCGGCAAGGGAGGTTTTTCCTTAGTAATATCTTGTTCCTTTGGCTTGTCTTGGTCTTCTTGATCCGCCCTTTAATTTCTCAAAGAGCTATCTTTTCAGCTTGGTCTTGCCTCGCCGCTACAAGCTTGCCCTTGTGCATGTGTATAGTCCGGGCAACATATGCCAAGGTTTACAGCACCGACAGGATCCCCTGGGCCTAGTCTGAACGTGTTGTCGAGCGTTGTTGGGGTAGACCCTATCAGGTACACATGTAGAGGGATTGTGGTAGCTCATTCCTTGATATTTTTTTGATATAGGATGGAATCCTAAGTGGAGATCTTTCACGAATTGGAGGGGGAATCCCCAAGAACAAGATGAACACAAGAGGGAAAACAAGAGGAACACTCAAGAACAAGTCCAATCACACATCCTGATGAGGACATCAATACCATTCTTACACCCACAACCCCTACTGTTACATATACTGGACCACTTACTAGAGCTCGCGCACGCCAATTAAATTACCAGGTACTTTCGTTTCTTGGTAATGATTCTAATGTTCATGAGAATATGATGCTACCTAAATTGGATACATTTGTTTTGCTTACAAATTAAGGGCCTAGCTTGGAGAAGGATGAACATTGGAGCAAGAACACGCATGGAGTTGATGGCATGCGCAAGGGGATCAAGAACGGAGTTACAAGTGATGATTTCAGGACTTTGAAGCCACCATAAGGAGTGCATGAAGCCTTGGACGAAATATACAAGATGCCACTTCATAATATCCGTCCATATGCTATTCTAGGTGCTGCGTCACCTTATTATTGGGCCAGGCCCATGTAATTTCGAAATACTTAAGTATAGGCTATTTTTAGAGTCCGTATGTGTGGGGAAACAAGAGTTAGGGTTGGTTTCGGAACCCACCCTCAAGGGCCACGAAATTCCCTCCTCCTCCTCCATATATACAGCTCCTAGGGCGTCGTTTAGACTTTGGGGTTTTGTTTAGATTAAAAGTTCGCCATAGCTACAACTTCGCGTACTTCGTTTGTGTTCAACGACCAGACCAAGGCGTCATAGAACCCCACCTTCATTAATAAAGATTTCCTCTTTTATTCGCAATATCCAGATTGCAATCTCAGTTTCTTGCTTGTTCTTCGTTTGCTCGCAGGAAATAGACCCTCGTGGTCAGGTTGATCGTGCTCCGGCGTGGTCATTAACCCCTCGGAAGTTGGTTTAGCGATTGCTAAGGCGCGACGTCTTCGCACGTTCGTAGTCGGATCATCAAAGTCGACTCCCACAGTAAACGATCGCTATCTCATCGAAACATCGGGACACCTTTGCCTCTATCAAGTGGTATCAGATTTCCAGGTTGCTCGGTGAGATTTTACAGTTTTTCGTAGTTTCGATCGAGTCTGTTCTTAATACCTACAGTCCACGAAAAAGACACAAAAAAATTAGGGTTAGTTCATCATATCCGAACCAATCTGAGCCTTTGCATAATCTTTTTAGGGTTTTTGCTTTGTTGAATTTGCGGTTGCATCGTCGTGTCAAGTTGCTGGTCTTGGAGTCTAGTCTTTTAGAGTTTCGAGTTCTGGTCATAAGTTGTCACGCCGCTGCCGCACCATCATCATCGCCTTGCCATATACCACCACCAATCCGTATCCATATACCACCACCGCTGCCATATCTTACCATCATATATCCACCACCAATCCGAGTTCTTTTCATATTAGGTTTGTTTTCGTGATCCATCTAGTTTTCGTTTTGTGTTTCCTTGCGTGAGTAGGTCTCGGAAAAAAAAATCCAGAGCGAAAAAAAATCCAGAGTGTGTTTTTCCCTTGTTTCCGTGCAGCGCCGTGATTTTGCTAGTGTTCTAGGCTCGCGTCTCAAGCACGGTCTAGCCTAGGACCAGCACAGTACCGTCGTTGAGCGTTTATTCAACTTTGCATCTCTGAATTGATTATTGCTGACCTTTTTGCTACCATACTATAAGCCTTCCCAGCTCCACATACATCTACGTCGTGCGTTTGACTATCCCTGGCAATCGCTCTATCCAAGCTGTTGAGAGTTTTGACTACAACGGTTGCCGATTACCGCCTGCTGCTGGGTAACAACTGGTAAGAATTTGAGATTTGCTTGACGGATTTGTGACTGTTCACCACACCACAACCACCACTTCCTAGTAGTCTGTAGAATCATATTCTTGTGTGTTTCTATTGCTGCTAACCATGGCAGGATCACAAGCCGACGAGACTGATTGGGAGAACATGACAAACAAAGCGTTACATGATAGGTTTCAACAAATGATGAGTGGACAGGTGAAAGATGTGCTAAATAGATTTGAAGAGGCCATGGAGAAGATAGATGGCATTGAGAAGGCGTTCGAAACAAAGCTTGATAACAAGTTCAATGAATTGCTCGCGCGTCTACCACCACCACCACCGGCTGCACCTAACGCACCTCTACAACAGCAACAACGACTACCTCCACATCACGAAACAACCCTCCTCCGAGCGACCCGTGTCCCTCTTCAGCCTGGCCAAGCAGCTGGTGCTGCTGTTGATACTTCTGTGGCTCCTGCTGCTGATCTGGGGGAGGATGATTATGTGGGAGATTACGAGGATGAGGTTGATCAATATCAGAACTACGTGCAACCACCAGCACCACAACCACTAGGTCGTCCACATGCAAATAATGGCAATGTTAGGGCTCCCCCTCAGGTACAAGATCATGACCATCTCCCTAAACTGAAATTGAATATTCCACCATTTGAGGGTAGATATGTTCCTGATATATATCTTACTTGGGAGTTAGAAACTGAACAACGATTTACATGTTTACAATATCCTGAGGAGAGACGTGTTCCTGCTGCTGTTTGTGCTTTCACTAGCTTTGCATGTGTTTGGTGGTCTGAACATTGTAGATTATATCCTGTTCCAGCTACTTGGGCTGCTTTGAAAACTGCTATGCATACTCGTTGGGTTCCACCATATTATCAACGTGAATTACTTCAAAAATTGCAGCGCTTAAGACAAGGAAAAAATTCAGTAGAAGAATATTATCAGGAATTACAAACTGGCTTGATAAGATGTGGTATTGTTGAGGAGAGTGAAGCTCTGCTTGCACGTTTTCTGGGTGGATTAAATAGAGAGATTCAGACCATTCTAGACTATAAGGATTATAGTAATATCACTAGTTTATTCCATCTTGCTTGTAAAGCTGAACGTGAAGTGCAGGGTCGACAGGCATTGGCGCGAACTAACTTTTCTGTAGGTCGACCTTCATCATGGACACCACGTGCATCATCTACTTCCACACGTTCTGCTACACCGGCACCTCCGTCGGCTGCCACCTCCAACCGTGATACAATAAAGCAGGCACAATCACCACTATCTGCCAAGAGCACACCTTCTGGGCCTGCAAAGAGCTCTTCTTCATCCATGGCATCAACAGGGCAAACACATGATATTATTTGTCGACGTTGCAAGGGTGGAGGTCATTATGCGAGAGAATGCCCATCTAAGCGTGTGATGATTGTTACTGAGGATGGTGGGTATGAGTCCACTAGTGACTATGAGGAGGAGACTTTGGCTCTTATTACACATGAAGAACACGGTGGAGATGATTCTGATCATGAGACGCAATACATGGCTGCTGAAGATACTGACAGGTATGAATGTTTAGTTGCTTAACGTGTTTTGAGTGTGCAGGTTACACAAGCTGAGCAAAATCAGAGGCATAATTTTTTCCATACAAAGGGAGTTGTGAAGGAACGTTCTATTCGCATCATCATAGATGGAGGGAGCTGCAACAACTTGGCTAGCATGGAGATGGTGGAGAAGCTATCTCTCACCACAAGACCACATCCACATCCTTACTACATCCAATGGTTCAACAACAGCGGCAAGGTTAAGGTAACATGTACTGTTCGTGTGCATTTTAGTATCTCTACATATGCTGATTATGTTGATTGTGATGTGGTACCTATGCAAGCATGTTCCTTATTACTTGGTAGACCATGGCAATTTGATAAAAATTCTGTACACCATGGTAGAAACAATCAGTATACTCTTGTTCATAAGGATAAAAATATTACTTTGCTTCCTATGACTCCTTATTCCATTTTGAAAGATGATATTAATAGAGCTAATAAAGCAAAACAGGAGAAAAATAAGAGTGAAAATCAGATTGTGGCAAAAGAATTTGAGCAACAAATGAAGCCTAATAATAAACCATCTAGTGTTGCTTATGAATTTAAATTGAAAAGTGCATGTTTACTTGCCAACAAATCTGATATTGATGAGCTAGATTCTAGCAAATCTGTTTGCTATGCTTTTGTGTGCAAAGATGTATTATTTTTATTCGAGGACGTGCCTTCCTCTTTGCCCCTGCTGTCACTAACATTTTGCAGGAGTTCGCTGACGTCTTCCCACAAGACGTGCCACCGGGATTACCACCTATTCGAGGGATTGAGCATCAAATTGACTTAATTCCCGGTGCATCGCTACCCAACCGTGCACCATACCGTACCAATCCAGAGGAGACGAAGGAGATTATGCGTCAAGTATAGGAGCTGCTCGACAAAGGTTATATACGCGAATCTCTTAGTCCTTGTGCTGTTCCTATTATACTAGTGCCTAAAAAGGATGGTACATCGCGTATGTGTGTTGATTGTAGAGGCACTAATAATATTACTATTCGTTATCGTCATCCTATTCCTAGGCTAGATGATATGCTTGATGAATTGAGTGGCTCTACAATATTCTCCAAAGTTGATTTGCGTAGTGGATACCATCAAATTCGTATGAAATTGGGAGATGAATGGAAAACAGCATTTAAAAATAAGTTTGGTTTATATGAATGGTTAGTCATGCCTTTGAGTTAACTAATGCACCTAGTACTTTCATGAGACTAATGAACGAAGTTTTACGTGCTTTCATTGGACGATTTGTTGTAGTCTATTTTGATGATATACTGATTTATAGCAAATCTTTGGAAGAACATTTGGAACATTTATGTGCTATTTTTAATGCTCTACGTGATGCACGTTTGTTTGGTAACCTTGGGAAGTGCACCTTTTGCACCGACCGAGTATCTTTTCTTGGCTATGTTGTTACTCCACAGGGAATTGAAGTTGATAAAGCCAAGATTGAAGCTATTGAGAGTTGGCCGCAGCCTAAAACGGTCACACAAGTGAGGAGTTTCCTTGGCCTCGCTGGTTTCCATAGGCGTTTTGTGAGAGATTTCAGCACCATTGCTGCACCTCTCAACGAGCTTACAAAGAAGGATGTGCCTTTTGTTTGGGGTACCGCACAGGAAGAAGCCTTCACTGTATTGAAAGATAAGTTGACACATGCTCCTTTACTCCAACTTCCTGATTTTAATAAGAATTTTGAGCTTGAATGTGATGCTAGTGGAATTGGATTAGGAGGTGTGTTATTACAAGATGGCAAACCTGTTGCATACTATTCTGAAAAATTGAGTGGGCCTAGTCTGAACTATTCTACTTATGATAAAGAATTATATGCTCTTGTTCAGACCTTAAAAACATGGCAACATTATTTATGGCCCAAAGAATTTGTTATACATTCTGATCATGAATCTTTGAAACACATTAAAAGTCAAGCTAAACTGAACCGTAGACATGCTAAATGGGTTGAATTCATTGAGACTTTCCCTTATGTCATTAAACGCAAGAAGGGTAAAGAAAATGTTATTGCTGATGGATCGTCTCGTCGTTATACTATGCTTTCACAACTTGACTTTAAAATATTTGGTTTGGAGACCATCAAAGATCAATATGTACATGATGCTGAATTTAAAGGTCTATTGCAGAATTGTAAAGAAGGAAGAACATGGAACAAGTTCGTCGCTAACGACGGATTTGTGTTTCGTGCTAACAAGCTATGCATTCCAGCTAGCTCCATTCGTCTTTTGTTGTTGCAGGAGGCGCATGGAGGAGGACTAATGGGACACTTCAGCGTGAAGAAGACGGAGGACGTACTTGCTACACATTTCATTTGGCCAAAGATGAGACGGGATGTTGAGCGTTTTGTTGCTCGCTGCACTACATGTCAAAAAGCTAAGTCACTACTCAATCCTCATGGTTTATATATGCCTTTGCCTGTGCCTAGTGTTCCTTGGGAGGATATATCTATGGACTTTGTTTTAAGTTTACCTCGAACAAAGAAGGGGAGGGATAGCATATTTGTTGTCGTGGATAGATTCTCGAAAATGGCACACTTTATTCCATGTCATAAAAGCGAGGATGCTGTTAATGTTGCTAATTTGTTCTTTCGTGAAATTATTCGCTTGCATGGTGTGCCAAATACTATTGTTTCAAACCGTGATACTAAATTTCTTAGCCACTTTTGGTGATGTTTATGGGCTAAGTTGGGGACTAAACTGCTTTTTAGTACTACTTGTCATCCCCAAACTGATGGACAAACTGAAGTAGTCAATAGAACATTTTCTACTATGCTTAGGGCTGTTTTGAAGAATAATAAGAAAATGTGAGAAGAATGCTTGCCTCATATTGAATTTGCTTATAATCGTTCGTTGCATTCTACTACTAAGATGTGCCCTTTTGAAATTGTGTATGGTTTCCTACCTCGTGCACCCATTGATTTGTTGCCTCTTCCATCTTCGGAGAAGGTTAATTTTGATGCTAAACAACGTGGTGAATTGATCTTAAAAATGCATGAGTTAACTAAGGAAAAGATTGAGCGTATGAATGTTAAATATAGACTTGCTGGAGATAAGGGTAGAAAACATGTTGTCTTTGCACCTGGAGATCTTGTTTGGTTACATTTGCGTAAGGATAGGTTTCCTAATTTGCGCCAATCAAAGCTAATGCCACGTGCTGATGGTCCATTTAAGGTGTTAGAGAAAATAAATGATAATGCATATAAACTTGAGCTGCCTGCAGACTTTGGGGTCAGTCCCACTTTTAACATTGCAGATTTGAAGCCTTATTTGGGTGAGGAAGATGAGCTTCCGTCGAGGATGACTTTATTTTAAGAAGGGGAGGATGATGAGGACATCAATACCATTTTTACACCCACAACCCCTACTATTACATATAATGGACCACTTACTAGAGCTCGCGCATGCCAATTAAATTACTAGGTACTATCGTTTCTTGGTAATGATTCTAATGTTCATGAGAATATGATGCTGCCTAAATTGGATACATTTGTTTTGCTTACAAATGAACGGCCTAGCTTGGAGAAGGATGAACATTGGAGCAAGAACTTGCATGGAGTTTATGGCATGCGCAAGGGGATCAAGAACGGAGTTACAAGTGATGATTTCAGGACTTTGAAGCCACCATAAGGAGTGCATGAAGCCTTGGACGAAATATACAAGATGCCACTTCATAATATTCATCCATAGGCTATTCTAGGTGCTGCGTCACCTTATTATTGGGCCAGGCCCATGTAATTTCGAAATACTTAAGTATAGGCTATTTTTAGAGTCCGTATGTGTGGGGAAACAAGAGTTAGGGTTGGTTTCGGACCCCACCCTCAAGGGCCACGAAATTCCCTCCTCTTCCTCCATATATACAGCCCTTAGGGCGTCGTTTAGACTTTGGGGTTTTGTTTAGATTAAAATTTCGCCATAGCTCCAACTTCGCGTACTTCGTTTGTGTTCAACGACCAGACCAAGGCGTCACAGAACCCCACCTTCATTAATAAAGCTTTCCTCTTTTATTCGCAATATCCAGATTGCAATCTCAGTTTCTTGCTTGTTCTTCGTTTGCTCGCAGGAAATAGACCCTCGTGGTCAGGTTGATTGTCGGGGTTTTCTGGCTCCCCGAGCACCTATGGGGACGGAGCCCCTTCTCGGTTCGGCGGGGGGCGGAGGTCGCGCGAAGAGCGGATCGAGGCGAAGCACACGGGGGGGTTTTACCCAGCTTCGGAGCTCTCGGGAGAGATAATACCCCTACTGCTGCTTTGTGGATTGTATTGAGTTCTTGCTCGGGAGCGCTGAGTGCTACAGTACACTCAAGCAGCTAACGAGACCGAGCGTTCTTCTATTTTCCTCTCAGAGATCGCTCTCCGGGGTCCGATCCCCCCCTACGTTGTGCATGGGCCTCCTTTTATATGTTCAAGGGGTCTCCAACAGGTGGCAACGTAGGTAAGGGCAAAAATGGAAATATGTTGTGGTAGCTACAACTACCTACACAGTGTATCATACCTAACCCTGACGGCAGGGGACAAAGGCATTAAATGCCTATCTATGTCGCCCAGACGGTGCAGAAAAGGGACCGTCGGGGGCGCCACCGCTTGCAACGATGGCGATCTTGTCAGCGCTGCATGCCACAGTGTACCCCTGGCTGCACAGCCTCCCGCCACGTACGCCAGGAAGGGTCCCGGAGCGACAAGTATGTGGGTGAGCTGGAGCGCGGGTACAGAGTGGTTGCCCGCCGTGGCAAGTGCCTTGCCGCGGCCGTTGTCTTGCCGCGTCCGGGTGCTTGTCGCTCGCCGAGTCCTGCCGGGACCGTGGCGCGTCGCGGCAGGTTCTTTGAGATGCTCTGATTGGCCTTCCCGGCAAGCTCCTCTTGCCGGGGTCTTGTGCCTCGAGCGGCCTTCCCGGCAAGCTCCTCTTGTCGGGGACTTGTCTCCTTGGCTAAAATACTTTGTTCTCGAATGGCTCCAAAAGAACCATAGAGAGCCTTGGCGATCACCTGGCGGGCCCTGCCGCGGGGAGCTGCGACTGCCTGTGCACAAGTTCGGGATACTAGGGTACCCCTACTTTAGTACACCGACAGGAGCCCCCGGGACTGGGCCACACACGGTGCCGAGCGCTGTTGGGCCAGGCCCAAAACAGGGCACGGGCACGCACGGCCTGGGTCACGTCGCACCTTGCTCCGCATCCACCACGCCCTCCCCGAACGGCACGCGTCGATTGCGGCGTCGTGGGAGAGGTCGTGGGTGGTTTCTTTATTCAGAAAGGCGAAACATCCGCCCCCTCCCTCCTTATAAGCAGGGGGGAACAGGGGCAGTTCGCCCATCTGCCCGTTGCTATTCCCTCCTCGAGAATCTCCGCCACTCCCCTTCTTCCCAAAGCCAAAGGAGAGCAGCGCCCTGCCCCCAGCGCCACGAGCACCGCCAACGTCGCCGTCCTCACTCCCCCTTTCCGCCATGGCTCCGAAAGCCGAAAAGGCGAAGTCGGCCGAGGAGCAGCAGCTCGCGGCGCTGCGGAAGGAGCGGGCACTCTTCCCTCCGAGGCTTGAGGCGGTGGAGCTGAAGGAGGACTTCTACCTCTTCTGGTCGACGGGGACGCGAGCGCATCCGCGCACGAAGGTACTCCCAGCCACTGCTTGGGATAAGTATCCCACTGGGTATCCCTTCTTTGCCTTGTTCTTCTATTGCGGGCTCTGCCCGCCCTTTGCGATGTCATGAACACCTACGAGCTCCACCTTCTTGATTTCACCCCCAATGCTGTCCTGACCATGGCAGTTTTCGCACATCTCTGCGAAAACTTTGTCGGGATCCATCCAAACATAGCTCTTTTCCGCCATTTCTTTTCACCTCGGGTTGAGAAAGGAGAACCTTTATCCGGCGGAATCGCCTGGATCTCGAAAGCCGGAAAGAAGGATGCTTATCTGGAGGGAGAGCTCCGCAGCAAGTGGGAGGAGTGGAGGGCGGACTGGTGTCTGATCGTTGAGGAGAACCCGCAGCCGTTTACTGCTCTGCGCGAAACCCCAGTAGTGCGCGGCAGTGATTGGAGTAGCCTGGCCCCGGAAGATGGCAGACTAAGGATCGCCATCACCCGGATCCTTCGCCTGAGGCTTGCCGGGCTTACCGTAGGAGCGGTTGGCGCAGATTTCCTCCGCCGCCGCATCGCCCCCCTGCAGGAGAGGGGGAGACCCGCCCGGAAGTTTCAGAACCCGGCGGATATCATGAGGTTGTGGCCGGGCCTCAACTTCAACTTCACTGTCCTGAAGCTCAACGCGATGCTCCAGGAGCTGTTCAAGCACGACCCACTGCATCCCGAAGTGTTCTGGTTACCGAGGGGCGTCGTCCCGCTGTGCAACAACTCCGCGCTCGACCGTATCCGTGCGATAATGCCGCTGTGCGACTCGCATGGAATTGATCCAGCCTGGATAGAGCCTGCGGATGATGTCGTACGGGCGTTCTTCGACAACTTGACAGAAGTGCCGGTCGACGCCGACGAGAAAAAAGGCCTCACCCAGGACACCACCGACGATGAGCTCAAGCGCATCGCCACTAGGATGCAACAGGCGGCGGCAGGTGCCGCTGCGGGCGAGTTCGGGTTCACCGTGGAGGAGGCAGAGGCAGCGGAGGCGGCAAGCCTTGCCGACCGAGAGGAGCTTGCCGGCGAGAAGAGGTCCGCCGAGCACGACGTCGGGCCGAGCAGGCCCGCCGAGGACACGAGCGGCTCGTTGGAGATCGACTCCTCTTCCTCTTCGTCTTCGGACAGCTTGCCGCAAGCAGAGCCCCTGACTCCACGAGCAGAGCCCCCGGCTCCTCAAGCAGAGCCCCCAGCTACATCAAGAAGGAGTCTTCGCAAGGCCGGGGACGTAGTGGAGCGGCGGGCGAGTCAACCCCCGCCGCGCCACACGACACGCTCCACCGCGGCGAGTTCTGTTGCCGCGGATACACCTCCTCCTGCAGCGGCAACTGGGGCGGGGTCCTCTCGGCCTGCCGCTCCAGCTCCCGCCAAGCGGCCAAAGGATCCTACTCCTTCGCCTCCTCGCGCCGGAGGTGGGCCAGGCTTTGACTTCTCTGTGCTCAGCTCCGACGAGGAAGAAGATGAGTAAGATTCTTGTTGTACTTGCATATCTTTAATACTTGCCGTCTTGTCTTGTATCTCATTTGCTTTACTCTGAACTTATTCCATTTTAGGACGCTGGCCCAGAGAATGGCAAAGAGAGCCAAGGTCCCGGTGATTTTCATCGAGGATGATCCCACCGTGGCAGCAGGGGGTGCGCCTGAGCCAAACTTGTCGGACCCGGCAGCTGTTCCTCAGAGCAGCCCCCAGCGCAGCCCCCAGCGTAAGTATATGGTTTACTTCCAGCTGTTAGGCGCGCATGGATACAATTTGCTTGCTGATATCTGACCGTTGGCTTGTGCAGGAGCAGAGCAGCTCCAGCAGGAGCGCCCGGAGGCCACCCCTGACGTGCCACCTGCTTCGACTACGTCGCCGAGGGAGAGTTCCCCGGCAAGGGGGAATCCCCCGACGAGGGAGAGCTCCCCGGCGAGGGAGAAGTCTCCGATGAGGGAGAGATCCCCGGCAAGGGAGAAGTCTCCGGCAAGGGACAGTACCGGCGACCCCCCGGCAGCGGAGATCCCAACTACCGAGCCTGGTACAGGTACTCCTTGCTTATAAACTTCCCTTGGGTTCTTCTTTTTTTTGGATATTTGCTTGACTTTTCTTCCTTTTCCGGTCGTCAGATCCATCCACTGTGGAGCCGATGGAGACCGAGGTTGTTATTGATGACGCCACTGCCACCGAAGAAACGGCCGGCGCTGAAGATCCCGCCGGTGAAGAGGCCGCCAAGGCTGCCGCCACAACAGCTGACGAGTGGCCCGGCGATCGTACTGACGACCCTGGGGCCGCAGGAGCGACAGGCGCTACACCGACCGCCGATCCTCCTGCCGTTGCCGCAGCGTCAGGCTCCGAAGAACCCCAGCCAGGCGTCTACTTGAAGGCTGGCGCTGGCATCTTCATCAACCTCCTCTGGGCGTCAACGTCCAGGGCGCCGGTCGAAGGAGAGAGCTTTGACGTGGAGGTGCTTGCCTCCGCTGGGCTGACGTTGGTCGACGCACCAAGCAGCAGAAGTGACAAACCCGAGGAGGAGCGACTGCTGCGGAAGCTGGTGTCGCTCTACCGCGCCCGCCAGGCCAAACTGGAGTCCCGCGAAGCGCTTGTCGCGAAGGCGGGGGTGGACGTGGAGAAGCGCGCGGAGGAGCTCCGAGGCCTCAACTAGGCAGCTCTCCAGTCACTGGCGGTGGAGCGGGTGCAGCTTGATGAGGCGCAGAAGGCTTTCATCCTTGAGAAGGCAGAGATTGCAGAGCAACAGCAGCTTGCCACCGAGGAGTGGGCTGCGCGGGACGGTGAGTTGGTGCAGCTGAAGGCCAGCCTGGACAACCACGAAGAGGAGCTAGCTGTGCGCGAGCAAGCACTCAGCGGAGCCCTCAAGGAAGCAAAGGACGCTGCCGCAGCCGCCGAGGCCGCCAAGAAGGAGCTGGAGGCGAAAGTGGTGCAGCTGGAGACTGATCTCAAGGCGAGCGGTGAAGTGCTTGCCGCGCTCAAGCATGAGCGCGAGAAGGACGCCTACACCTTTGGCGATCTGCAGGGTCGTCTCGCCGAGAAGGTCAAGGAGCTTGACGCCGCCAAGGACTCCAAGGTGTATCTTGAGCTGAAGCTGGCTGCTTTGACCAAGACGCTGGACGGCGCCAGGGAGCAGGAGGCAGCCTTGAAGAAGGAGATCAAGGCCGACAAGGAGCTGCTGGAGAGCATCGCCACCACCCAGAACGATTTCAGGGGAACTGTGGAGCGGTGGACGGAGAGCCTTGTGAATGCTGCCGCAGACATCGACAAGGAGTTGGCACTGCTGGGGGTGGAGGATCTCGGGTATTCCTCTGACGGGAGCCTCCCAGCCAGCGCCAAGCTCACCTTGTTCTTCAGAGGCGTGGCGACGGCCCTCCAGCAACTCCGGGAGAGGATCCCAAAGCAGCTGGCCGACGAGTCGCGCGAGATCTGCGCGGGAGCTCTCAAAAAGGTGCTGATGAAGGTGGCCTTCCGCAACTCGGGCCTCCGCCTCTCTAACATCCTCAGGTCCCTGATGCCGGAAGCTGATCTGGAGGAGCTCGAGACCCTCGTCGCACCCATTGTGGACAAGGTGAGCGGGATGAAGAGGGTTGAGGGCGACCGCGTGGACTAGGCCACCTATTTTCTTCTTCTTCATTTTGTCGTCGCTTGTCATGTTATGAAAACAGTCTATTAGAGCCGCGACAAACTGTCTTGTAATATAACTTTGTTTCAGGTCATGATTGCAATGCTACTTCCTTTACTCGATTCCTTCCTTTGTATGTTTTTGCCCTACACTTTTAGGGAACCTGCCGGCGTAGGCACCTTTGCCGCCAGCGCTGAGTGCGGGACGTCAGCGGCCTGCTGGCGGTGCCGTTACCGACAAGAAACCTTGTCACGACTAGTCGCAGCTCGCTTAAGTTGCTGAGTGAACTCGAAACAAACTAAGGGCGCGACTCTAGTCGCAGCACACTTAAACTGTTGAGCGAACTCGAAACAACGTAAGGGCGCAACTAGCCACGAGCTGGTTCCTCCGCGCACAGGTTTTCCATACAAAGCATGGTCGTTCAAGGAAAGTAACTTAAAGTTAAAAGATCTGATTGCTCGAACTTCGACACTTAGCTTTCCTATCGTTTGCTCCCCGGCAAGGCGAAATTTTTCCTGAACGACGTCGGGTCCATACCATTACCTTCTCCCCCCGGTCAACTTGTGGGCGAAGGATCCTGCCTTTCCTTGAGAAAAAGAGAAAAGAGAAAACAATAGTATGGAGCCTTATGGCTCGTTCTTGCTTACCGACGGGGCTCGCTGCACAAAGTGTCAGATAATTCATGCAGAAAGGCATGAAATTGACAGGGTGTGCGGAGCACGTGAGTTTTATTTATGCACAGGGTCTGCGCCTGGCTTTGTACAAAGGATTACATGCAATAGCGGCAAGACTTGTACAAAATGGTGGTTGCCGGACAGGGTCCGACAACCGCGCCTTACGGGTAAAACTTACGAAGATGCTCGATGTTCTAGGAGTTGCTCACAGGAAAGCCATCCTCGGTCTCAAGGAGGATAGCACCAGGCCTAGTGACTCATTTCACCCGGTAAGGGCCTTCCCACTTCGGCGTCAACTTGTTGGAATTCTTGGCGGAATGAACGCGCCGAAGAACAAGGTCGCCTTCCACGAGACTTCTGGCTTTAACTCTGCGGCTATGGTAGCGGCGCAAAGCTTGCTGGTATCGAGCAGCTCGTACAGCAGCCTAAAGACGGTCTTCCTCAAGGAGCAGCGCGTCATCTTGTCGCAGCTGCTCTTGCTCAAGCTCATCATAAGCGAGCACTCGAGGTGACCCGTATACGAGTTCCGTGGGGATAACTGCTTCTGCTCCATAGACTAGAGCGAAAGATGTCTGGCCAGTGGCTCGATTTGGCGTCGTCCTGATCGACCAAAGAACCACCGGCAGCTCCTCGATCCAGTTTCTTCCGCACCTGTGCAGCCTGTCGAAAGTCCGGGTCTTGAGTCCACGTAACACTTCAGCATTTGCCCTCTCTGCTTGACCGTTGCTCCTCAGGTGAGCAACAGAAGCAAAGCAGACCTTGGCGCCAAGGTCTTGGACATACTGCATGAAGGTGCGACTCGTGAATTGTGTACCGTTGTCATTGATGATCCTGTTAGGGATTCCGAAGCGGCAAACAATCGACCTGAAGAACTTGACTACTGACTATGCTGTCACCTTCCTCACTGGTTCCACTTCCGGCCACTTTGTGAACTTGTCGATTGCGACGTACAAGTACTCAAAGCCCCCGACTGCTCGGGGGAAGGGGCCGAGGATGTCGAGCCCCCAGACCGAAAAGGGCCAGGATCAAGGGATCATCTGGAGAGCCTGAGCTGGCTGGTGTATCTGCTTGGAATGGAACTGGCACGCTTCACACTTGGTTACTTGTGCAGCTGCATCCTGGAGGGCTGTCGGCCAAAAGAAGCCCTGCCGGAATGCTTTGCCGGCAAGCGCTCTTCCGCCAATGTGGTGACCACAAATGCCTCCATGTATCACTGCCAACAGCTTCTGTCCATCTTCCCGGGGGATACACTTCAATTTCACTATGTTGAGTCTTCTTCTGTACAGTGCGTTGTCAACGAGCTGGTACATACTAGACTGCCGGGCTACTCTTTCCGCTTCTTCTGGCTCTTCGGGAAGTTCTCCTGACTGGAGGAAACGAACGATCCGATGTGCCCATGCTGGAGCCTGCGGCTCGACAACAAGGACTAAAGGCATATCTGCTGCTGCGGGAACATCCGCTTCTACAGCGAGAACCTGCGGTTCAGCCGGAGCTTGATGTTCCCCGGCAAGCTTGCCGGAGCAAAACTTGTCGGGAGCGTCTGCTTCAACGAAACAAACCCTGGGGCTTGTCGGAGCGGACTGCTCCTCAACACTCTTGGCGTTGATCTTGTCTGGCGTTGGAGGGAAGTCCAGGAGTAATTGAGCTCGTGCCAAAGCTTCTGCTGGAGTGGCGGGTAGCGGTGGCGAACGGTGCGAGGAGCGGGATATGCTCGGACATCCAACGATGTTAGAAGGAGCAGTATTCCGTCCAGGCGACCGTGCCTCGCTCGCGCCAGCACGTTGGCGTGCATGTTGGCCTTGAGCATCCCGGGATCCGCCAGCTCGATTTGGGTCCAGCGAGCGTATGGTACCGTGAGTACCACGACGCTGTCGGTCCTGCGCCACTTGAGATGGGGGCGGTGTGTCTACGGACGCCCGGTCGTCATGGGAGCCGACTACGCCGCCGACGGGCAGCGCGGTCTTGTCCTTGGACTTGGTGGCACCGTGGGCTCCCTCGTTGACGCCCATTCTTACGCCGGCGTCCTCCCCACCGGCTGTTTGCTACGGCGGCGGTGGATTCGACGCGGACGGCGCAGCCGCCTCCGAAGCCTTCTTCTTCGGCGGCATGTCGATGAAGTCGATGAAGACTTAGCTCGCGTAAACGCCGGATTAGGTTCACACAACCTCGACGCCCCCTACCTGGCGCGCCAAAGATACCGGGGTTTTCTGGCTCCCTGAGCACCTATGGGGACGGAGCCCCTTCTCGGTTCCGCGGGGGGCGGAGGTCGCGCGAAGAGCGGATCTAGGCGAAGCACACGGGGTTTTTTTACCCAGCTTCGGAGCTCTCCGGAGAGATAATACTCCTACTGCTGCTTTGTGGATTGTATTGAGTTCTTGCTCGGGAGCGCTGAGTGCTACAGTACACTCAAGCAGCTAACGAGACCGAGCGTTCTTCTGTTTTCCTCTCAGAGATCGCTCTCTGGGGTCCGATCCCCCCTTACGTTGTGCATGGGCCTCCTTTTATATGTTCAAGGGGTCTCCAACAGGTGGCAACGTAGGTAAGGGCAAAAATGGAAATATGCTGTGGTAGGTACAGCTACCTACACAGTGTATCATACCTAACCCTGACGGCAGGGGACAAAGGCATTAAATGCCTATCTACGTCGCCCAGACGGTGTAGAAAAGGGACCGTCGGGGGCGCCACCACTTGCCACGATGGCGATCTTGTCAGTGTTGCATGCCACAGTGTACCCCTGGCTGCACAGCCTCCCGCCACGTACACCAGGAAGGGTCCCGGAGCGACACGTAGGTGGGTGAGCTGGAGCGCGGGTACAGAGTGGTTGCCCGCCGCGGCAAGTGCCTTGCCGCGGCCATTGTCTTGCCGCGTCCGGGAGCTTGTCGCTCGCCGAGTCCTTCCGGGACGCGTGGCGCGTCGCGGCAGGTTCTTTGAGATGCTTTGATTGGCCTTCCCGGCAAGCTCCTCTTGCCGGGGTCTTGTGCCTCGAGCGGCCTTCCCGGCAAGCTCCTCTTGCCGGGGACTTGTCTCCTTGGATAAAATACTTTGTTCTCGAATGGCTCCAAAAGAACCATAGAGAGCCTTGGCGATCACCTGGCGGGCCCTGCCGCGGGGAGCTACGACTGCCCGTGCACAAGTTCGGGATACTATGGTACCCCTACTTTAGTACACCGACATTGATCATGCTCCGGCGTGGTCAATAACCCCTCGGAAGTTGGTTTAGCGATTGCTAAGGCGCGACGTCTTCGCACGTTCGTAGTCGGATCGTCAAAGTCGACTCCCACAGTAAAGGATCGCTATCTCATCGAAACATCGCGACACCTTTGCCTCTATCACATCCACTAGACAATCAAGCACACAAGATCCACAAGGTACATGAACAATCAAAGGGAAATAAGATGCATGGTAGAGTTCATCCCAAATCCTATGAAGGAGATGAGGTCTTGATGAATCCCTTAGGATCTTCCCCAATGGAGGCATTGAACTCCAATGGAGTCTCCTCTCTCAAGAGGAATCCCACAAGGGGAGGTACATGAGCTAAGCTCCAATATCAAGATCTATTCTTAGCTATCCCTAAATGGAGGAGGAAGGGGAGTATATATAGGTCCAAGGGATGAAGGGGTAAGTAGGGACGAGATGGGCATACAAGGGCCAAGCCCAACAGCCACGCATAGGGGCCCCGTGTGCACGGGGTAAATGGAGCCCGTGCGCACGGGGTATCCAGAGACCTGACGCATGATCCCGTGCGCACGGGGTCCATGAGGCCCGTTGACACGGGGGTCCTGTGGGCATGGTACACGCCCGTGCGCACGGAGTCTTCAGGACCGCCAGCCTGGGAGGCCCGTGGGCACAGGGTCGAAGGGGCCCGTGCGCACGGGGTCGCCTGGGAGCTGCCGCCTTCTTCTTGGCACTTCCTTCTCCGCTTCCAGGCTTCCCTCTTGGATGGTGTAGATGTTCTCTTCCGCATGAACTCGTCCTCGCTATGTTCGAAGCTCCGACAATACCTATGAATGCACACGGAAGGAATGTCAAGTAGTATACCATCCTCAAAGGGGTCAAGTGAACGCGTGTAAAGGAGATGATTCACCTTTATGTATGTGAAGTAGATTTGGCCCCTGTCACTTGCCAAACAAACTCTTGACATGGTGATGTCCATAGGATGCTCCGCATCATCCCCTTCCCCTTGGGAGAGATCCGACCTCGGATCTAAATCCAAATCACCATGGGAAAGAGATGATGTTGTTGTGTAGATGTTGACTTTCACCAAGCATACATCATCTTGTAGTTGCAAATGGGCACTCTCCCATGTTGCACCATCTTGTAATTCCTTCAAAAGGAGCAAAGATAACAAGAACTTGGAAAAACAAATGTGGTTGGCGTAAGAGAAAAACCAAGCATTCAAGAGGTGATTCACCCAACAAGTGTTGTCATCAAGCATAACATATGGTTTGACCAAGAAGTGTGGCATGGCATTTAAGCATATAAGGTGAGCACAATCAAGGACATCATGGAAACAAGTATGCAAATGGGAGGTAGGAATGCTAATATGTGTGAGAAGTGAACAAGTATCTACCTCAAGATCATAGCAAACATGCATAAAGCGCTCGACAAATGGTCTATGGTAGGCATAAGAGTCATTCACGACACCAAGAGAAATGAAATGTCTAAATACATGGGGCAAGTGCAAGACAATCCAAGTATAATGTGCATATGGTGTGGTGAAGAAAGTGATGCACTCAACACAAATGATATAGCAATTTTGCAACATGTGCGAGGCAATCAAGTCATGCAAACTAGTGGGGCGAAGATGCAACACACTAGAGGAAATCATGGCAATCATGTCATGTGAGCAAATAAGAGGCATAGACAATGCATATGACATGTCGCAAGCACGAATACATAGCAAGATCATAGTATCATCATAGGCATGGGTCATAAATGGAACATGGCAATAACAAGAAATGTCTCCACCAAGCTTGCGAATACACATATAAGTAGTAGAAACAATCATCATGTGTAATGCAAAGCATGGGTCACAAATGCATGGCAAAGGCATAGGAATGATAATATCATGCAAAGTGAACATGGCAAGATGGGCATATAATATGTAATCGACAATAACCCATAACCATGTGAGAGCCATGTAGAAGAAATGCGTGAAGTCTTTGCGCGAAGGGAGTGGTGGGAAAGGAAATCCACGGAATCCCAAGTCATCATTGCTCTCTAGAGCTCGTTTTGTCAACTCATGGGATTGTGAGGTTGACGAGTGTTCATGGGTACCTACACAAAAGAGACACAAACGAAAGAATGTGTGTGCGTGGTAAATGTACACATCATCCATCGTGATGTGTATGTGCATGTGTGAGTTAGCACAAGATAAGAATCGCTCAAAGAAATTTGATGCATGGTATAAGAACATGTCATCCATCACGAAAGAATAGTTATTGTGTATGACACGATGGGGATGCAAATTTAACATACACGTATATGGCACATCAATAGCGTGTTTATTCATGGGGAGCATATGGTGCACACAAGTAGTGGGATCATGCAATGGATAGGATTAATCAAAATCTCCTAAAATGTATGAGGAAACTATGGGGGTCTCCTCATGAGGAATAGAACATCATATGGAGAATATGAACAACATCCAAAACAATGCATATCCGAAGCTAGGTGGTCATGGCATGGCATATGAGATAAATGATTCAAAGGGAGCATACCAATATTATGACAAGAGAAACAAATGCCAATAACCATGGGCTTGTCATCTATGCCATAAGTGCAAGTAGGATTAATTTTAATGGCATATGCATAGTCACTACGATGAGATTGCAAATATGACATATTGTTGATCTCATGCATAGCATATGACAAGTCAAGCGGATTGTCAAACATGATGTGACCTAGAGACTTGTCACAAGAAATCCTATGTAACATGGCATCACAACTAGGCAATTCAACATGCTCATCATCATAATCATCATAAAGTGGTAAGTCATGACATGAGGAAGTCACACTAGCATGAAGCATGGGAATAGGTGGATCAACATCATGCAAGCAATCAATGTCAAGAATGTCCACTAGTGGGAGAAGAGAATCACCTTCACCTATGTTACCTTGTTCATTCCACTCAAGTGGTGTAGGTGAGGTGGGAAAGACCAAATCGTGGTCATCTTCATCGTGATGGAACCATGTGGGGGTGCATCATAGTCCACCATGACCATCGTCTTGTCTAAAGGAAGGACGAAGTCATCGAAGATCGGTGCGTCATCATAGATGGGACCTAGCACCAAATGAGAAGACACAATAGAGGTAGAGGTTAAGTTGTTAGAAATCGAAATGACCTCATATGCCTCATCAACTACGTCACTCTCTCTATGTGGTGGTGGCTCACTCACTCCCCCAAGGTAGGTGCACTCAATGTCGCATATGGGGAGTCACTCAAATCACTCAAGTGGCGGTGGTGGTGGCTCTCCTCACATGGGAATTGGGGCAACTCATAATATATGGGGCTAGTGGTGAAGTCACTCTCACTCTCAATATGGTGCCCAAAGTCACTCAAGTCATCATACGTCGCCGTGGCCGAAGGGAAAATCACATGCTCAACCGTCTCGTAGTCGTCGTCGTGGATGAAGGCCGAAGATGGCACATCATCACTCTCATCTCCATAGATGGAAACATCATCCTTGCTCGCCACCTTGTCTCTCGCCTCCAAAGCTTGGTCCTTGAAGGTCTCCGTAGTCGTAGTCGTCGCCACACCGTCTTGAAAAAGAGTCGAAGAAGATTCAGCACCATCAATCCCACAAAGAGGGATGGCGGCGAAGTTGAACTTGGGAGCATCGTCTTGGAGCTCGTCGGGCTTGGACATCGTGGTGGTACTAGCCTCATGCTCGTCGTGTTGGAGTTTGGTCTTCGAGAAGTGTGCTTGGGTGGAGAAGCCTTGGCCTTCATGAGTTCTTGTTCCGCCTTGAGAGCACCAATGTAGTTGTCGTCGAGGGACTTGTAGTTCTCGAGGAAGATTGTCTTGGAGATGTCGTTGTTCAATCCCATCATGAAGTGGAACTTCATTGTAATGGGGTCGTCCACGCCGGCACGTCGCAAGGCATGCTTCATCTCCTTTAAGTACTCGTCGATGGACTTGGATCCTTGTATGGTGTTCTCCAATTGGCGTAGAGTTGTTCCGTGTAGGTTGGAGGCACAAACTGTCACCTTCTTCGTCATGGGCCAACTTATGTCGTAGCTCTCCGAAGGTGTGTGAAGCCACCATGTGGACGCGTAGTCGTGGAAGTTTCTTGAGGCGCACTTCACTTGATCTTCGGGGGGGACTTGATGTAGCTTGAGGTAGTCGTCCATCAAACGCTCCCACTCGAGATACTCCTCGGGTTCTAGAGTCCCATAGAAAGGAATCTTGTGGTTGGTGTCGAGGTCGTAGTAGCTCGTGGAGGTCGCGGACTTGAGCTTGGGGAGCTTCTCTTAAACGAAGTCTTGCGGTGCTTGTTGGCGAAGATGTCGTGTGTTCATAGGCGAAGATGCCTTGAAGTCGCTTGGCGAAGATGCCAAGGGAGATGGTGAAGTCGTTGAGCGGTTGTTGGTGTTGAGCTCTTGACCTTCATGTTCGTGTTGGTGATGGTGTCGATGCCGATGTGATCTTGCCGGAGATGGTAGCTCAGAAGCATGTGCACTAGAGCGTCTTCTCGAAGATGAGGAAGATCGCTTGTAGGACTTGATGAGGGCTTTGATGTCCTCCATTTGAGATTGCATCTTGGCGTCGTTGGAGTTTCGTGGCATCAAACTCGTCGTCGTTGTTGTGGACCAAAAGTGAAATGCCTTGCCTATCCATCACAAGACTCGAGAAAAGGTGAGTAGGAAATGAGATAAACAATACCAAGTTACCTTTTCCCAAAGTTGAGGATGTATCTCGTATCACTCAATGTGAGATGAAAGAATAGTGGAATTGGTACCGGACTTGTTCACTCACACCTATCAAGTAAAGCTTATGGAGGAGCATGGTGAGGATAGTGGCACAAAAATTTGATGCAAAATGTTAGCAAGAGTCAATAATGTTGGAAAAGATTCACAAATTCGCAAGTGAAATAAGTAGACCAATAGCTATATGTGGCACACGGAAACACACACGCGGATAGATAAATGGGGTCATGCAACCAAGGAATGAGCACAAAATGTGGAATCCACGGAAAACGCTCGTGTTGCACAAATCAAGAGAGACGCTAGCACGATTGCTCAATAGGCGGATACGACACTTGTGCACAACCTATACGATGCCAAATGTATGAGCTTTCTATCCCAAGTATGCTTTGTGTATGATGTTCCCGTTGTTCTTCTCAAGATGATCCAAGATGATCGGATATGACAAACTTATGCAATGTGGTATGATGCTATGGCACTTGCTTACAAGCTCTTTGCTCTCTTTTTTTTAATATGGCCACTATACGAAATGCACAAACCAAGATAGCAATTGTGTATATGCTGGAACAATCTTGTGACACAAGAGATGATGTGATACCAATATGATATGGTATGTATGCAATTGAAGGTGTAGACCAATGATCACTAATGTGCACAAGTAACGTTGCCGGCAATACTCAAATGGCTAGTCTCGATGGGCAAGTAACACAAAATGGGCTAGGGGTTATCAATGCAATTGCAAGGGGGAATGTACAATGGTGTCGTCGAGGTTACCTTCCTTTGCAATGATGAGTGGCGGTGTTCTTGATGTAGATACTAAGATGATGTGGACCCATCCCTAAGTAGCCGAAACACCTTAGGAAACAGTAAAAAAACACGAACTCAAAATCTCAAGGGCAAAAGTCAAATGGTGGTAGCGGAGTGTGTTGGTGGTTTTGCGAAGTTGGTAATGCGGAAGTGGTGGTGGTGGTTGATGAAAAACAAACCGTCCCTAAGTAGCCAAATTACCTTAGGAGACTCAAGTTACAGCTCAAACAACCAAAAATGCTAAATGGAGCACAATGGGTTAGGTTGTGGAAGGCTATGGTGGTTTTGCGGATGATATGGTGGAGGGACTAGGCAAAGATTCCAAAATGTCAAAATTTTGATGGAGTCAAATGGTGGTAAAACCAAGATGAGCAGCTCGGGCACGTCGCTAGCTTTTCAACGAGCCAAAGAACACCCAAATCGGAGTTCAGAAGTGGAAGTTATGACCGAAAATGTAAAGTGCATGTGGCTGTTTCTGGGAGGGCCGTGCGCACGGGGTCAAAATGGGCCCGTGGGCACGGGGTGTCCAGAGAGTTTTCGGGGGCCCGTGCGCATGGGGTCCAGGGTCCGTGGGCATGGGTTGGGCGGAAATTTTGCGATTTCTTGGCGGAAATTGGAGATTTCTTGGGCAAAATTGGAGAGATTTTGGGGATGGATGGTGGGGAAAGATGGGGGAAGGCTAGATCCACTTGAAACCAAGCAAATCCATGGATCAAATCCAACAAAACATCACCAAACCAACAAATCACAAAAAAAAAATTGGGGCTATTTTTGGTGGGGATTTTCGAAATTAGGACGAAATCACACAAAACAAGGCTAGAAAACAAAAGAGGGGGGCTCCAATTTCGTGAGAAACCATGGCTCATGATACCAGATGATATAGGATGGAATCCTAAGTGGAGATCTTTCATGAATTGGAGGGGGAATCCCCAAGAACAAGATGAACACAGGAGGGAAAACAAGAGGAACACTCAAGAACAAGTCCAATCACACATCCACTAGACAATCAAACACACAAGATCCACAAGGTACATGAACAATCAAAGGGAAATAAGATACATGGTAGAGTTCATCCCAAATCCTATGAAGGAGATGAGGTCTTGATGAATCCCTTAGGATCTTCCCCAATGGAGGCCTTGAGCTCCAATGGAGTCTCCTCTCTCAAGAGGAATCCCACAAGGGGAGGTACATGAGCTAAGCTCCAATATCAAGATCTATTCTTAGCTATCCCTAAATGGAGGAGGAAGGGGAGTGTCGGGGGGAATCGGCTTCCTCGAACACCTATGGGGACCGAGCCCCTTACTGGTTCGGCGGGGGCGGAGGTTGAACGAAGAGCGGATCGAGGCGATGCACACAAGGGATTTTACCCAGCTTCGGGCCGCAAGGATGCGTAAAACCCTACTGCTGCTTTGTGGATTGTATTGTGTTCTTGCTCGGGAGCGCATGGTGCTACAGTACACACGAGCCGCTGGCGAGACCGAGTGTGGCGATGGGTGTCCTCTCCCCCTCCTACGTGCGCATGGGGCCTCCTTTTATATGCTCAAGGGGTTACCAGCAGGTGGGAGGGCAGGTGGGGGCAAAAATGGGAGAATGCTGTAGTGGGTACAGCTGCCTGCACAGTGGTGGTACAGTGCTATCAAACCTAACTTTGACGGCGGGGGACAAGGGCATTAAATCCCCGTCCGCGTCGCCCAGACGGTGCAGGGAAGTGGACCGTCAGGAGCGCCACCGTTTGCCATGATGGCTACTCTGTCAGCTTTGCTTCGCCACCGCATGCCCCTGGCCGCACAACCTCCCGCCATGTGCGCCTGGAATGCCCCCAGAGCGACACGTTGGTGGGTGAGCTGGAGCGCAGGCACGGGGTGGTAACTTGCCGCGGCAAACGCCTTGCCGCGGTGGATGCCTTGTCGCGCCCGGGAGCTTGTCGCCCACCGGGCCTTGCCGGAGCGCGAGACACGCCGTGGCGAGGTCCTTGTCGTGCCGTGGTTGGCCTTCCCGGCAAGCTCCTCCTGCCGGGGTCTTATGCTTCGAGCGGTCGTCCCGCAAGCTCCTCTTGCCGGGGCCTGGCTCTCTTCGGGTGGCCTTCCCGGAAGGCCCCTCCTGCTGGGACCTTGGCTCAAATACTTTGTTCTTGGATGGCCAAAAAAGGGGCCACGGACAGTCTTGGCGATCGCCTGGCAAGCCTTGCCGCGGGGTGCTACGACTGCCCGTGCACAAGTTCGGGATACTAAGGTACCTCTACTTTAGTACACCGATAGGAGCCCCCGGGCCTGGGCCATACACGGTGCCGAGCGCTATTGGGCCAGGCCCAAAATAGTGCACGGGCACGCGCGGCCTAGGTCACGCTGCATCTGCTTCTGCGCCCACCACGTCCTCCCCGAAAGGCACGTGTCGAACGCGGCATCATGGGGAGAGGCGTGCGTGACGTGGGTGGCGTGCGCGGGGCTGAACCCTGCAGGCATGTGTCACGTCGCCATAAAGGGGGACGGTTCGCGCTAGCTCCATAAGTGGAGGGAGGCGTGGAGGCGTGGCTTGTTCGCTGGACGGGGCCGAGGCACGGTTTCCGAGGCGCCCGTTACCCACGATGACGGGGTGGGGAGAGGTCGCCTCATCCGTCGCCTTGGTCCTGCGCGTCAGCCACGCGGCTTCCATGCACCCGGGGTTGCGGACGGTGGAGGCAGGGAAACGGGCCGTCGCGGGTCAGGGCAGCAGGTCGGCCTCAGTCGCCTGGCCTTCCTGCGTCTTGATTGGCTGAGCGGGGCGGTCGAGCCCCCACCCTGCTCCTTTATAAAGACCAAGAGGGGGCGACGGCAACCCACACTCCTCCATCTCTTCTCCTCTTCATCTTCTGACCCCCTCCCTCCATTCGCCATGGAGAAAGGGAATCCGGGTCCTTCATCGGTGGCGGCGAGGGTTGCCGCCAGGCAGCGCCCCCCTCCTCCCCTTGCACCCGCGATGGTGGAGCCAGCCGTAAGGGGAAGGGGGAGGGGGCGAGGTCGTAGACGAGGGCGTGGACGAGGCCGCGATGCTCAGGGAAGAGGCGGGCGGGGCGACGCGCCGGCCTCGCCTCCACCAGCGCCTCCTGTTCCCACGGCGGTCCACCTCGTGGACGATCCTTGCGAGTTCTTCGTCAGGCTGCGCCGGGCGCCTCGCCGCCGCCTCCGCCTCCCGGCTCCCTTCGCAAGCGTGATGGAGATGGAGCGACCCGAGACGCTAAGGCTGCGCATGAAGGGCTGCGGGATCAGCGGCACACGGGTCCACGTCGAGTTCCCAGCCCCCGGCGTAGTGTATCTTGGCCGAGGGTGGAAGACATTCGCCTGTATCCACACCTTGACGGAGGGGTTCACCCTCCACTTTAAGTTGATGGAGGGCGATCTCCTCTCCGTCATGGCCTTCGGGGACTTCGGGACCCGGGCCCGGTGCTGCGTGGACAGCTCCTCCGACAGCGAAAGCTCCTCCTCGAGCGAGAGTGACAAGGAGGGGAGCGACAGCGACGACGAGGGCAGTGGTCGTCGTGATGACGGGTCCGACTAGGCGCCGGTCGCAGCTCCGTGCGGCACCGGCGACCCCATCATCCGGGTCGCCGGCTCCTTGAGCTTCTCGGGGTTGTTTTCCCGGGCGGCTGGAGTGGTGAGGCTGCGGAAGAGGAGGAGGACTGGCGGCAAGGCCGTCAACTCGGAGTACGAGGGCTAGGTGCCCCCGACAGCGTGTTGACGTCCCGCTGCCTCATCTTCGAACTCCATCTCCGGCGCCGCCGCCACCATCCAGCCTCCGGAGCCCCCCGGCGGCCCTCTGGGCGTTCTGCTGGTGTCTTCTGCCACCCGTAGCTTGCCTAGGCGCTCCTTTTGCCCTTTTCGCCTCCTTGTCCTACCTCCTGAGGAGAGAGACATGAAAGGGATTACGGGCATCTTATCTTTTTTCAATCTGTAAGCCCTCAGGCCTTAGCTATGTTTAAAACTTGTAATCCCATCTTTTCATGTTTTTCATTCTCTCTGAACTGTACCTGAGCGGAATGTTTTTAATGAAAAGGGGATGTTTGTCGGGCCATTTGTCCCGTGGGTAAAACCCACGCCAAGGAACGAATCCTTTATATCGTTAAGATATACACTTCTTTGCCCGGCAACAGGCCCTGCCGTCTTCCCGCGCCACTCGACCTCTCTCACGCTTTTGGCGGGGGAAGGGATGAAGCGGGTTCGGGCCCCACGTTCCGCCCCTTTGCCGCCGCGACTACTACCAAAACGGGCCCCAGGAACGTGCTCTGGGGCCTGTCGTTAAGGGAGCACGGTAGCTTCTAGGAGGAAACAAGGTTTTCGTATTCCACAGTTCATAAGGGAATGCATGACAAGGGATGCAAAAACTTATCTGGGATTGCAGCCCCCGGCAACTTTGGCTTGCCGCGGGCGAATCTTCGTACTTGCAGCCTCCGGCAATACTGGCTTGCCGGGGACCAGATGCTGGTCCGCCCTTCTTCTCTTCTTCGTCCTTAAGCGGCCTGGCCAGGATATGCAAAACCCTGCGAACCAAAGGAAACGAAGGAACCGGAAAAAGGACGCAGACTCGACCTCTAAGCTAGGGGTTAGCAGCTGTTAGGCACTATCAACCCTAACCAAGTACGAGACTCGACTCAGCATGCATGCTAAAACTTAGGGCGCCAGTGCTTCATTTCTGCTGCTCAGGGTCTGCGCCTGGCTTTGTACAAAGGATTACATGCAACTGCGGCAAGACTTGTACAAAAGGTTGGTTGCCGGGCGGGGCCCGACAACCGTGCCTTACGGGTAAAACTTACGAAGATGCTCAATGTTCCAGGAGTTGCTCACCGGAGTGCCATCTTCGGTCTCGACGCGGACAGCGCCGGGCCTCATGACTCGTCTCACCCGGTAAGGGCCTTCCCACTTCGGCGTAAACTTGTTATGATTCTTGGCGGACGGGGCGCGCCGAAGAACAAGGTCGGCTTCCTCGAACCTTCTGGCTTTAACTTTGCGGCTATGGTAGCGACGCAAAGCTTGCTGGTAGCGAGAGGCTCGCACAGTAGCCTGAAGACGATCCTCCTCAAGGAGCAGCGCGTCATCTTCACGCAGCCGCTCTTGCTCAAGCTCATGATAAGCGAGCACTCGAGGTGACCCGTATACGAGTTCCGTGGGGGTAACTGCTTCTGCTCCATAGACTAGAGCAAATGGTGTCTGGCCAGTGGCTCGATTTGGCGTCGTTTTGATCGACCAAAGAGCCACCGGCAGCTCCTCGATCCAGTTTCTTCCGCACTTGTGCAGCCTGTCGAAAGTTCTGGTCTTGAGCCCGCGCAGTACTTTGGCGTTGGCCCTTTCAGCTTGACCATTGCTCCTGGGATGAGCAACAGAAGCGAAGCAGACCTTGGCGCCGAGATCTTGGACGTATTGCATGAAGGCGCGGCTCGTGAATTGTGTACCGTTGTCGGTGATGATCCTGTTGGGGATCCCGAAGCGGCAGACAATCGACCTGAAGAACTTGATGGCTGACTGTGCTGTCACCTTCCTCACTGGTTCCACTTCCGGCCACTTTGTGAACTAGTCGATTGCGACGTACAAGTACTCAAAGCCCCCGACAGCTCGGGGGAAGGGGCCGAGGATGTCGAGCCCCCAGACCGAAAATGGCCCGGATAAAGGGATCGTCTGGAGAGCTTGAGCTGGCTGGTGTATCTGCTTGGAATGGAACTGGCACGCTTCACACTTGGTTACTTGTGCAGTTGCATCCTGGAGGGCTGTCGGCCAGAAGAAACCTTGCCGGAACGCTTTGCCGGCGAGTGCTCTTGCGCCGATGTGGTGACCACATATGCCTCCATGTATCTCTGCCAACAGCTGCTGTCCGTCTTCCCGGGAAATGCACTTCCATTTCACACCGTTGCGCCCTCTTCTGTACAGTGTGTTGTCGATGAACTGGTACATACTCGAGCGCCGGGCTACTCTTTCCGCTTCTTCTTGCTCTTCGGGAAGTTCTCCGTGCTGGAGGAAATGGACAGTCTGCTGCGCCCATGCCAGAGCCTGCGGCTCGACAATAAGGACTGAAGGCACTTCTGCTGCTGCGGGAACGTCCGCTTCTACGGCGAGGATCTGGGGCTCAGCCGGAGCTTGACATTCCCCGGCAAGCTTGCCGGAGCAAAACTTGTCGGGATCGCCTGCTTCTACGGAACAAACCCTGGGGTTTTCCAAAGCAGACGGCTCCTCAGCATTCTTGGCGTCGATCTTGGGGACCTTCTTGGCGGCGGCTCCAGGGAGCTCTGCCGGAAGATAGTCGCCGGAGACCAACTTCCTCTTCTTGCTCTGTCTGGTTGATGGCGTTACGGATGGTTGAGTCAGCTTGAGCACAAAGGTTCCTGGTTCCACAGGTAACGTAAATGCTGCGCACTTTGACAGGCCATCAGCGATGTCATTCTCAGCTCTTGGAATGTGTTCCATTTGCAGGCCGTCAAAGTGCTCTTCCAGCTTCCTCACTTCATCAACGTACGCTTCCATCAACGGACTCTGGTAATCCTTGTTCACTTGGCGGACGACAAGCTGCGAGTCACCCCTGACAATGAGCTTCTTGATCCCAAGTTCTGCCGCGATCCTGACACCGGCGAGCAGACCTTCATACTCTGCAGCATTATTGGTTGCTTGCTCCTTGGGGAAGTGCATCTGGACTACGTACTTGAGGTGCTCTCCGGTGGCCGTGACGAGTAACGCGCCAGCACCGGCGCCTTGCAGCGAGAAAGCACCATCAAAGTACATCAGCCACTCTTTGCTTGCTTCTTTGGCGGGGATGCTCGTCTCTGGGATATCTTCGTCCGGTGTCGGTATCCACTCCGCTATGAACTCCGCCAATGCCCTGCTTTGGATAGTCGAGGTGCTCTCGAACTGGAGACCGAAGCTCAACAGTTCTAGTGCCCACTCGACATTCCTGCCTGTTGCTTCTGGATTCTGCAGTATCCTCTTCAGCGGAAAGCGGGTGACAACTGTAATCTCGTGTTCTTGGAAGTAATGGCGCAGCTTTCTCGAGGCCATGAGGAGGCCGAAAAGCAATTTCTGCAGACCAGAGTACCTTGACCTAGCCCCCTGCAAAAGGGAGCTGACAAAGTAAACTGGGCGCTGCACCATTTTCTTCTTCTGCACCTCCACTTGCTCCTGCGCGGATTCATCCTTGTCGGGGCCAGAGCTTGTCGGGGAAACCCCTGCTTGTCGTTGGACGTGCTTGCCGCGGTTGCTGGCTTATCATCTACCTCCCTCTACGCTACTAACACAGCACTAACCACTCGATTGGTTGCCGCTAGGTATAGCAGTAACTTCTCTTGTGGTTTAGGCGCGACAAGTATTGGAGCGGAGGACAGGTATTTCTTTAGGTCCTGCAGCGCAGCCTCCGCTTCCGGAGTCCATTTTACTGGACCCGCCTTTTTCAAAATTTTGAAAAACGGCAGGGCGCGTTCTGCAGACTTGGAAATAAACCTGTCGAGAGCCGCGACGCAGCCGGTAAGCCTTCGTACGTCCTTGACACGCGTTGGTGCTTCAATCTGCTCGATGGCCTTGATCTTGTCTGGGTTGGCTTCTATTCCTCGCTGAGACACGAAGAACCCGAGAAGCTTGCCGGAAGGGACTCCGAACACGCACTTCTCGGGGTTGAGCTTGAGGCTGATCCTGCGCAGGTTTGCAAAGGTCTCTTCTAAGTCTTGAATCAGGGTTGCCCTGCCTCTGCTCTTGACCACTATGTCATCCATGTAGGCCTCCACATTTCTGTGGATTTGTGGCTCAAAAGCGGTGTGGACAACCCTCGCAAATGTTGAACCGGCGTTGTTCAGTCCGAAAGGCATCCGTACGAAACAGTACGTGCCACATGGAGTGATGAACGCGGTCTTCTCTTCATCTTCTTCAGCCATGAAGATCTGATGATATCCTAAGTATACGTCAAGAAATGAAAGCAGGTCACATCCGGCCGTGGAGTCAACAATCTGGTCAATGCGCGGCAAGGGAAAGGGATCTTTGGGACAAGCTTTGTTAACATCAGTGAAGTCGATGCAAAGCCTCCATTTCCCATGTGCTTTGCACATGACAACAGGATTGGCCAACCACATCGGATGGAGCACACCTCTGACGAGGCCTGCCGCTTCCAATCTCTTGATCTATTCTGCGATGAACTCTTGGCACTCCACTGCTTGCTTCCTGACTCTCTGCTTGACGGGCCGCGCTTGAGGACAGATGGCGAGGTGGTGCTCAATCACTTTCCTGGGAACGCCGGGGATGTCGGATGGTTGCCAGGCAAACACATCAACATTCGCCCGCAGGAAAGCAACGAGCGCGCTCTCCTATTTGGGGTCAAGCGTGGCACTGATGGTGAAGGTACCACTAGTGCCGTCCTCCTTGGCGGGCACCTTCTTGGTCGTTGGCGGAGCCGCCATTGTCTTCTTACTCTTGCCGGTGGAGCTCGATGGCGCGTCCTCGACGGTAGCGCAGCACTCCGAAGAGGTGCGCTTGCCCGAGTGGGCGCCAGAGCACTTGCCGGGCTTGGTCCTCTTCTTCCCTCCGGGAGCTTCAGCGGCAAGCGGCTCGTGATCCGCTGCGGCTGCTGCTTCCCGGTAGATCTTGTCGGCACAGATAAGGGCATCCTTCTTGTCGCCGGGGACAGAGATGACGCTTATCGGGCCTGGCATCTTGAGCATGTTGTAGGCATAGTGAGAGGCTGCCATGAACTTGGCGAGCGCTGGACGACCGAGAATTCCATTGTAAGGCAATGGAAAATCGGCAACGTCAAAAGTGATCCTCTCTGTCCTGAAGTTCAGCTTGCTGCCAAATGTCACTGGCAATGTTATCTTCCCCTTCGGCTTGCTCCTTCCCGGGTTGATTCCTTGGAACGTGCCGGTCTCTTCGAGCTCGCTGTCGGGGACTTGGAGTTTCCGGAGCACAGCGGAGGAGATCAGGTTCAAGCCGGCCCTGCCGTCAACTAGCATCTTAGTGACCTTGAGGTTGCGGACTGTTGGCGAGACCAACATCGGCAAGCACCCGATCGCGGTTGTGCGATCAGGGTGGTCCTCAATATCAAAGATGATAGGCGTGCTGGACCATTTCAGAGGCTTGCGTGACTCGACAGGTGGCTCCGCTGCATTGACTTCCCGCGCCCACTGCTTGAGCTGGCTGTGAGAAGCATGCAGGGAGGCACCGCCGTCTACGCACAAGACCTCTATGGCTTTCTGAAACTCCTGCTCACTGGTCTCGACATCATCCATGTCTTCGTCTTTGTTGTCGTCTTCGTTCTTGTCGCGGCTGCGGGGAGGTTGGTCTGCTTGCCGCTGCTTGTCCTTGTCGCGGCGTCCTCCCTGGCCGGGGCGCTTCGTGCCTGATCCTCCAACACCTCCCCGGGCTCTCTCCTTGTCGCGCCGCTCGTACTCGGCCTTTTGCAGCTCGACGAGCCGCTCGACCTGCTTGCAGCTCTGGAGGTCATGGCCCTTGGTGCGGTGGATCTTGTAGTACTGCTTGTTGGTGCCGTCCCGCTTGTCGGCAACCGCCACGGCCTGGCAGTGGGCGCATCCGGCAATCTCCTTGCCAGAGCTACCAGCCTGGGCCTTCTTGGCGGCGCCTTCATCGCCGGACTACTCAACAACCAGTACTTCTTGGCTCTTCTTCTTCCTGTTGCTCCGTCGCCGGCCCTTCCTTGCCGGGGCGGTATCCTCACTGTCAGATTCTCCTGCTCCAGTGTTCTCTCCGGGGAGTTTCCTCCCTTCCTCAGCACGGGCACACTTGTTGGCTAGGGTATATAGCTCACTGACGTCTTTGATCTTGCAAATCGCCATCTCCTCCCGCATCCTACGGTTACGCACGTTCTGATGGAACGCGCTGATGACCACGGCGGGGTGGACGTCCGGGATGTTGTAGTGTACACGACTGAATCTCTGGATGAACTTGCGCAGGGGTTCCCCTTCCTTCTGGACGAGTAGATGAAGGTCGCTCGCTTGGCCATGGGGTTTGTGGCCGCCCGTAAAGGCGCCAACAAACTGATGGCACAAGTCTGTCCAGGAGGTTATGGAGTTATCCGGCAAGTGCATGAGCCAGGATCTGACGTTGGATTTGAGTACCAGCGGGAAGTAGTTGGCAAGGATCTTGTCATCTCGCCCCCCAGCAGCCTGCACCACGATGGTGTAGATGCTGAGGAACTCCGACGGATGCGACTTGCCGTCGTACTTCTCTGGTACGTCGGGCTTGAAATTCTTCGTGCTGGGCCACTGGACTTGCCACAGCTCACGGGTGAACGCAGGGCAGCCCACCGTGTACGGCAGGTCGCTTGGTTCCCCTGTGCATGCATGTCGATAGAGGGCCCAGCGCGGTGGTCTGATTGACGCCGCGCTTCTCTCCGACGCTCGATCCGAGTACGAGCGTCCTCTTGCTCTCGCTCGTGAAGAACTTGGCGTTGATCGCGACGAGTTCGCGGATTCGACGACACGGTGGAGTCGTTGTCGTGATGATTCTGGCGAGTCGGCGACCTTGGCCTCTGGGGCGGGGAGTGCATGATGGTCGCACCCCCGCCGGTCCTGGCGCCATCGGTTCTCGCCTGGCCGTCCCGCCGCGGCTGCGATGCGCTGTGTGGCCACGGGGTGTCGCCGTTGGCGAAACCGATGAGGCTCTGTATCGTGGCCCTCCAGTCGTCGAGCTTGTCCGCCGCTGGAGGGTAGTCTAGGAGCAGTTGAGCTCGCGCCAGCGCTTCTGCTGGAGTGGTGGGCAGTGATGGCGAACGGCGCGTGGAGCGGGACGTGCTCGAACTTCTAACTACGTTAGAAGGAGCAACACCCGGACCAGGCAGCCGCGCCACGCTCGCGCCAGCACGTTGGTGTGAGTGCTGGCCCTGAGCGCCCTGGGATCCGCCGGCTCGATTTGGGTCCAGCGAGCGTATGGTACCATGGGCGCCAAGACGCTGCTGGTCCCGTGCCTCCTGAGAGGGGCGCGGTGCATGTTCGGACGCCGTGGCGCCATGAGCTGGCTCGACGACGCCCGTCCCGCCGGCGGCGCCGTCCCCATCACCCGTTTGCTCCAAGGGTGGCGGGTTCGACGCGGACAGACCGGCCACCTCTGGAGCCTTCTTCTTCGGTGGCATGTCGACGAAGATGAAGGAGATCTGGCTGGTGCAGACGCCGGATCAGGTTCGCACAACTTCGACGCCCCCTACCTGGCGCGCCAAAGATGTCGGGGGGAATCGGCTTCCTCGAACACCTACGGGGACCGAGCCCCTTACTGGTTCGGCGGGGGGCGGAGGTTGAATGAAGAGCGGATCGAGGCGATGCACACAAGGGATTTTACCCAGCTTCAGGCCGGAAGGATGCGTAAAACCCTACTGCTGCTTTGTGGATTGTATTGTGTTCTTGCTCGGGAGCGCGTGGTGCTACAGTACACACGAGCCGCTGGCGAGACCGAGCGTGGCGATGGGTGTCCTCTCCCCCTCCTACGTGCGCATGGGGCCTCCTTTTATATGCTCAAGGGGTTACCCACAGGTGGGAGCGCAGGTGGGGGCAAAAATGGGAGAATGTTGTAGTGGGTACAACTGCCTGCATAGTGGCGGTACAGTGCTATCGAACCTAACTCTGATGGTGGGGGACAAGGGCATTAAATGCCCGTCCGCGTCGCCCAGACGGTGCAGGGAAGTAGACCGTCAGGAGCGCCACAGTTTGCCACGATGGCTACTCTGTCAGCTTCGCTTCGCCACCGCATGCCCCTGGCTGCACAACCTCCCGCCACGTGCGCCTGGAATGCCCCCAGAGCGACACGTTGGTGGGTGAGCTGGAGCGCAGGCACGGGGTGGTAACTTGCCGCGGCAAACGCCTTGCCGCGGTGGATGCCTTGTCGCGCCCGGGAGCTTGTCGCCCACCGGGCCTTGCCGGAGCACGGGACGCGCTGTGGCGAGGTCCTTGTCGTGCCGTGGTTGGCCTTCCCGGCAAGCTCCTCCTGCCGGGGTCTTGTGCTTCGAGCGGTCGTCCCGGCAAGCTCCTCTTGCCGGGGCCTGGCTCTCTTCGGGTGGCCTTCCCGGCAGGCCCCTGCTGCCGGGGCCTTTGCTCAAATACTTTGTTCTTGGATGGCCAAAAAAGGGGCCACGGAGAGTCTTGGCGATCGCCTGGCAAGCCTTGCCGCGGGGTGCTACGACTGCCCGTGCACAAGTTCGGGATACTAAGGTACCCCTACTTTAGTACACCGACAGGGAGTATATATAGGTCCAAGGGATGAAGGGGTAAGTAGGGACGAGATGGGGATACAAGGCCCAAGCCCAACAGCCACGCACAGGGGGCCCCGTGTGCACGGGGTAAGTGGAGCCCGTGTGATGCGGAGCATCCCATGATCATCCCCATGGACCTACCATTGTCTCATCAAGAGCCAAGAGGGCCTATGACACGAGCACGAGCTAGAGCTCTCAAGAACGAGGTGACTTCTTTCCTTAGTGATATCACATATGACCCACTCGAGACATGGCTACTACCTAAGTCCGATATGCTATGCATGATCAGGTGTCAAGAGGAACCTCCCGAGGATGCACGTGAAGACGGACAAGCCGCCAAGTCCATGGATGAAGAGAACCAACGGAAACGGGCAAGTTCACCCCCCAGGCCCTGGACATCTGGCCCGTGGAGCGTCCACCTCAGCAACGGCCAAGCTGCCCAAGTCTACAGGGCCCGGACATCCGGCGTTTAGCCCGGACATCCGGCCCGAGCCCGGAAATCCGGCAACCCGCACCAGAACCTACAGAAGCTATCACCTTCAACCCGGACATCCGGCCCCCAGCCTGGACATCCGGCCCCTCCTGAAGCCCCGGACATCCGGCTCCGCCTGTCTGTGCACAGTAAAGGGCCGAAGCCCATGTACCTCTTTGCCCCCTAGACTATATGTACTTCATCCCCTTCCTCTTTCTAGGGTTAGCATTGGTTTAGCTCATATGTGAGATAGAGCTTTGCTCGTCCATACGGATCTCCTACTCGAGAGAGACTGCGGCCCCTCTTCGGAGAAGATCAACTTGGATTCAAGACCCCCTTTTGGGTGGCCCCATCAAGACCTCCTTCTAGGAGAAGAACCGATTACCTTTGTATCGTCCGTTGTTGACCTTGGATCATGTGCATCTCTTTGTGTTCTTGGATCTAGCGCATGTGTAATCGTATCTTGTTGGTTTGAGTGATTCTCTTGTGTTTCCTCTCGTTTCCCCCTCGTGTTCTTCGTGTTCTTAGTTGGGATCCGCTCCTTTCGTGAAAGATCGGCCTTCTAGGGTTCCACCCTACATCATCTTGGTATCATGAGCCACGTTGATCACGATTTCGGAGCCCCCTCTCTTTGTTTTCTAGCTTGATTTTGTTATTTTTCGTCCTAATCCGAAAATTGCCCCACAAAAATAGCCCCAAATTTTTTTTGTGATTTGTTGGTGTGATGAAGTTTTGTCGGATTTGATCCGCCGATTTCGTGTGTTGCAGGTAGATCTAGCATTCCCCCACCTTTTCCCCAATTTCCATCCACAAAATCTTCCGAATTTTGCCCTAGACTTGACCTCTCCACGCGGTGTTCTTCGAGTTTGTCCATGGATCCAGAGCCCGGACATCCGGCCCGACCACCTCGGACATCCGGCACCCCGGACATCCGGCTTCCAGTCCGGATATCCGACCCCTGGCAGCAGCCACTTCCATCCACCACTCCGTTTACCGCCTAACTTTCGCCAAAATTTGTCCCGATGCCCACATACATTTCCGCATACCACATACACTTCCGCATACCACTACCATTTCCGCATAGCTCCACCATAGCCTTTCCCGCTACCAACTCCGACAATTTTGACCCATTTTGTGTAAGTGCATCTAGTGCCCCTTAGTGATTTTGGTGTATTGAAGACTTATAGGTTAAGTATCTAATGCGTTAAGTATCTAATGGAAATATCAAAGGACAGTTTGATATTTACAGTGAAAGTCGACCCCTAAAAATGAAGTTCTTCGATTGAAGACTTTGATATACTGAAGACTTTCTGAAGACTTTGAAAGTGAGGAAATTGGTGTAACCTTGAAGACTTGGTATTCATTCGAGGAACATGAAGCGTGAAGACTTTTGTTTTCGTAGTTTCATTTGCTCTTTCTTGAGTCATAGGAAACACCGTACTGTTAAAGGGGGTCGAGGAAATACTAAGGAGAAAATTTCCATGTGATGCTCAACTCAAATCCTACACCTACCAATCCCTTCGAGTGAAGCCATTGGAAATCTCATATAGTTCAGACAACTTCTTCAGTGACAGAGACGCAGTTCTTCTGGTCACTGAGGACCTTGCTCTGACTGAGGAGTTAGGAATTCGCCAGTGCGAATTGCCTACACAGTGAGGAACATAATTGCCCTGAGGAATTTGAACCTCAAATTTCCGAGCGTTGCTGTGCTAAGCGCCAGCTGTCCTAAAATATCTTGTCCACCTAACGGTTATATCATTGAAGGGCATTTATGTCTTATCATGTCGGGCTGCTCCCTAGGCTATAAATAGCCGCCCCCTACAACCACTAGCTGGTTGGCTGCTCCGCGTGAACTTGACACTTGTCATTTGAGAGCAACCCATCCTCCGAGGACTTTGAGCGAAAATCATCAAGTGAGGAAAATCCAAAACCAAACCCAAACACCTACAAACCAAAGTGATTGAGCATCACTGAAGAGATTGATCCTGCGTGGATCCGACGCTTGTTACCTTTGAAGACTGTGCTTCTTCCGGACGGTTAAGCGTCAAGGTCTAGAGCATCCAAGAGGAATTGTGGATCGCCGAGTGACCAAGTCTGTGATTGGGCGAGGACTGTGTGTCCTTAGCTGAAGGAGAATACGGTGAGGACTGTGTGTCCAGGACTAGGTGTCCTCGAGTTTAAATACTCAACCGCTCCAACCAGATGTACAACTGAGACAGCAGTTGGAACTGGTCTACCAAATCATTGTCTTCACCAAGCTTACTGGTTCTATTTCCTCAACACTTTCATTTCCTCATTACTGTGTTGTGTGTTTGTTCATATCTGTGTTTGAAGACTTTGACTGAAGACTTTCTCAATTTACTTAGTTCAATTTCTTCAGTCTGTTCGTCTTCATCGTGTGCTATCCTGTGTTTACGCTTTCTGTACTCTGTGTTTGTCTTCATTTCATCATGATGACCACGTGTGTATTCTGTTGTTTTTACCTCTGAGTACTTATTCAGCTGCTAGTAGTTCTTCGCTAAGGAATTTCCTCACTAGCAAATTCCTCAGTGAAGAATTTCATAAAAATCGCCTATTCACCCCCCTCTAGTCGATATAACGCACTTTCAATTGGCATCAGAGCAAGGTACTCCCTTGTTCTGTGTGATTTTGGTTTAACCGCCTGGAGTTTTAGTTATGTCAACCGCAGGTATGATCAAGGTCTCTGCTGGGTGTCCTACCTTCGATGGGACGGGCTACCCCTACAGGAAGAATAAGATGCGAATGCATCTTGAGGCAATTGATAACGATCTCTGGTACGTTGTGGAAAATGGTGTTCCCTCTGTCTCACCCTCACTGAACGCTACCGATGAGAAGAGATTCAAGCAACTCGACTCTCAAGCGAAGAATATCATATGTGGCCATCTGAGCAAAGGACAGTATGGAAGAGTGAGTGCTTTGGAGACTGCTAAGCTTATCTGGGATAGGCTGTCCAAAGTCAATGAAGGAGTTTCAACTCAGCGTGACTCTCGAGTTGACGTTCTTCGCAATCTCTTCAACCACTTCAAAAGACTCGACAATGAAAATGTGCAGCACACCTTCGATCGCCTCACTGACATCTCAAATGAGCTGCAAGCACTTGGTGCCACTGACATCACCAACCATGAGGTGGTGAAGAAATTGCTAAGATCGCTTGATTCCTCATTTGATACTTTGGCACTGATGATACAAGAGCGTGATGATTACAAGTCACTCGACCCCGCTGATATCCTCGAGAGGCTAAACACTCATGAGTTCCAGCTTGCTGAGAAGAGAGATCTCTATGGTTCGAGCTTGTCACGCCCTCGATGCGGCTATAGCTCCCACGCGTTGAGGCACGACTTAGAGGCATAACCGCATTGAAAGCAATGTCGCAAGTGAGGTAATCTTCACACAACCCATAAATACATAAGGGAAAGAGATACATAGTTGGCTTACAGTCGCCACTTCACACAATACATAAATAAACATTCATCATCCAAATTACACTCAAGGTCTGGCTACGGTACCAAAATGAAAGAAGACTACCCCAAATGCTACATAGATCCCCGGATCACCCCAACTGGGCTCCACTACTGATCATCTGGAAAAGACACATAGTAACGACCACGTTCCTCGTCGAACTCCCAAGTGAGCTCGGTCGCGTCATCTGCACCGGCATCGTTGGCACCTGCAACTGTATTGGTAGAATCTGTGAGTCACGGGGACTCAGCAATCTCACACCCGCGAGATCAAGACTATTTAAGCTTATAGTTAGGAAAGGATTGTGAGGTGGAGCTGCAGCAAGCGACTAGCATATATGGTGGCTACAACGCAAAAGAGAGCGAGAAGAGAAGGCAAAGCACGATCGTGAAGCTAGAAGTGATCAAGAAGTGATCCTAGAACAACCTACGTCAAACATAACTCCAACACCGTGTTCACTTCCCAGACCCCGCCGAGAAGAGACCATCACGGTTACACACGCGGTTGATGTGTTTTAGTTAAGGTCAACTTCGGGTTTTCTACAACCGGACATCAACAAATTCCCATCTGCCTCATAACCGCGGGCACGGCTTTCGAAAGATAATACCCTGCAGGGGTGTCCCAACTTAGCCCATTATAAGCTCTCACGGTCAACGAAGGATATTCCTTCTACCGGGAAGACCCGATCAGTCTCGGAATCCCGGACTACAAGACATCTCGACAGTAATAAAACAAGTCCAGCAAAGCCGCCCGATTGTGCCGACAAATCCTGATAGGAGCTGCACATATCTTGGTCTCAGGGCACATCCGGATAAGTCAAGCTACGAGTAAAACCAGGCCTCGAGTTTCCCCGCGGTGGCCCCGCAGGCTGCTCGGTTCGGGCCAGCACCCAGAGGAGCACTGGTCCGGGGGGGGGGGATAAAATAAAGATGACCCTTGGGCTCGCGAAGACCCAAGTGGAAAAGGTGGTAGGTGGTCGAATGGTAAAACCAATGATGGGCCTTGCTGGAGGAGTCTTATTCAAAGCGAACTGTCAAGGGGGTCCCATAAATCACCCAACCGTGTAAGGAACGCAAAATCAAGGAACATAACACCGGTATGACAGAAACTAGGGTGGCAAGAGTGGAAGAGAACACCAGGCATAAGGCCGAGCCTTCCACCCTTTACCAAGTATATAGAAGCATTAATTAAATAAGAGGTATTGTGATATCCCAACAAGTAAACATGTTCCAACAAGGAACAACATCTCCATGTTCCAACAAGGAACAAACTTCATCTTCACCTGCAACTAGCAACGCTATAAGAGGGGCTGAGCAAAGCGGTAACATAGCCAATCAACGGTTTGCTAGGACATGGATGGTTAGGGGCTGACATGGCAATATGAGTGGCATGATATAGCAAGTGGTAGGTATCATAGCATAGGCATAGCAAAAGAGCGAGCATCTAGCAAGCAAAGATAGAAGTGATTTCGAGGGTATGGTCATCTTGCCTGCAAGGTTCTCAGAGTTGTCAAAAACTTGGTCCTCGAAAGCGTTCTCAACAGGTTCCTCGTTCACGTACTCGTCTCCCAGCTCTACCCACAACAAGAACACAAGCAAAGGGGACAAATATCAATCACGATGCAATGCGCAAGCAACAAGATGCAAAACATGACATGATATGCGAGATGTGATATGCAATGCATATGCATGCTCCGAAAGGACAAGGATGAACAAGTCATGATCTTGTCAAACCAAGTATGCCACTGGATAGGTGAGGTGATTTTGGTTGAAATCGATATAAAGATCACCGGAATCGGATGCACGGTTTGCAAATGACAAGCAATACAAGAATGACCATAATCTGCCAATAACAGCATGATGCTACTTAGCAAGCAACAAGAAAATAAGCTACTGCACCCAAACATATCAACAAAGCATATGACAGTAATCTACTCAAGATGCTCGACAAAAGATGAACACTGAGCTACGGCCAAATCACATCACAACAGGTTCAAACAAGCATGGCAAAAGTGCAAAAGATAACAGGTTCACAGACTTGGTGAAAATATCAACATAGCAGAAATTAACATCAGGATGACATGTTTAGAGCAATGAAACAACATGCTACAGGCTCAGGACATAGCAAAGTAAGGCATGGCATGAATATACTCAAATCACTTGACAAAAGTCTCTTACTGACCATAAGACAAAAAGGATCCGAAAATATGATTACACCCATGTCAATTAGGCAAGTTTCGTTACAGGTTTCAGACTTAGCAGAAAACTGGACATGTCAAAAACAGATAACAAGTAGGCATGTTCGTGAGCTCGATGCACTCACTAAAGAGCATTGCATGATAAACTAAGCATACATACATCAAGAAGACATGGCATAAGAACTAGACATCGCAAGAATAATATCATAGAATGCAAGGATCAACTACACCAAGCTTGGCAAAATCGAATAACATGTAAGCAATCTGCCAGCAACATTTTATAGCAAAAGTAGAGGTCGATTGACTCAAGCTATGGCACCCCATAATTACAAAAAAAGGCATAGATGGATAGAGCAAAACCATATTCTAAAAACACCCTTACTGATCATGCTCAAAATATGCATAGATCTCTCTGAAACAACATGAACACATGGCATAAAAATAACAGCAGGCAGGGACTGTGAAATTACTAAGTCTCTGAAATCAGAGACATTAAGTACCCTAGTTTGCATGCTTGTGCTAGTCACCACAAAGGTCACAAAAATACATGGCATAATTCTATGGAAAGGTAACATGGCATATTACAAAACTAATGTAGGACTCAACTTCATAGAAGTCACACATCGATCATGGAAAAAATGACAAAAGTGCATGTTCAGATAAAATCCAGCAACTAACATCACATAGCCCTCTTCTAACAGAATTTCGGGCATCAAAATGACCTCAAATGAAAATCACGCAATGGAATGAAATGATATACTCTTCGAGGCGAACAATTTGACATATGGCACGGACGAAATGGCGCTATGGATGCAAGGTTACGATGCGATGAACATGCAACGATAATGTGAAAATTTACGGGACTTAGTGGAAAAATAGACCTCCGGATCTAGGGTTCGACCGCGGGCACGCGAACCGAGGCGGCGGCGGCTTGCCGGAGTTGGCCGGTGGGGGCGCCGGAGAGGAGGGGGCGCGGCGGATCCGGAGCCGGGGCGGCCGGATCTGGCGCCGGCGACGTCGGGGCGCGCGGCGGCGCGGCGAGGCGCGGGCGGAGGAGGCGGTGAGGCGGCGCGGCGACGGCTGCGGCAGTCGGCGGCGGGGCGAGGCGGCACCGGCCGGTGACCGCGGGAGGCGGCGGCGCACGGGCCCAGGCGGCGGGGCGCGAGGATGAGGGCGGAGCGGACGGCGGGGCGGCGCTCGCGGGCCGGGAGGGCCTGGCGGGCCGGCGGCGCTGCGGTGGCCGGGGTGCCACGTGGCAGCCCCTGAGTGGCTGCGGGCGGCGGCGCGGTTTCGTCCGGCGGCGGCGGACGTGTCCGCCCGCGCGGAGAGGAGCGGGGCTAGGGTTAGGGTGGTTTTTGCCCGGGATTAGAAATGGGGGGTCTATATATAGGCATTGAGGGGGCTAGGAAGCTCCAAATGGAGAGCGGTTTTCGGCCACGCGATCGTGATCGAACGGCGGAGGACATGGGAGTGTCTTAGATGGGTTATTGGGCTGTTTTGAAGGGGTGTTGGGCTGCAACACACACGAGGCCTTCACGGTTACCCGGTTAACCGTTGGAGTACCAAACGACCTCCGATTGACCCGAAACCTGACAGGCGGTCTGCCGGTGTTATACCGAGGCCACATGAGAAACCTCGGTCCAATCCGACAAAGTTTAATACCCGCTCACAAACAAATGTAAAAGGGGACGCCGGGGGACATAGGAGCGCCGGATTGCAAAACGGACAACGGGGAAAATGCTCAGATACATGAGACGAACACGTATGCGAATGCGATGCACATGATGACATGATATGAAATGCATGACATGACCAAAATGCAAACTGACGGGAACCCAACCACGGAGGGAATATCATAACACATAGCCGAAAATGGCAAGAGTTGGATTACAAATTTGGCAAGTTACATCTGGGGCGTTACAACACTCCACCACTACGAGAGGATCTCGTCCCGCGATTTAGGACTGAAAGAACTCCGGATACTCAGAACGTAGGTGATCCTCACGCTCCCAAGTGCTTCTCGGTCTGAATGGTGTGACCATTTCACTTTCAGGAATTTGATAGACTTGTTGCGAGTCTTGCGCTCAGTTGTTTGAAGAATAGCAACGGGGTGCTCATGATAGGACAAATCTTCTTGAAGATCAATCTCTTCGAAGTTGGTGGTGCGCTCAGGCGTCTTGAAGCACTTACGAAGCTGTGACACGTGGAAGACATCGTGCACATTTGCAAAGTTGGAGGGAAGCTCAAGTTGATAGGCGAGATCGCCTCGTTTGCCGATGATCTTGAAAGGGCCCACGTATCTAGGGGCAAGTTTCCCCTTGATACCGAAGCGACGAGTCCCTTTCATTCGAGAGACGCGGAGGTAGACATGGTCTCCGATCTCGAATGCCAAATCACGATGTTTGCTATCGTAATAGCTCTTCTGGCGCGATTGCGCGGCTTTGAGGTTCTCATGAATGATCTTGCACATAGCCTCAGCCTCTGAGATCAAATTATTGTCGAGCAATTGGCGTTCACCGGTTTCAGACCAGTTGAGAGGAGTACGACACTTTCTGCCATAGAGGATCTCGAATGGGGCTTTGCCCGAGCTGGCTTGAAAACTGTTGTTGTAAGAGAACTCAGCGTAAGAAAGACAATCCTCCCACTTCATGCCGAAAGAGATAACACAAGCTCTGAGCATATCTTCAAGAATTTGGTTGACACGCTCGACTTATCCACTAGTCTGAGGGTGGAAAGCTGTGCTGAAGCGAATGTTTGTGCCCATGGCCTTCTGAAAAGAATCCCAAAACTTGGAGGTAAAGATGCTGCCACGGTTTGAAGAGATCAATTGTGGAATGCCATGCAAGGAGACAATTTTGGAGGTGTAGAGCTCTGCCAGCTGCGCTGCTGTGATAGACTCTTTGATAGGAAGAAAATGAGCCACTTTGGTGAGCTTGTCGATGACGACAAAGATAGCATCATTTCCACGCTTGGACTTAGGAAACCCAGTCACGAAGTCCATTTCGATATGATCAAACTTCCATTCAGGAATAGCAAGAGGTTGGAGAAGACCAGCTGGTCGTTGGTGTTCTGCTTCGACCCTTCTGCAGACATCACATTCATTCACGAATTGAGCAATCTCACGCTTCATTCGAGTCCACCAATACGACTGCTTGAGGTCATGGTACATCTTTGTATTTCCAGGATGAATTGACAGAAGAAAGTTGTGCGCTTCGTTCATAATGACTTTACGAAGATCACCCTTTGGAACCACAATCCGGTCCTCGAAGAAAAGAGTATCTCTGTCATCAACTCGATAGCACTTGTATTTGGAAATGCCCTTGTCAATACCACGTTTCACCTTCTTCACCATGGTATCCAACAATTGTGCCTCACGAATTTGATCTTCCAAAGTAGGAGAGACGATGAGGTTGGCAAGGAAACCTTGAGGAACAACTTGGAGATTCAACTTGCGGAAAACCTCACAAAGATCCGGTTGAAAGGGCTTGAGGATTAAGCTGTTGCAGTAAGCCTTCCTGCTCAAAGCGTCTGCAATCACATTAGCCTTGCTTGGAGTATATTCAATACTCGGATTATACTCTTGAATCATTTTGACCCATCGAGTTTGCCTGAGGTTGAGGTGAGGCTGAGTGAAGATATACTTGAGACTCTTGTGATCGGTGAATATGTCCACTTTCCTTCCCAACAGGAGATGTCTCCATGTTATTAGAGCGTGGACAACTGCCGCCAACTCAAGGTCGTGAGTGGGGTAGTTCCTTTCGTTGGGCTTCAACTGACGAGAGGTATAGGCAACAACCTTCTTCTCTTGCATTAAGACGGCACCGAGGCCTTGAAGAGAAGCATCACAGAAAACTTCATAAGGTTTGGATTCGTCAGGAGGAGTAAGAACTGGAGCAATGACGAGTTTCTCTTTGAGAGTGTTGAAAGCAACGTCACATTCAGGAGACCAGACATACTTCACATGCTTCTGGAGGAGGTTGGAAAGAGGCTTTGCAATCTTTGAGAAATTCTCAACGAATCTTCGGCAATAGCTTGCAAGTCCAAGAAAACTGCGAAGCTGCTTGACATTCTGAGGAGGTTGCCAATTCAAAACTGCAGACACCCTCTCTGGATTAATAGCAATGCCCTTGGCAGAGATGATATGGCCAAGATAAAGAACTTCATCAAGCCAAAATTCACATTTGGAGAACTTCGCATATAATTTGTACTCTCTGAGCTTGTCGAGCACCAATCGCAAATGTTTGGCATGATCCTTCTTATTCTTGGAGAAAACCAAAATATCATCGAGATAGACCAAGACAAATTCGTTGATGTAGGGGTTGAAGATGAAATTCATCAAGCGAGTGAATGCTGGAGGAGCATTGACAAGGCCGAAAGACATGACAGTATATTCATAAGAACCAAAGCTTGTTCTGAATGCTGTCTCGGGAATATCTTCTTCACGAATGCGAATCTGATGATAACCCATACGAAGATCAAGTTTGGAGAACACTTTAGCACCTTTAAGTTGCTCGAATAGCTCATTGATGTTGGGAAGTGGGTACTTGTTCTTGATAGTCTTCTTGTTCAATGGACGGTAATCGACGCAAAGTCGGTCCGTGCCATCCTTCTTCTTGACAAAAAGAACACCACAACCCCAAGGAGAAGAACTCGGTCTGATCAGACCCAGACGCTCTTGTTCATCGAGTTGTTTCTTCAATTCCTTCAACTCATCTGGTCCAAGCTTATAAGGACGCTTGCAAACGGGTTCCGTGCCAGGCTCAAGATCAATAACGAATTCAACTGGCCGGCGGGGAGGCATGCCCGGAAGCTCTTCTGGAAAGACATCTTGGTACTCACAAACAATTGGAATCTGAGAGATAGCATCCAATTCACCATTCTCATTGAGAGAAAACAACCGAATGGTATCATCACGAGAGGCATAGATGATCACATCGTCAGAAGAGTGAGTCAATTTAATTTCCCTGGCAGCACAATCAAGCTGAGCCTTGTGCTTAGAAAGCCAGTCCATCCCGAGAATAAGATCAATATCAGAGTCACCAAGAACAATTGGTTTAGCCAGAAATCTATAGTTGCCCATCTTGATACCGACATTCGGAACCACCAAGCTAGAGCTCAAGCGCTTGCCCGGAGAAACGATATCCATGGGTTTACCCAAATTTGAAGAAGTGAACTCATGCTTGGCAAAAAATGGTCTTGACATGAAACAATGCGATGCACCAGTATCAAATAAGACTTTTGCAGGAATATCATTAACAGGAAGGTTACCCATGATCACTTCTGAAGAATCCTCTGCTTGAGCTGCGTTCATCATGTTCACCTTGGCATGCTTAGGATTATGCTTGACCACTGCATTACTGGAAGATCTCATAGGAAGAGGAGGCGGAAGGCGCCTCTGGTTGAAGCACTTGTTCGCATAGTGACCCTTCTGCTGACATTTGTTATAAGTCACCTCTGAGAGCGGACGATGATAAGGAGCACTTGGCCTTGGTGCTTGATTCTGAGACTTGTTCTGATAGCCAGGGTTGGGTGGGTGGGAAGATCCACGGCCACTTGAGTTCTTCTGCTGATAAGGCTGACGGAACGGAGGAGGAGGAGGCAACCAGAACTTCTGTTGCTTAGCTGCCACAAGTGAAGAAGAAGAAGGCTGAACTGCGTCTCTGACTCTCTTCTTAGATGCCTCACACTTGAGCTGAGCAGCTTCTTGTTTCAGCGCCATGTTGTAGAATTCATCATACTTTAACGGCTCGAAAAGCACGAGAGCAAGTTGCAGATCTTCTTTGAGGCCAAGCCTGAATTGGTAGATCATACTCTTCTCATCAGGGATGTCTTGCCTCGCAAAACGAGAGAGCTTCTGGAACTGAGTGTTGTATTGATAGACAGACCTGGTGCCTTGCTTGAGATTGCGGAATTCCTCACGCTTACTCTCAACAACACTTTCTGGAATGTGGTGAGCTCTGAAGTCACGGCGGAAATCATCCCAGGTAATCACACGACCTCCTCTGGAATCTTTGTATTGTTGGAACCACTCAGCAGCTTGATCTTTGAGTTGAAAAGAGGCAAACTTGACAAAGTCCTCAGGTCTGACATTGCTGCACTCGAAATGCTTGCTGATGTCCACGAGCCAATCATCGGCGTCTGTGGTCTCGACACGGTAGCTGAAGGTCTTTGGCTGATTAGCAAGGAACTGGTTGAGTGAAGCGAAGTGCGGCTGATTGTTGCCTTGGCCTTGATTCCCTTGATTATCTTGCCCTTGGTTGCGATCTTGCAAGAGCTGAATCAGAATCTGAGCATTGGCATTTGTGGCAGTCATCAGGGCTTGCCATGCCTCCGGAGGCGGAGGTGGTGGCGGAGGGTTAGCCTGACTTCCTTCATTGCGTCCCGGATTCTGACGCGTTGGCGGAGCCATCCTGAAGAGGGTGACATCCATTAGCACCTTGACAGAGATATATTGAAGCTGAATCAAAGGAACGAAATTGCAACATGTAGTCTTCACAATAAACATTCGAGCGAGAATGAACGAATGAAATCCAAAGTAAAGAATCACACTTCCATAAGCTGAGAAGCCACTTAGAAAAAGGTAAGGAATAAAATCAACAAGGTACGGATGTGAACAAATACTTGGTAAGGATTACCCAATCACAAACCAAATATCTGCGGAAGAAATACTAGAGCTACATGAATTCCCACTTATAAACTCCCGAAACTTTCTGGTTATGCAATCAGGTGTTGGGGATACAGGGGACACAAAATATATCACCCAAACTAACAATACCTAGATCCAGCTGTATCCATCCTTCAACACATAACCAAGAAATTCTCAGAAATCATCTACCTCAACCTTCGAAAAGCATCCGTTATACAAGTCATGGCGATACTCCCGCACTCGCCTCAGTACTGGGCTATCAGGGTTATCTCATCAACAACTGTACAAAAGAGATTTTCGATGTCGGCGTACTAAACTCAGGTATTCCAAAACCGCAACGATAAAATTATGACGACAACACCTCGCAGCTCAACTCCCCGGGACACCTCCTCTAAAACCCCTGCTGACGGGAGGCAACCAAGACAATGTTGTCATCATAAAACCATCGGAACGATTCTAAGATACCCGTGTGATCCTAAAATTTTTTTAGTGAAATTTGAGAAGAGAAGAGTCAAAACTCTACGTCAGGATGCCTTACCAGAGCGATGAGGAGACTGGGAAGTAAAAAGAATTCCTAAACTCTCCGATATATAATTCCTAAATGACTCAAAACATTTTTCTAGACACAACTCGGCCACTAAAGACGATCAATCAGTGGGGGTTCCTAAGGTCGGGGAAGGCTCTGATTACCAACTTATCACGCCCTCGATGCGGCTATAGCTCCCACGCGTCGAGGCACAACTTAGAGGCATAACCGCATTGAAAGCAATGTCGCAAGTGAGGTAATCTTCACACAACCCATAAATACATAAGGGAAAGAGATACATAGTTGGCTTACAGTCGCCACTTCACACAATACATAAATAAACATTCATCATCCAAATTACACTCAAGGTACGGCTACGGTACCAAAATGAAAGAAGACTACCCCAAATGCTACATAGATCCCCAGATCACCCCAACTGGGCTCCACTACTGATCATCTGGAAAAGACACATAGTAACGACCACGTTCCTCGTCGAACTCCCAAGTGAGCTCGGTCGCATCATCTGCACCGGCATCGTTGGCACCTGCAACTGTATTGGTAGAATCCGTGAGTCACGGGGACTCAGCAATCTCACACCCGCGAGATCAAGACTATTTCAGCTTATAGTTAGGAAAGGATTGTGAGGTGGAGCTGCAGCAAGCGACTAGCATATATGGTGGCTACAACGCAAAAGAGAGCGAGAAGAGAAGGCAAAGCACGATCGTGAAGCTAGAAGTGATCAAGAAGTGATCCTAGAATAACCTACATCAAACATAACTCCAACACCGTGTTCACTTCCCGGACCCCGCCGAGAAGAGACCATCACGGTTACACACGCGGTTGATGTGTTTTAGTTAAGGTCAACTTCGGGTTTTCTACAACCGGACATCAACAAATTCGCATCTGCCTCATAACCGCGGGCACGGCTTTCGAAAGATAATACCCTGCAGGGGTGTCCCAACTTAGCCCATTATAAGCTCTCACGGTCAACGAAGGATATTCCTTCTACCGGGAAGACCCGATCAGTCTCGGAATCCCGGACTACAAGACATCTCGACAGTAATAAAACAAGTCCAGCAAAGCCGCCCGATTGTGCCGACAAATCCTGATAGGAGCTGCACATATCTCGGTCTCAGGGTACATCCGGATAAGTCAAGCTACGAGTAAAACCAGGCCTCGAGTTTCCCCGCGGTGGCCCCGCAGGCTGCTCGGTTCGGGCCAGCACCAAGAGGAGCACTGGGCCGGGGGGGCTAAAATAAAGATGACCCTTGGGCTCGCGAAAACCCAAGGGGAAAAGGTGGTAGGTGGTCAAATGGTAAAACCAATGTTGGGCCTTGCTGGAGGAGTCTTATTCGAAGCGAACTGTCAAGGGGGTCCCATAGATCACCCAACCGTGTAAGGAACGCAAAATCAAGGAACATAACACCGGTATGACGGAAACTAGGGTGGCAAGAGTGGAACAAAACACCAGGCATAAGGCCGAGCCTTCCACCCTTTACCAAGTATATAGATGCATTAATTAAATAAGAGGTATTGTGATATCCCAATAAGTAAACATGTTCCAACAAGGAACAACATCTCCATGTTCCAACAAGGAACAAACTTCATCTTCACCTGCAACTAGCAACGCTATAAGAGGGGCTGAGCAAAGCGGTAACATAGCCAATCAACGGTTTGCTAGGACATGGATGGTTAGGGGCTGACATGGCAATATGAGTGGCATGATATAGCAACTGGTAGGTATCGCAGCATAGGCATAGCAAAAGAGCGAGCATCTAGCAAGAAAAGATAGAAGTGATTTCGAGGGTATGGTCATCTTGCCTGCAAGGTTCTCAGAGTTGTCAAAAGCTTGGTCCTCGAAAGCGTTCTCAACAGGTTCCTCGTTCATGTAAAGGGGACAAATATCAATCACGATGCAATGCGCAAGCAACAAGATGCAAAACATGACACGATATGCGAGATGTGATATGCAATGCATATGCATGCTCCGAAAGGACAAGGATGAACAAGGCATGATCTTGGCAAACCAAGTATGCCACTGGATAGGTGAGGTGATTTCGGTTGAAATCGATATAAAGATCACCGGAATCGGATGCACGGTTTGCAAATGACAAGCAATACAAGAATGCCGATAATCTGCCAATAACAGCATGATGCTACATAGCAAGCAACAAGAAAATAAGCTACTGCACCCAAACATATCAACAAAGCATATTAAAGTAATCTACTCAAGATGCTCGACAAAATATGAACACTGAGATATGGCTAAATCACATCACAGCAGGTTCAAACAAGCATTGCAAAAGTGCAAAAGATAACAGGTTCACAGACTTAGTGAAAATATCAACATAGCAGAAATTAACATTAGGATGACATGTTTAGGGCAACGAAACAACATGCTACAGGATCAGGACATAGCAAAGTAAGGCATGGCATGAATCTACTCAAAACACTTGAGAAAAGTCCCTTACTGACCATAAGCCAAAAGGGATAATAAAGTATGATTACACCCATGTCAATTAAGCAAGTTTCGTTACAGTTTTCAGACTTAGCAGAAAACTGGACATGTCAAAAACAGATAACAAGTAGGCATGTTCGTGAGCTCGATGCACTCACTACAGAGCATTCCATGATAAACTAAGCATACATACATCAAAAAGACATGGCATAGGAATTATACATGGCAAGAATAATATCATAACATGCAAGGATCAACTACACGAAGCTTGGCAAAATCGAATAACATGTAAGCAATCTGCCAGCAACATTTTGTAGCAAAAGTAGAGCTCGATTGACTCAAGCTATGGCACCCCATAATTACAAACAAAGGCATGGATGGATAGAGAAAAACCATATTCTCAAAACACCCTTACTGATCATGCTCAAAATATGCATAGATCTCTCTGAAACAACATGAACACATGGCATAAAAATAACAGCAGGCAGGGACTTGAGTGAAATTATTATGTCTCTGAAATCAGAGACATTAAGTACCCTAGTTTGCATGCTTGTGCTAGTCACCACAAAGGTCACAAAAATACATGGCATAATTCTATGTAAAGGTAACATGGCATATTACAAAACTCATGTAGGACTCAACTTCATAGAAGGCACACACCAATCATGGCAAAAATGACAAAAGTGCATGTTCAGATAAAATCCAGCAACTAACATCACATAGCCCTCTTCTAACAGAATTTCGGGCATCACAATGACCTCAAATGAAAATAACGCAATGGAACGAAATGATGCACCCTTCGAGGCGAACAATTTGACATATTATACGCACGAAACAGAGCTAAGGGCGCGAAGTTACGATGCGATGAACATACGACGATAATGTGAAAATTTACGGGACTTGGTGGAAAAATAGACCTCCGGATCTAGGGTTCGTCCGCGGGCACGCGAACCGAGGCGGCGGCGGCTCGCCGGAGTTGGCCGGTGGGGGCGCCGAAGAGGAGGGGCGCGGCGGATCCGGGGCCGGGGCGGCCGGATCTGGCGCCGACGACGTCGGGGCGCGCGGCGGCGCGGCGATGCGCGGGCGGAGGAGGCGGTGAGGCGGCGCGGCGACGGCGGCGGCAGTCGGCGGCGGGGCGAGGCGGCGCCGGCTGGCGACCGCGGGAGGCGGCGGCGCACGGGCCCAGGCGGCGGGGCGCGAGGAGGAGGGTGGAGCGTACGGCGGGGCGGCGCTCGCGGGCCGGGAGGGCCGAGCGCGGGCCTGGCGGACCGGCGGCGCTATGGTGGCCGGGGTGCCACGTGGCAGCCCCTGAGTGGTTGCGGGCGGCGGCGCGGTTTCGTTCGGCGGCGGCGGACGTATCCGCCCGCGTGGAGAGGAGCGGGGCTAGGGTTAGGGTGGTTTTTGCCCGGGATTGGAAATGGGGGGGTCTATATATAGGCATAGAGGGGGCTAGGAAGCTCCAAATGGAGAGCGGTTTTCGGCCACGCGATTGTGATCGAACGGCGGAGGACATGGGAATGTCTTAGATGGGTTATTGGGCTGTTTTGAAGGGGTGTTGGGCTGCAACACACACGAGGCCTTCACGGTTACCCGGTTAACTGTTGGAGTACCAAACGACCTCCGATTGACCCGAAACTTGACAGGCGGTCTACCGGTGTTATACCGAGGCCGCATGACGAACCTCGGTCCAATCCGAGAAAGTTTAATACCCGCTCATGAAGAAATGTAAAAGGGGACGCCGGGGGACATAGGAGCGCCGGATTGCAAAACGGACAACGGGGAAAATGCTCGGATACATGAGACGAACACGTTTGCGAATGCGATGCACATGATGACATGATATGAAATGCATGACATGACCAAAATGCAAACTGACGGGAACCCAACCACGGAGGGAATATCATAACACATAGCCGAAAATGGCAAGAGTTGGATTACAAATATGTCAAGTTACATCTCGGGCGTTACAGAGCTATGGCAGATCACGTGCACTGAAGGCCAAGGTAGTATCTGAGTCTGAAGATGAAGACTCTGGTAGCAGCCTTGGTGATCCTGAAGAACTGAGTCATGATCTAGCACTACTTGTGAAGAAGTTCCAGAAGCTCTCAAGACATGGTCGCTTTGGAAAACCCTCAAGGAGCAATGATTCCTCATCCAGTGACTATAAGAAGAGGCTTTGTCACAAGTGCAAGAAACCAGGACATTACATTCAAGATTGTCCTCAGTGGGAAAAGGAATCAAAGAAGAAGAAATACAAGGACTACAGTTCTGATGATGCGAAGAAAAAGAAGAAATCCTCAAAATCTCCATCATCAAAATCCTCGAATTCTTCGTCTCACAAGAAGAGCAGCTCCAAGAAGGCTCGGGCATTTATTGGCAAGGAAATGGACTCTGAGGCTGAATCTGAAGAAAATGAGGAAGAGGAACAATCTGAAGACTCCGAGTCTGGTGTGGCGAGCCTAGCCCTCGCTACCGCATTTGTGAGCAAATCCATCTTCAACGATGAAGAAAGTGATCTCTCCAACAAGGCTGATGAAGGCAGTGACGACTACGCTCCCACTTATTGCTTCATGGCAAAGGGTGCCAAGGTACTCAAATACGCCTCCTCTGAATCTAGTGAGGATGAATCTGATGAAAATCTTAAGCCTAGCTACTCTAAACTTGCTAAGATTGCTGTGCAACAACAAAAGGCTTTTGAAAAGGTTCAAAATATGCTAGACAAAAGTGATGATATGTTGGGTGAAGAAATGGATCGCACTAAAGCCTTAACTGAAAATCTTTAGAGAATTCTGACCAGGTTTGATAACCTTCAAGGTCATCATAACACTCTCTTATCTGATCATGAGAAGCTTTCTTATGAACATCCTCAAAAGAAGCAAGATATTGAGAAGCTAAGGGTGAGTTATGAAGATCTTCAGAAGGAGCGCGATTCATTACTTGCTCAACAAATCAGCGCTGCTCAGGAAGAATTTATTCCTCCATGTTGGAAATGCACTGAATGAGAATATGCTAATTCCTCACCTGAATGTTCAAATGCTTCTAATGTTACAAATTCTTCACCTGTCTCTACTATCACTAATTCCTCATCTGAGGACATTGCTAGTATCACTGACGATGCAGGGCTGAAGGAATTGTACATGACAGGCATGTACAAAAGCCTCAAAGGGCATCAGACTCTTTGTGACGTGCTTAAAAAGCAGATCCTCAACAGGAACCCTAGGAAAGAGGGTATTGCCTTTGAGAGGAAACTCAATGCTGATGGTACATATTGGAAGCCTGAGCAGTACGCCAAAACCTCATGGGTTGCTGCAAAGGGACCTCCAGTTGATCCATCTAATTTATCTGGCTATACATGTGAATCTTCTCATTCTTCTGATGAGTCATTTGACTCCAACTATAAACTGTTCAAAGATCAGAATGGTGAAGTATTTGCTAGATATGTTGGCACTAACTACAGGAATGGTTCTCCTATGAAGAAAATCTGGGTTCCCAAAAGGTGCCTTGAAAGTCTTCAGGTGAATGTCCTCATGACACCACCTGTGAAGAAAAGGAACCCCAGATCATATTCTTCATATGGACCAAATTCTTCATATGGATCCAAGTCCTCACACGGACCAAATTCCTCAGGGGGATCAAATTCCTCACATGGATCAAAGTCCTCATATGAACATCATCGTGCTAACAACTCTGTTTCGCAGGGAAGAGCCAAGGGCTATGAATATGAGCATTATTCTTCAAATTATTATATTCATAAGTCCTCGAACAATTTATCTGCTTATTCATATGCTTACCCTAACCCCTCTTATGTGAAACGAAATGGTTTGGCCGCTATGCCACCATTCTCATATGGAGCTCGCAGAGTGATGAACTCTTTGCTACCCCTTCAGATGTGGGTCGTGAAGAAAAAGAATTAATCTCTTATGCAGGGTCAGGTCTCCAGACGTACTATAACGTCTGAAGAATTAGCTGGGGACCTGACAAAATGCCTGAAAGGATGCATGCTAACCATGATGAAATGAACTTTCATTTCACACGTCCTCCCTCTGTTTTATCTGTACTACTGATTGATGAAATTGATCTGATGAATTGTGATATCATATTCTTCACTACTGAAGTATATGAGGTCGTAAGTTGCACTAATTCATCTGCAGGATGATCAACCCAAAGCCACTGAGTGGGTACTTGATAGTGGATGTACAAATCACATGACTGGTGACAAGAATCTTTTGATGGATGCTCCCTTATCATCGTCACATATGAAGCATATCATCTTCGCTGATAAAAGAAAAAGTCAGTTGGGTTTAGGTAAAGTTGCTATCACAAAGGATCGACACATGGATAAAGTCATGCTTGTTGAGTCCTTAGGATACAACCTTATGTCTGTCTCAATGCTTTGTGATCTTGATATGGTTGTTGTCTTTGGCAAGTATCGTTGTGTTGTGATTATGGAAGGTGACAATTCCAAAGTCTCGAAGGCTTTAGGAGAGGAGATTGGTATATTGTTGATTTCTCTGCAGATTCACGACCCGCCGTGTGCCTACTTGCAAAAGCTTCGGAAGGATGGCTATGGCATCAACGACTTGGTCATGCAGGCATGAGGAATTTGCACACGCTTGCGAAGAAGAAGCATGTCATTGGCATTGAGAATATCAAATTCCTCAAGGATCACTTATGTGGTGCCTGTGAATCTGGAAAGATGACAAAAGCCAAGCATCCAGCAAAGACCATCATGACCACTACTCGACCATTCGAATTGCTTCACATTGATATCTTCGGTCCTAATCACTACTCCTCTGTTTCAAATGAAGCATCTCAATATGGCTTTGTTATTGTTGATGATTACTCTCGCTACACATGGGTACACCTTGTCTCTTACAAACATGAAGTGCAGGAAGTCTTCAAACGATTTTCCTCGAGGCCTTCAACCAACGGAAAGGACTTGCACACCTACAGAGTCTTCAACAATGTTCTTCACAAGATTGTTGAAACTGTAGATGTGCGGTTCGATGAAACTAATGGGTCGCAAAGAGAGCACCTACCTTCTTTGTTAGATGAACCAGCACCTGAGGATTCTATCAAGCACAAGGCTACTGAAGATGTCATTCCTACTGAAGAATCTGCTGAAGAATTCATTCCAGAACGTGAAGAACGTCGAGCTGATGCACCTGAAGAAAATGCTGAGGAAATTGATACTGAAGAAAATGCTGATCAAATTCCTCAACGACAACCAGCTCATCCTCGCGTTGCAAAAGAAGTGCAAGTGGAGAAGATCATTGATGACATTAGAGCACCAGGTCCCCTCACACGCTCAAAAGCTTCACATCTATCTAACTTTTGTGGGCACTTTGCTTTTGTCTCTATCACAGAGCCCGCTAAGGTAGATGAAACATTTCTGGAGCCTGAGTGGATTCAGGTCATGCAAGAAGAATTACATCAGTTCAAGCTCAACAACGTCTGGGAACTAGTCAGTCGTCCCGATCCTCGCAAGCATAACATCATTGGCACAAAATGGATCTACCGCAACAAACAAGATGAAAATGGTGTTGTGGTGAGGAATAAGGCACGACTAGTAGCTCAAGTCTACACACAGGTTGAAGGAGTTGATTTCGATGAAACTTTTGCACCAGTTGCTAGACTTGAGGCTATTCGCATATTACTTGCCTATGCTAATCATCATGATATCATCTTATATCAAATGGATGTAAAAGGTGCATTCCTCAATGGTAAGCTTGAGGAATAAGTATATGTTGCTCAACCCCCAGGTTTTGAAGATCCAAAACATCCTGACAAAGTCTTCAGACTTAACAAGGCCCTCTATGGCCTCAAGCAGGCCCCACGGGCGTGGTATGATACATTGAAGGAATTCTTCATGAAGAAAGGCTTCACACCCGGTTCACTCGATCCCACTCTCTTTACTAAATCTTATGATGGTGAACTGTTTGTGTGCCAAATATATGTTGATGATATCATCTTTGGCTGTACTGACCAACGTTATAGTGATGAATTTGCCTATATGATGAGTGAAGAATATCAAATGTCTATGATGGGAGAGTTGAAATTCTTCTTAGGTCTTCAAATTCGTCAACAGCGCAATGGCATATTCATATCTCAGGAGAAATACCTCAAGGACGTCCTGAAGAAATTCGGCATGCAAGATTGCAGAGGCATCAAAGATCCAACTTGAAGAAATAGCTATATATATGAGTTTATGTCCTCTACAGCATTCACTTATAGCTATTTCTTCAAGTTGGATCTTCTGCTAAGTGAATGTGATCGGACCCTTCCCCTCTATGCTATACTCAATCTAATCTGTTCACAAATTCTTCATGTGCGTTCTATTTGAAACTCGTTCAAAATCTTCACTGTGTCCTTGTCAGCTGAAGAAATTGCGAACGGAACGTTAAAACTAATCTTATCCAAATTTGCGGTTTTACCGCTCAAACCGTTCCGCATCCCATGATACATTTGTTTATTCACCCATGATCTTACATGATCTCCACTACACAGTACGTGGGTGACACATGTCGTGAGAAGGAGAACGGGCAGGGGCACGTTCGTCCCAAATCTTCGGGCGAGCAGTTTTTCACCGTGGCTATAAATACCCCTGTCCCCTTCCTCACTTCTTTTACTCCGCTCGATCTCACTCTCCTGCTCGAGCTTCCCTAACCCTAGCGCCGCCGCTACTCCATCGTCGCCGGTGAGGAAGAGCTTCACTGCCTCGACCTCGTCGCCGTCGTACTCGCGCCGGCCGCGGAAATCTTCACCTCCGCCGTCGCCGTAGACGTCTTCCTCCGCCAAGTTAGGGCGTGGAAGATCTGCATCGACGAACTTCACTTTTTCAACTCATAGTTCGTCGTGTTCTTCGTTCAGGGTAATTAAAAGTTACTTTTACTGCCCTCCTTGATTCGAAATTTTTCTACAAAATCTTCAAAGGTGTTTTATTCTTCAAATCCTCACACACAAAATACCTCACATATTATCTGTTCTAGATTCATTTCCCTAAGCATCAATTTCTTCAAGATTCCTCAATTGTGTGGATCCTCAATCTATACAACTCTGGAACCTAGGATATAGCGCGCTTAGTGAAATTCTTCAAGACGCATCTGGTCAAATTCCTCAAACTTGTTCTTTTTGAAAAACCCTCTGAGAACGCATATGACCTCTTCAAATTCCTCGCAACTATACTCTGTTCACAGGTACACATGTCCGCTACTGAATCATTAGGTTCTCATCAACTTAACTCGTTTGCAGCGTTCCTCGAAGAACAGTTGCACACTTCTTCAGATAATTCAATTGTTCAAGTTCCTCAACTGAAGAAAATGGCTGACGGTAAAAAGCCACAGAAAGGAGGAAAGAAGCCTGAGGACATGACTGCCTTTGAAATTCCTGAGGATTTATACAATGATTATTGCACACCACCTGAGGAAGATAAAAATCAACGCAAGGTGCGCATTCAAAGGATTGAAAGGAGATGGGCACGTGAATGGAGGGAGTACAGGTACGTCACTCCCAAGTACATGAAGAAATTCGCACTGAACCCTCCATGCCCAAGAGCCCCACTGGCACCTGGCCAAGTGGCTGATCCCACTAGCGTTAAACGCGGTGAGGATTTTCCTGTAAAATGGGCCAAGCGTCAAGCCAAATTAGCAAGACAAGCCAGAGAAGCAGTGAGGAAATTTAATGAAGACTCTGCTGCTGCTGCTGCCACTGAGGCCTCTGTCAAGCCGAGGAAATCAATGCCCAAGAAGCCCGCTCGCAAGCCAAGTGCTTCACCAGCAATGCCCTCACGGCCTAGTTCCTCTGCTGCGCCCTCACGGCCAGAAATGTCAAAGTCTTCAAGGCAATTTCCTCAAGTTGTCCCTGCTCTTGCAAAATCCTCAGCACCTCCGACCAAGTCCTCAGCTGTTCCGCCAAAGTCCTCAGCACCTGCGCATCTGCCATGTGTCAAAGGACTGTAGGCGTCTCTATTGCCTCTGGTGTCTCAGCTAGTTCCTCAGCTGCACCAAGTTCCTCAGCTGGACCCTCTCTGCTTAAGAAAAAGGCTACTGCTGGACGCGGTACTCGCCCAAGTCCCAACAAGAAGCAGGTAGTCTTTACTGTACCCTCTGATGATGATGAAGCTGATGAAGAAGAACTTGCTGAAATCATCAGGGACCGCCAAGAAAGGGCTGCTAAAGCCAAAGGCACACCTGTGCCCCTACTGCTGGATCCAAGGGCGATCCTCGATTACATCAATATTTGGCATAAGGATCCCAACACACCTATGCCTGACTTCAAGCTGACTCCTGGCCAAAGTCACATGCTGACTCACTTCATCCAAGAGGAGAAGTGGAAATATGATAGGGCCAGGCAAATCAAGAAATCGCAGTATAGGAAAGAGAAACTGCTGAGGAAAAATGTTCTCACAATGAAGCCTGAAGAACTCATCAAGATGTAGGCTGACATAAAAGCCCTCAGCGACGACTTTGATGCATACTATGCTGACTGGAAAGGAGCAAAAGTCAGGTTTGTGAAACTGACTGAGAAATTCACCAATGTTGCAGCCCCATCGCAAAAAGAAATTCCTCAAGCTGAACCTTCAGCATAGCTCACTGAAGAACATGCCAGCACCGTGTCAGTGTACTAAAGTAGGGGTACCTTAGTATCCCGAACTTGTGCACGGGCAGTCATAGCACCCCGCGGCAAGGCTTGCCAGGCGATCGCCAAGACTCTCCGTGGTCCCTTTTTGGGCCATCCAAGAACAAAGTATTTGAGCCAAGCCCCAGCAGGAGGAGCCTGCCGGGAAGGCCACCCGAAGAGAGCCAGGCCCCGGCAAGAGGAGCTTGCCGGCACGACCGCTCGAAGCACAAGGCCCCAGCAGGAGGAGCTTGCCGGGAAGGCCAACCACGACACGACCAGGACCTTGCCACGACGCGTCCCGCGCTCCGGCAAGGCCCGGTGAGCGACAAGCTCCCGGGCGCGACAAGGCATCCACCGCGACAAGGCGTTTGCCGCGGCAAGTTACCACCCCGTGCCTGCGCTCCAGCTCACCCACCAACGTGTCGCTTTGGGGGCATTCCAGGCGCACGTGGCGGGAGGTTGTGCAGCCAGGGGCATGCGGTGGCGAAGCGAAGCTGACAGAGTAGCCATCGTGGCAAATGGTGGCGCTCCTGACGGTCCACTTCCCTGCACCGTCTGGGCGACGCGGACGGGCATTTAATGCCCTTGTCCCCCGCCGTCAGAGTTAGGTATGATAGCACTGTACAGCCACTGTGCAGGCAGCTGTACCCACTACAGCACTCTCCCATTTTTGCCTCCACCTGCGCTGCCACCTGTGGGTAACCCCTTGAGCATATAAAAGGAGGCCCCATGCGCACGTAGGAGGGGAGGACACCCATTGCCACGCTCGGTATCACCAGCGGCTCGCGTGTACTGTAGCACCACGCGCTCCCGAGCAAGAACACAATACAATCCACAAAGCAGCAGTAGGGTTTTACGCATCCTTGCGGCCCGAAGCTGGGTAAAATCCCCCGTGTGCCTCGCCTCGATCTGCTCTTCGTGCGACCTCCGCCCCCCGCCGAACCAAGAAAGGGGCTCGGTCCCCATAGGTGGTCTAGGAAGCCGATTCCCCCCGACATCTTTGGCGCGCCAAGTAGGGGGCGTCGAAGTTGTGCGAACCTGATCCGGCGTCTGCACCAGCTAGATCTCCTTCATCTTCGTCGACATGCCACCGAAGAAGAAGACTCCAGAGGTGGCCGGTCCGTCCGCGTCGAACCCGCCGCCCTTGGAGCAAACGGGTGGTGGGGACGGCGCCGGCGGTGAAACTGGCGTCGCCGAGCCAGATCGTGATGCCACGGCGTCCGGACATACGCCGACACCTCTCGGCGCAGGTAAGCCCTGGTACGACCAGGCAACCTCTCGCTCTATTCCATAGAGCGAAGGCAGTTAGCCCCACAGATCTCGCATGCGGGCCACCTCGAGTGTTCGCTCATGCTGAGCTCGAGCGAGAGCAGCTGCGTCGAGATGATGCACTGCTCCTCGAGGAGGACCGTCTTCAGGCCGCTGTGCGAGCTGCTCGCTACCAGCAAGCCTTGCGCCGCTTTTATAGCCGCAAGGTTAGTGCTAGAAGTCTCGAGAAAGTGGGAAGGCCCTTACCGGGTGAAACAAGTCGATAGGCTTGGCGCTGTCCGCCTTGAGACCGAAGATACCGCTCCGGTGAGCAACTCCTGGAACGTTGGGCATCTTCGTAAGTTTCGCCCGTAAGGCGCGGTTGTCGGACCTCGTCCGGCAACCACCCTTCTGTACAAAGTCTTGCCGCTGTTGCATGTGATCCTTTGTACGGAGCCAGGCGCACACCCTGTGCGCAAATTGAGTTCTTGTGCTCCGCGCACCTTGTCGATCTCATGCTCTTTATTCTTTGCATGCATTATCTGACACTCTGTGCAGCACTGACCCCCGGTAAGCGACGGCGAGCCCCATGTTTCGCCTTGCCGGAAAGCGACCTTGCCGGGCAGCGAGCCACGAAAAAGCTAAGTTGCCAAAGTTTGAGCAATTGAGTTTTTAATATTTTGAGGTTATCTTCCTCGAACGACCGTACTTTGTATGGAAAAACTGTGCGCGGAGGGACCGGCTCGTGGCTAGTTGCGCCCGTACTTCGTTTCGAGTCTGCTCAACGACTTAAGTGTGCTATAACCAGAGTGGCATCCTTACTTTGTTTCGAGCTCGCTCGGCAGCTTAAGTGTGCTGCGACTGCAGTCGCAACACTTACTTAGCTTTGAGCCTGCTCAACAATTTAAGTCAGCGGTAAGGCGGAGGCCTACGCCGACAAGTCCCCAAAAGCGTAGGGCAAAAACATACAGGGCACGGAGTCAAGTAGAGGAAATAACAGTGCAGTCACTACCTAAGATAGAGTTATATTACAAAGATAAGCTTGTCGCAGCCCTAATGAATCGCTTTCATGACTTGGCCGGCAGCGACAAGAAAAGAAAAGGGGAGGCGGCCTAATCCACGCGGTCGCCCTCGATCCTCTTGATCCCGCCCACCTTCTCCACGATGGGCGCGACGAGGGCCCTGATCTCCTCGAGGTCAGCGTCCGCTGGCAGGGATTTGAGGACGTTGGTGAGCCTGATGCCGGGGTTGCGGAAGGCGATCTTCACCAACACCTTCTCGAGGGCTCCGGCGATGGCATCGCGCGTCTCGCCGGCCAGCTGCTCTGGGATCGCGTTCCGGAGATGCTGAAGGGCCGCCACCACACCTTTGAAGAACGAAGTGAGCTTGGTGCTGGGTGGGACGTTTTCACCGGAGGGATACTCGTGACCCTCCATCCCTAGCAGCGTCAGCTCCATGTCGATGGAGGCGGCGATGTCCACGAGGCCCTCGGTCCACTGCTCCACCGTCGCCCTGAATTCATTTTGGGTGACCGCGGCGCTCTCCAACAACGCCTCGTTGTCCGCGACCTCCTTCCGCAAGGCCACCTCCTGCTCCTTGGCGCTGTCCAGCGCCTTGGACAAGGTGTCCAGCTTCAGCTCGAGATCGGCGTTGGAGTCCTTGGCGACGTCGAGCTCCTTGATCTTCTCGGCGAAGCGGCCCTGCAGCTCACTAAGGCTGTGGGCACCCTTCTCGCGCTCCTGCTTGAGCGCGGAGAGCTCCTCGCCGCTCGCCTTGAGGTCGGTGTCGAGCTGCGCCACCTTCACCTCCAGTGCCTCCTTGGCGGTCTCGGCGGCCGCGGCAGCATCTCGCACCTCCTTGAGGGCTCCGCCGAGCGCTTGCTCGCGTGCGGCGACCTCCTCCTCGTGGCTGGCGAGGCTGGCTTTCTGCTGCGCCAGCTCGCCCTCCCGCGCGGCTAGCCCCGCGGCGGCAAGCCTTTGCTGCTCTTCGGCTTCCGCCTTCTCGAGGATGAAGGCCGTCCGCGCCTCGTCGAGCTGCCTTCGCTCCTCCGCCAAGGATCAGAGGGCCTCCTGGTTGAGCTCTCGGAGCTCCCCGGCGCGCTTCTCCATGTCCGCTCTCGCCTTCGCGACAAGCGCTTCCCGGCGTTCCACCTGGGCTTGTCGGGCGCGGTAGAGCGACACCAGCTTCCGGAGCAGCCGCTCCTCCTCGGGCTCGCAGCCGCTGCTGCTTGGTGCTTCAACCAGCGTCAGCCCGGCGGAGGTGAGCACCTCTCCATCCAAAGCCTCCCCCTCGACCGGCGCCCTGGAAGTCGACTCCCAGGGGAGCTTGATGAAGATATCGTCGCCGGCCTTCAGATAGGCGCCTGACGGGGGCTCCTCGGGGCCCGACGCCGCTGCGGAGGCAGTGTCGGCAGTCGGCGCAGCGCCTGCCGCTCCTGCGGCCTCAGGGCCGTCAGTACGATCGCTGGCCCCCTCGCCCGCGGCTGCTGCGGCAGCCTTGGCGGCCTCTTCGCCGACCGGACCTTCAGCACCATCCATCTCTCCGGTGGCGGCCACGTCGTTAGTATGGCCGCGCGCGTCCTCCTCGACGACGACCTCGGTCTCCATCGGGTCCGTGGCGGGCGGGTCTGAAGGCCGAAAGAGGGGGAGAAGTCAAGCAACTATCCAAAGAAGAAGAACTTCAGGGGAGTTTCGAGGCGAGAAGGTTACCTGGGCCAGGGCCTGCAGTCGCGGTCTCCGTCGTCGAGGGGCCGCCGGTGTCGTCCCTCGCCGGAGACTGCTCCCTCACCGGAGACTGCTCCCTCGCCGGGGACTGCTCCCTTGCCGGGGATCTCTCCCTCGTAGGGGACTCCTCCCTTGCCGGGGAACTCCCCCTTGGCGATGTAGTTGTAGCGGGTGGCTCATCGGGGACGGTCTTCGGACGCTCCTGGTGGGGCTGCTCTGCTCCTACACAAATCATCAGCAAGATGTCAGGAAAAGCGAAGGGCACCCGGGCGCACCCAACGGTAGAAAGCAAGCCATATGCTTACGCTGGGGGCTGCTCTGAGGATTGGTTGGTGGGTCCGGCAAGGTCATCTCGGGCGCACCCCCGGCCGTCACGGTGGGCTCGTCGTCGAGGATGACCACCGGGACCTTGGCTCTCTTTGCCACCCTCTGAGCCAGAGTCCTGAAAAGGGGCAAATTCAGAGGAAAGCAAATGAGATGCGAGGCGCAACTACAAGAATTGAAGAAACACAAGAACAACGGGGATCTTGCTCCTCTCCCTCTTCCTCGTCGGAGCTAAGCGCGGAGAAGTCGAAGACCGTCCCGCTTCTGGCGCGAGGAGGCGGAGGAGTAGGCTCCCTCGGCCGCTTGGCGGGGGCAGTGGTGGCGCTAGCCCGAGACGGCCTGGCCCCGGCCGCCGCCGTGGCGCGAGGGGCGGCAGGAGCAGAAGCAGCGGCCTGCGAAGACCTCGGTCCCGCTGAGACAGCGGAGCGCGTCGCGCGGCGCTGCGGCTGTTGGCTTGCTTGCCGTACCTCCTCTCCGGCCTTGTGGAGGCACCTCCGTGGTTGAGCCGGGGGCTCCGCTTGCGACGAGCTGCCCGAGGGTCGGGAGGAAGAGGCGTTAGCCTCCAGCAAGCCGCTCGTGCCCTCGGTGGCCTCGTCCGCCCCTGCGTCGTGCCCGGCAAGCTCTTCCTCGCCGGCAAACTCCGCTCGATCGGCAAGGCTTTCGGCCTCCGCTGCGTCCGCCTCCGCCAATGTGAAGCCAAATTCGCCCGCGGCCGCGGCTGCCGCCGCCTCTTCCATCCTGGAGGCGATGCGCGCCAACTCTGCGTCTGTGGTGTCTCGGGTGAGGCCCCTCTGCTCGTCGGCGTCGACTGGCCTCTCCACCAAGTCGTCAAAGAACGCCCGCATGACATCATCGGCGGGCTCCTGCGAAGTGGAGTCGATCCCGTGTGAGTCGCACACCGGCATCATTGCAAGGATGCGGCTGAGCGACGAATTGTTGCATAACGGGACGACGCCTTGCGGCAGCCTGAACCATTCGGGGTGGTCGGGGCCGTGCTTGAACAGCGCCCTGAGCGTCCTGTCAAGCTCCAAGACGGTGAAATTGAAGTTGAAGCCAGGGCGCAGCCTCATGATATCCACCGCATTCTGAAACTCCCAGGCGGGCCTCCCCTTCTCCTGCAGGGGAGCGATGCGGCGGCGGAGGAAATCTGCGCCAACGGCGCCAACTGTGAGCCCGGCACGCCTGAGCCGCAGGATTCGGGTGATGGCAATCTACAGCTTGTCGTCGTCCGGAGCCACGTCGCTCCAATCCCTGCCGCGCACCACAGGAGTTTGGCGCACGGCAGTGAATGGCTGCGGGTTCTCCTCGATGATCAGGCACCAGTCCGCCCTCCATTCCTCCCATTTGCTGCGGAGCTCTCCCTCCAGATAAGCATGCTTCTTGCCAAGCTTCGAGATCCAGGCGATCCCGCCGGAGAGGGGCTCTCCTCTCTCTACTCGAGGTGTGAAGAAGTGGCGGAAAAGAGCTACGTTTGGAAAGACTCCGACAAAATTTTCGCAGAGATGTGCAAAAATTGCCATAGTCAAGACAGCATTGGGGGTGAAATCAAGGAGGTGGAACCCGTAGGTGTTCATGATGTCACAGAAAAATTCAGAGAAGGGCGGGCAGAGCCCACAATAGAAGAACAGAGCAAAGAAGGGATACCCGGTCGGATACTCCTTCTGGGCAGCGGCGGGAAGAACCCTCGTGCGCGGATGCGCTCGCGTCCTCGTCGACCAGAAGAGGTAGTATTCCTCCCTCGGGGCCAACGCGTCGAGCTCAGGGGGGAAGGTCGCCTGCTCCTTTCTCAGCGCCTCAAGCCGCTGCGCCTCGGCCAACTTCACGGCCTTCCCTTTCCCCTTGTCGCCCTTCGGGGCCATGGCGGGAAGAGGGAGGGGGGTCGACGGCGTCGGTGGCACTGGTGGCGGCGGAAGGGGGGGCGGAGCGCTGCTTCTCTTGGGAAGTGGCGAAGGTTTTCGAGGAATCGCAACTGGCGGGTGGGCGGACTGCCCCTGTCTCCCCTGCTTATAAGGGGAGGAGGGGGGCGTTTCGCCTTTCCGAATAAACAAATCGCTTGCGACGTGACGCATGCCTACAGGGCTCAGCCCCGCGCATGCCACCCACGTCACGCACGCCTTTCCCCACAATGCCGCGTTCGACGCGTGCCTTTCGGGGACGACGTGGTGGGCGCAGAAGCAGATGCAGCGTGACCCAGGCCGCGCGTGCCCGTGCACTATTTTGGGCCTGGCCCAACAGCGCTCGGCACCGTGTATGGCCCAGGCCCGGGGGCTCCTGTCGGTGTACTAAAGTAGGGGTACCTTAGTATCCCAAACTTGTGCACCGGCAGTCGTAGCACCCACGGCAAGGCTTGCCAGGCGATCGCCAAGACTCTCCGTGGTCCCTTTTTGGGCCATCCAAGAACAAATTATTTGAGCCAAGGCCCCGGCAGGAGGAGCCTGCCGGGAAGGCCACCCGAAGAGAGCCAGGCCCCGGCAAGAGGAGCTTGCCAGGACGACCGCTCGAAGCACAAGGCCCCGGCAGGAGAAGCTTGCCGGGAAGGCCAACCACGGCACGACCAAGACCTTGCCACGGCGCATCCCGCGCTCCGGCAAGGCCCGCTGAGTGACAAGCTCCCGGGCGCGACAAGGCATCCACCGCGGCAAGGCGTTTGCCGCGGCAAGTTACCACCCCGTGCCTGCGCTCCAGCTCACCCACCAACGTGTCGCTCTGGGGGCATTCCAGGCGCACGTGGCGGGAGGTTGTGTAGCCAGGGGCATGCGGTGGCGAAGCGAAGCTGACAGAGTAGCCATCGTGGCAAACGGTGGCGCTCCTGACGGTCCACTTCCCTGCACCGTCTGGGCGACGTGGACGGGCATTTAATGCCCTTGTCCCCCGCCGCCAGAGTTAGGTATGATAGCACTGTACAGCCACTGTGCAGGCAGCTGTACCCACTACAGCACTCTCCCATTTTTGCCCCCACCTGCGCTGCCACCTACGGGTAACCCCTTGAGCATATAAAAGGAGGCCCCATGCGCACGTAGGAGGGGAGGAAACCCATTGCCACGCTCGGTCTCACCAGCGGCTCGCGTGTACTGTAGCACCACGCGCTCCCGAGCAAGAACACAATACAATCCACAAAGCAGCCGTAGGGTTTTACGCATCCTTGCGGCCCGAAGCTGGGTAAAATCCCCCGTGTGCCTCGCCTCGATCTGCTCTTCATGCGACCTTCGCCCCCCGCCGAACCAAGAAAGGGGCTCCATCCCCATAGGTGTTCGAGGAAGCCGATTCCCCCCGACATCTTTGGCGCGCCAGGTAGGGGGCGTCGAAGTTGTGCGAACTTGATCCGGCGTCTGCACCAGCTATATCTCCTTCATCTTCGTCGACATGCCACCGAAGAAGAAGACTCCAGAGGTGGCCGGTCCGTCCGCGTCGAACCCGCCGCCCTTGGAGCAAACGGGTGGTGGGGACGGCGCCGGCGGTGAAACGGGTGGTGGGGACGGCGCCGCCCGTGTGCCTCGCCTTGATCTGCTCATCGTGCGACCTCCGCCCCCCGCCGAACCAAGAAAGGGGCTCGGTCCCCATAGGTGTTCGAGGAAGCCGATTCCCCCCGACACACCGCTGATGAATTTCAGGCTGCTGAAGAAAATGCCAGTTCCAGGGCTGATGACTCCACACCAGCTACTAAAGAAACTGCCAGGGCATCCACTAGTGGTGCGCCTGAAGAAACTGAAGAAATCAGGGCAACTGCATCAGTTGCGCCTGAGGAAAATCAACCAGATTCCTCAGCTCCACATGCGCCTACACTAACTCCAATCCTTCCATCTGCACTGGATGTGAAGAAGACAAAGGCTGCAGAGCGAGCTGCAGTGAAGAAGAGGAAAGCATCACAAGCTTCAGAATCTTCAGTCCCAAAGAAGATGAAGCCCATGACCAGCTCGATTGCCAATCCAATTGATGCTATTCCAATCTCGTCTATGCCATCAAAGGACCTTGTTCCTTTTGGGGAAGACTATGTGATCCCAAGTGGATCAGATGAAGAAACTCAATCTGCTGCTTCCTCAGAGCGGATTGATGAAGAAATTGAAGTGGATTGAATCCCTTCAACCCCAATGATCTCATCACCAATGCCTCAGTTTGATGCTGAAGAGGCTGGTGTTGAAGAAATTGATGATGAAGATGTGGATATTGGAAGCACAACTCCGTTGATGAATGACGACTTTTGGGAAAGTCAGCATCCCAATTCCCCACTCTTCACCCCACTGCAGCAAATTCCTCACTCCCCTGCACCAACTGTTCCGATGGGCTCTGAAGAAACTCATCCCACTACTTGTGTGAATGAAGAAATTCCAGCCACTAGTACTGAAGAAACTGCTGCTCATACTGAAAAGGTGACTGCACCTGAGGAAGAACCTGAAATTCCTCAGCCTGAAGAACCTGAGATCGTGATTCCTGAGGTTGTGATGCAACTCACTGACACTCCTCTGCCCAAGCCAAAGGATCCGTTCTCAAGGAAACAAAAGTTTAAGGCTGAAGACTTCTTTGGCGAGCACGTGTTCTTCACTGAATACAACCCTTATGACTCTGCTCGCATAAGGAAGAGGCGTTTCTGGACTGCCAGTCAAGCTAATTTCTATTCCTCAGTGCTTTTCAACAAGGACAGAGTCTTCGACCATGCACATATTCCTCATGTGGATATGGAGTCTATGTCGTGCTTCACGCCAGTCCTCAGTGTTCTTCACGATGCTGGGCTGCTCAACTTCTGCACTGACATATCCGATTGGAATGAAGAACTCATTCTTCAATTTTATGCAACGCTGCACATCACCAGCAACTCTGAAGATGTGAATTCATGGTTCTGGACTGGATGACCGAAAATACGCATTATAAGGCCCCAGCATCTGAATTGCTTCGTGCCCTTCCTCTGAGTCCACCCACTGAAGATGCACGTTGTATTTTCAACGAACCTGAGCTTTTAACTCACTATATGCAGGTGTTGATGAAGCCTTTGAAGCCAGAGCAGGCCCATCGAACCCAATTCCTCGTCAAGGAACTGTTGTATGTGCCTAGGACTGTCTATCGCATTCTGACGAAGACAATGAGTCCCATCAAAGGCCACGACTCAAGTGATGAAGAAGTCATTGGCATCATGAAGAATATGCTTTTCAACATCATTCATGGCGTTCCCATCAACTTCCATGATTTCTTCATGAGGACTCTGGCCAACATTGCTATGTCACCATTTGAGCTGAAGCCTTATGCGCCTTGGATTATGAGATTCATCAGGACAAGGTCTTCACTCAATTACAAAGCTAAAACTCTCAACCACTGCAGCTACTTGCCTCCTATTGAAGTCCTCAAAAGGACATTTTCCTCAGCTGAAGAAAAGGGCAAGGCTACTGCTGTGATCGATGAAGGCATTCGTCCATTGGATGGACAATTTCGCAAGGCTGCATCATACTCCACCAATGATGACTCTTCCACACATGACACTGCCGCCAAGACTGCCAAGCCAAATCCTCAAGCCCACAGCACCCAGGGTGATGACTGACCGTGAGTTACTCCTCAGTCTTCATCAAAAGGTTGATCGCAATCACAAATGGGTCAAGCGTCAGTTTGGTTCAATTCTTCACAACATGACTTCAACACACAATGCAGTGAAGAAAAACCACTACTACCTTCATGAAACCCTCAACCGCACCTGGGTTGTTCTGTCTCAAGTCTATATCACTGATGATCTGAAGAAAATGGGTCTCAATGAAGAATTTGCCTGGTCTGCACCTCCTCCGAAGAAACACAAGAAGGTACCAGTTCCTTCTTTGGTGGCCAGCTCCTATTCTTCATCGTGCGACACTGATGAAAATGAAGACTTGGACGACACTGTGGCAGGCCCTACGTCAACGACCGACCCCAACAACGTTGGCTCTCCTTCATCAACTTGAATTTCTTCAGGGGCGTTAGTCCTCAGTTTCGATCCTTTTGGTCATTACATGACAAAGGGGGAGAAATCTGAGTTAGTCTTCAAGCGGGTCTATTTTAAAGGGCAATTTTTTTACTAAGTTACAACTCTCGTTCTTCCAAAACTTTTATTGGATCGAGTTGTAATCTTAAAACCGATGGTGCTCTGATACTTTTGATGCACTATGCTCTGATTTGATGCACTATTCTGCATTCTTATTCCTCGCTAATATTATTGCACGCATGATGAATTACATCAGGCACCATATTTTATCATGCATTTCAAATTCTTCACATTATATATCAAATGCGTGTATGAATTACAAGATATAGGGGGAGATCTCCATTATTCAACTCTTCAAGTGTGCATTGCTTTAAAAGCAAATTCTTCACTATGCACATCTTCAGGGGGAGTTCTTCTATATCTTGCAATCAATTTCCTCAATATCAGTTTTTACACTTCATATATTCCCCGTTGAAAACTTAACCTATGTTGTCATCAATCACCAAAAAGGGGGAGATTGTAAGTGCATCTAGTGCCCCTTAGTGATTTTGGTGTATTGAAGACTTATAGGTTAAGTATCTAACGCGTTTGTGAGTGTACACAGGTCTATAAGTCTATGAGGAGTTTGATATTTATAGTGAAAGTCGACCCCTAAAAATGAAGTTCTTCGATTGAAGACTTTGATATACTGAAGACTTTCTGAAGACTTTGAAAGTGAAGAAATTGGTGTAACCTTGAAGACTTGGTATTCATTCGAGGAACATGAAGCGTGAAGACTTTTGTTTTCGAAGTTTCATTTTCTCTTTCTTGAGTCATAGGAAACACCGTACTGTTAAAGGGGTCGAGGAAATACTAAGGAGAAAATTTCCATGTGATGCTCAACTCAAATCCTACACCTACCAATCCCTTCGAGTGAAGCCATTGGAAATCTCATACAGTTCAGTCAATTTCTTCAAATTATTTTTCTCCAAAAATAAAATATATGGAAAATAGGGTAACATGATTCCCTACAGCAGAAAATTGGAGAGAAATTAATTTGAAATTATTTTGGTATTTTTAAAATGATTTTTGTTGGATTTTAATAGACCAGTAGCACTCTTTGAATTATCTGAATTTACGTGGATTTTATTTGGCATTACAAAAATGTTCACGTTGTAGAAAATCTTTTTCTGAAAATTTTGATATATAATATGCCTATATTATATTTTTATTTTATTTTATTTTTGCTTATTTTCTTGTCTACGAAAATGTTTCTTAAAAAAAAACTTCGCCGACTGGGCCGGCCCAGTAACCAACCGGGCCGCAGCCCAGCCGCTAACCGCCATCGCCCCCAACCCCGTGCCCGTGCCGGACTCCGGCAGGGAGTCCGAGCCAACGCCGCCGCCGTTGCCCCTTCCCCAAGGCGCCCCCCCTCTCCCCTATAAATGCGCCGGACCCACCGCCCGCTCCTCCTCTCGCTCCGCGCCGCGGCGCCGCCGCATCTCGCGCGCCACCGCCGCCACAGCCGCCTGCCGCGCCGCGCCGCCTCACCCCTTGCCGCACCACTGCGCCGCTCGCCCGCCGGAGCCGCTGCTGCCGCCCAACGCCGCGCCCCGCCCCGCTCGCAGCGCTGCCCCGCGCCGTCTCCCGCCGCTGTCGTCGCCTCGCCGGAACCGCCGATGCCGCCGTCGCCAGATCCATCGCGGTGGCCGGTTTTTCTCGCCGAACCACCGAACCGGCACAAAACCCCTCGGTTTCCCATGGTTTTTTTTGGTTTTAGGGTTAGAGCGGTTTATTATTCTGTTAGTTTATTCAACGAACGCTTTCTGTTCAGGTAGATCTAGTGAACAGATTCATTAGTTAGCGTTCGGCAGCGAACGTTCGTTCGATAGGATTTTTCTTTTTATTTTTAATTTCGGCCAGGGACCTATTCGTGATGATTTTCTTCACAGATTAGTCCCTGATCTTCAAACGATCATAACTTTTTGCTCGTTGGTCCAAATCCAACGAAACCAATGCTCACGTCTTCGTTATGATCCCCTCTTTCCAGTAATACAACTTAAACATGTTTTTGAAAATTTTAAAATTTGAATTAGAACAGATTTGTATTCAAACTTCGTATGATCATAACTTGAGTTTCGTAACTCCGATTTAGTTGATTCTTTTTGCAAATTAAAGCTCTTGACCTAAACTTTCTGATAAGGCCAAATTCACATAATTTTGGTGCTGCTAGAAATTGTTTTATGCTGCAAGAGTTATTTGCTTGGTTTTGATGTTTTCCGAATCGTCTTCTTCGTTCTTTCTGATCTTTTCAGTGATTGCTTATGTGTGGTTACTATTGCCTGCTTGCGATAGATTGACCAGAGTGTGAAGAGTAGATCTATCAAGTGTGTTGAGTGCGAATCATCTTCATCAACATTGCAGGCAAGTTCACACTTTGATCATAACCCTTTTCATACCCAGTTTTATTGCATTAGATCAATCCTCAAACATTGCATGATTAGGATCTAATTAAACTTTGGGATGGGAAGTAGTTGAGGTAGTACCTATTACCTGTTTTACTTATGAAACCTTTGGGAGTTACTTCTGCGTTTGCTTATTATGCCATGCTATGCTAGTAGACGTGGATTGGGTGAGTGATATCCATGACAGATGTGAGTATTGTTAATTAATGGTTTATCTAAGGTGGCAACTTAAACACACATCTGGGTGGATTGAGGCACCTGGGTATTCCAGGACTTTCCTGTCTAGGCACCTGGGTATTGCAGGACTTGCCTGTTTTTCTTTTGGACCGCCACCCAGGCTCAAAGGGGTCATCAGATTATTCATGCTAGAAACTTCCGTGTGCAGCCACAAGCCATTATGGGCTCTGGCATAGTTGACTAAGTCATGCGAACTCTTACACGGTAGACTAGTAGATGTAGGGGAAAGTAGGTGTACCGGTCTATCCAACGTAAGGTGCTAGCGCTTCTGAAAGACTATGTCTCGGTCATCCGTTTCTCAAACACCATGTAGTGCGAGAAATCAAACGGAGGCGATCGAGTCTTATGGGGAAAAGTGTGCAAACCTCTGCAGAGTGTACAATCTAATCATGGTTAGTCGTGTCCCCGGTTATGGACGTCTTGAGTATCTAGTTCTTGGATTATCCTGTTGATCTCATCACGTTACTTTAATTAATTTTGTTGGGATGTTAATGATTACTTTTAATTGGGATTGAGAATGCTGTCAACCATTCTCAATGTTTAACAACCACCATGATAGTTAAATAAATTTATTCCTTTGCAGTAGGGAAAAATTGGCTTTTCGCAAAAACCTTCTAACCATAGAGCTTTTCCACCAGCCATATATGCATGTAGTGATAGCCATTGTTCATCATTTTCCCTATGGTGTGAATTTGCCAGTACATTCAATGTACTGACCTGTTTCGAGCTGCAACGTCTCATGTTGCAGGTTTTCTTACGACGAGTAAGTGATACGTTAGGGTTACGATTTCTACACTCAACTTTGCCGTTGGTGTTGATGGGAATCCACAACCTTGTTGCTTCCGCTATTTTGGATTGAGGTAATAGTATTTACTTACTTTATACATGTGATTTACCTCTGTTATAAATCCTTCAAGTACTGTGTGTGTCAGCATACCGATCCAGGGATGACACATAAGCACAGAGACTTGTCCCATTCGGGTCGGGTCACTACAAGATGGTATCAGAGCACATGTTGACTGTAGGACGTGGCCCTAGAAACTTTCAAGCCCATAGGAAAGATTTTCTCTACAAGCTTTCTTTTCAAAAGATCTTTTACCTCTCTTCTCTTCTAAGCTTATTCAAATATTCCCTTTTAGTGAGACTATACCCCTTTCCCTTTAGGACCACTCGAAGATTCGACTGATGAGACCACTCCAAGAAGTACAAGATATCGGACAACTAAGACCACTTTGGAATGAAGAGGATTTTACGATGCATCTGAATAATGGAAACCACAACGGTTGAAGACTCTGAAGACTAGGAGAACTTGAAGGCTCGGAAGAATATCTAGATTTGTATACCCTAGTAAGGCTACCCTTAAGGAACTTGGCAGACTATGGAAGCTGTCAATACCCGAGATCAAGGTGTATCGGAGAAAGACCGGAGCATGGAGAGTTAAAAATTCAAAGTTCTACCAAGGAAAACCCTAAGGCCGGAGATATCAACTATGGAGAGATAGCTCATGGAAATCACAAGAGCAGAAACACGGCTATCCATGATGTTATCGCCCGCTTATGCTATTGTCATCGTGCTGAGTTAAGCATGCATATGCATGGAAGGATTTGATGGTAGAAGGCTGATGGAGCACCTATCAGCAAGATGAAGTTTTAACTTTAGCCCGTGTATCACCACGATCTGGAATGTTACATTAAGAAGTTAAGATGGACCAACAAAAGCCGTATTTGACGAGAAAGCATTTCGTGAAGAACTTAGGACCAAGAAGCTAAAGTAGCCAAGCTAGAGGAGCAAAACCTTGAGACATCTAAAAATTCGTCATGAAGGATCATGGTCCATGTCGACGTTGATGAAACCCAGAAGTTTGGATTGAACTCCAGTAATATTAAAGGACGTCACGATAGACTTTGCGACAACAGAGGTGATCTAGCAAAAGGAACTTGTTAAGGACAAACACAATCGGAAGAAGCCATCGGAGACATGAACAAGACTTGAAGAGTTTGGCGACGTTGACCTTTAGAAGACCGAACCCCTGTTATATACCTGCTAGGTGCGACGATTTGTGAGCTGTCATTTGTTCGATGTTTTTTTTTCGACAGCCATAATAAAATCTGTCTTTTCAAAACCATTTTTTGTATTGTGTGCATCCCTCTCGATCTCTCTTATCTCACCCCAAAACCCATGGACCCAATAGATGATGAATGGAGATGAGCTCGTATTTTCTGGACTGATGAGTCAATTGGAGACAGATCGATGGATTCAGAACATGGAGGATCATATGGAAAACAACCCCATAGTCGGAAAGGATATGGCCCAGCATGCTCTTCAGTGCTTTGTAAGAGTTGCTGCTACTTGGTGGAGGATGTACCAAACCATCAATGGATGGTAAGGAGTAACCACTTGGGGAGAATTTAAGTTGACTTTGCTAATATCTCGGTTTGTGTCCCAGAAATTGAAGCCTTCGGGAAAGGTTATGAAGAAACCTTGTGCATGCAAGCTCTATGGAGAAATAGGACACACCCATAAGGAACACAAGGATGAATGCCCTAATTGTGAAGGAAGTCACCCAGCTGAAGAATGCCCAACTAGGCAGGTTACTTATTTCTTGTGTGAAGGAACTACCCACTACCCTGCTCAGTGTCACTTTTACCCCATGGTACAAAGAACCATCCAGCAGAAAAAAGAAGCAATGAAAGGAGCCCTAATGGGAATTCTAAAAGAACCTGCTATGAAGGAAGAGGTGGAGGACACACCCAAAGAGGAAAAAATTAAAGCCCGCACCAAGTCATGCTATTCATGTGGAGAAGAAGGACACATCTCCCAAGATTGTGTGAATGGAGATCTAGTAGAATTCCCGACGGAGGAAGTAGAGTATGACCCACAGGAAATAGAAGCCCTGATTGGAATGGAAAAGTCCAGAAAGAGAAGAAGATTGGATTACGGGAAGGATCTGAGTCATGTCACCTGTTACAAGTGCAAGGAGTCAGGGCACTACATCAACACTTGCCCAAAAAGGAAGCCAAGGACCCAAGGAGGCTATCTGATCAAGAGGAAACCTCGAAACTTGTCAGAAGTATTATGTTTTCGTTGTAATGAAGCAGGACACTTTGCCAGAGAGTGTCCGAAGGATAAGGAGACTTGTGATACATAGTTGAGTTTGTAACAGAATAAATATAATAGCAGTAGTGAGAACATTTTCCTTTATATTGAGGTATTTAGTTGAGGCATGTAATGGAAAAACAAGAGATTGTAATAATTTGAGAATCAATAAAGTTAGCAGTGTTGGTACTGATTTGGATTTTATGAGTTACTCTATGAGGAAAGATGTTGACCATTTTCGAGGATATGAGAATATGCTCTATGGAATATTGGAGCATTTTAAGGGTGGTAGTACCCTATAAGAACCGTTGACCCCTGAAAAAGATAAGGATACCCCACTGAGTGGATTTCGGACAAAATGAATACGAGTTTTGTCTCGATATGTTTATTACCCCAAGAGTGTGTGGGATGAAGTTGGAGATCGTTAGTTGTTCGGACCAAATGTGATCAAGGAGTCAGAATAGAATGTTAAGTTGATTCGAGATAGACTGAAGGTAGCTCAGTCCAGGCACAAGAGTTATGCAGACTAAAAAAACGCAAGGAGGTAGTCGATGAAATTGGAGACAGAGCATGTCTTCGTGTGACCCCTGTGCAAGGAGTTAAACGATTAGTAGTTAAGGGAAAGTTAGCCCCGAGATTTGTAAGACCATACCGAGTTTTGGAGCGTATGGGAGAAGTGGCCAACAAGTTGGAGTTACCCAAAGGACTGTCAGGAGCTCATGATGTGTTTCATGTTACACAGTTGAAGAAGTGCCATGCAGAGATGGCCAATATTTCCCTGTAAGGACGTTTGACCCTGGAAAGGATAAAGATGTTCCACGAAATGGAGTATGGAATTCATAAGTATAAGTTTTTATCTCGGTATGTGGGATATCCCACGAGGATGAAGAGATGAATTACTATTGGATATAAAGGAGGTATGATGTAGGAAATATGGATCAATGGAAATTCCATGATGAGTCTGAGTAATCATGTTCTAGTTTGGTGCCAATAGAAGGAAGGAAGACAGTACAATTGGATGGATTTAAGTATGCTTGGAAGTTGGAAGTTGGATGTTGGAATAATGGTCAGTTTCCCAGATGATGAGTTCAAGGTTGACAAGTGATTGAGATGGGCCATAACCCACAGGCCCCAAGACCTGCCAAGAAGCAAACACACTCTTGCTAAAGGAAAAACCCTGGAAGAAGTTACGATTTTATCGATAGACGATCTTGTAGGAGTTTACGCAAAACCTAAGGGTTGGGAAGGAACGATAGATGTTTGTTTGGCTTGCAGAATCTATGGATTTATCCGAACTTGGTTCGTCGACAAGAGAAATTCTGCAATGCTTGTGAAGATGACTGAGTGTTAGAATGCGAGATTCGCTAAACCGTATACAAGGTAATGATTTGGGTGCGGGATGGATTGATCACCATACCGACTTACTCTTATTATTCGCCTTGCTATGTGGGATGGTGAATCTGAGTGACTTACCTATAGTAGAGAGACGACGATGTTAAACCTTGTTTGAACCTTAGATTGGTATAGCAATTTTCCCCTTGTACAAGGCAGCTTTTGCCAACCGTAGGTTATACGGTGAGGATCAACCCAGACCCATTTCCTGTAGGAGAAACCATAAATTGTTGACAACCATGAGATATCGATAGTTGTTTAGTTTTGGCGCCAGACCCGTCAGCTAAGAAGACCCAATCTTGGAATAACCTTACCAAGAGGAAAGGACAGAAGAATTGAGGAAAAGGTTATGCCACTACCGGAAGAGCCCAGAGAAGGAATTATCCTTACGATCTTAGAAGACCGACACTGTCAAGAATAAGGATGGAGTATATAAATTTTGATGGAACCGTAACCATGCTTCTAAGGGTGGTAGCACCCCACACCCCGGTGACGATCGATGGATTTTGAGAAGACTCCCAAACCCTAACCTTTTCTTGCTAGCCTCTCCGAATCTCGAGGACGAGATTCATTTTAAGGGTGGTAGGTTTGTAACATCCCAAAATTCTAAATTTTGGAATGTTATAATAAATAGATAGACCTGATTGATTGTTTGATTGATTGTCTGAAAGTGAGTGAATTCGAAACTTTTTGAAAGTTAAATGAGAGGGAATAAAAGGACTTTCCCAAACTTTCATATTTGCTTTCTGACCTCCATGAATTCAAATTCTTTTCAAATACAAAACCCTTGAGCGAAGATGATATGACTTCTTCCATTTAAATTAAATGAAAGGGTATTTGGAAATATTTGAATTTCATTTTGAAATAATTCAATTCTGAAACTTTATGCAACTCAATGATTTTCACGAGAGAAGATAATATGACTTCTTCAAAATATATGAAATATGAGTTGGGAGTTTCAAAGAATTAAAATTCAAAGTTCTTTTGAATTTATTTTCAATTTGGAGTTATTTGAGTTTTATTCAAATTATTTTTCTCCAAAAATAAAATATATGGAAAATAGGGTAACATGATTCCCTACATCAGAAAATTGGAGAGAAATTAATTTGAAATTATTTTGGTATTTTTAAAATGATTTTTGTTGGATTTTAATAGACCAGTAGCACTCTTTGAATTATCTGAATTTACGTGGATTTTATTTGGCATTACAAAAATGTTCACGTTATAGAAAATCTTTTTCTGAAAATTTTGATATATAATATGCCTATATTATATTTTTATTTTATTTTATTTTTGCTTATTTTCTTGTCTACGAAAATGTTTTAAAAAAAACCTTCGCCGACTGGGCCGGCCCAGTAACCAACCGGGCCTCAGCCCAGCCACCAACCGCCATCGCCCCCAACCCCGAGCCCGCGCCGGACTCCGGCAGGGAGTCCGAGCCAACGCCGCCGCCGTTGCCCCTTCCCCAAGGCGCCGCCCCCCTCTCCCCTATAAATGCGCCGGGCCCGCCGCCCGCTCCTCCTCTCGCTCCGCACCGCGCCGCCGCCGCATCTCGCGCGCCACCGCCGCCACAGCCGCCTGCCGCGCCGCGCCGCCTCGCCCCGCGCCGCACCACCGCGCCGCTCGCCCGTCGGAGCCGCTGCTGCCGCCCAACGCCGCGCCCCGCCCCGCTCGCAGCGCTGCCCCGCGCCGTCTCCCGCCGCTGTCGTCGCCTCGCCGGAACCGCCGATGCCGCCATCGCCAGATCTGTCGCCGGTGGCCGGTTTTTCTCGCCGAACCACCGAACCGGTACAAAACCCCTCGGTTTCCCACGGTTTTTTTGGTTTTAGGGTTAGAGCGGTTTATTATTTTGTTAGTTTATTCAACGAACGCTTTCTGTTCAGGTAGATCTAGTGAACAGATTCATTAGTTAGCGTTTGGCAGCGAACGTTCGTTCGATAGGATTTTTTTTTTTATTTTTAATTTCGGCCAGGGACCTATTCGTGATAATTTTCTTCACAGATTAGTCCCTGATCTTCAAACGATCATAACTTTTTGCTCGTTGGTCCAAATCCAACGAAACCAACGCTCACGTCTTCGTTATGATCCCCTCTTTCCAGTAATACAACTTAAACATGTTTTTGAAAATTTTAAAATTTGAATTAGAACAGATTTGTATTCAAACTTCGTATGATCATAACTTGAGTTTCGTAACTCCGATTTAGTTGATTCTTTTTGCAAATTAAAGCTCTTGACCTAAACTTTCTGATATGGCCAAATTCACATAATTTTGGTGCAGTTAGAAATTGTTTTATGCTGCAAGAGTTATTTTCTTGGTTTTGATGTTTTCCGAATCGTCTTCTTCGTTATTTTTGATCTTTTGAGTGATTGCTTATGTGTGGTTACTATTGCCTGCTTGCGATAGATTGTCCGGAGTGAGACGAGTAGATCTATCAAGTGTGTTGAGTGCGAATCATCTTCATCAACATTGCAGGCAAGTTCACACTTTGATCATAACCCTTTTCATACCCAGTTTTATTGCATTAGATCAATCCTCAAACATTGCATGAGTAGGATCTAATTAAACTGTGGGATGGGAAGTAGTTGAGGTAGTACCTATTACCTGTTTTACTTATGAAACCTATGGGAGATACTTCTGCGTTTGCTTATTATGCCATGCTATGCTAGTAGACGTGGATTGGGTGAGTGATATCCATGACAGATGTGAGTATTGTTAATTAATGGTTTATCTAAGGTGGCAACTTAAACACACATCTGGGTGGATTGAGGCCCCTGGGTATTCCAGGACTTTCCTGTCTAGGCACGTGGGTATTACAGGACTTGCCTGTTTTTCTTTTGGACCGCCACCCAGGCTCAAAGGGATCATAAGATTATTCATGTTAGAAACTTCCGTGTGCAGCCACAAGCCATTATCGGCTCTGGCATAGTTGATTAAGTTGTGCGAACTCTTACAGGGTAGACTAGCAGATGTAGGGGAAAGTAGGTGTACCAATCTATCCAACGTAAAGTGCTAGCACTTCTGAAAGACTATGTCTCGGTCATCCGTTTCTCAAACACCATGTAGTGCGAGAAATCAAACGGAGGCGATCGAGTCTTGTGGGGAAAAGTGCGCAAACCTCTGGAGAGTGTACAATCTAATCATGGTTAGCCGTGTCCCCGGTTAGGGACGTCTTGAGTATCTAGTTCTTGGATTATCCTGTTGATCTCATCATGTTACTTTTATTAATTTTGTTGGGATGTTAATGATTACTTTTAATTGGGATTGAGAATGCTGTCAACCATTCTCAATGTTTAACAACCACCATGATAGTTAAATAAATTTATTCCTTTGCAGTAGGGAAAAATTGGCTTTTCGCAAAAACCTTCTAACCATAGAGCTTTTCCACCAGCCATATATGCATGTAGTGATAGCCATTGTTCATCATTTTCCCTATGGTGTGAATTTGCCAGTACATTCAATGTACTGACCCGTTTCGGGATGCAACGTCTCATGATGCAGGTTTTCTTACGACGAGTAAGTGATACGTTAGGGTTACGATTTCTACACTCAACTTTGCCGTTGGTGTTGATGGGAATCCACAACCTTGTTGCTTCCGCTATTTTGGATTGAGGTAATAGTATTTACGTTACTTTATACATGTGATTTACCTCTGTTATAAATCCTTCGAGTACTGTGTGTGTCAGCATACCGATCTAGGGATGACACGTAAGCACAGAGACTTGTCCTATTCGGGTCGGGTCGCTACAAAGACTTTGACTGAAGACTTTCTTAATTTCCTCAGTTCAATTTCTTCAGTCTGTTCGTCTTCATCGTGTGCTATCTTGTGTTTACGCTTTCTGTACTCTATGTTTGTCTTCATTTCATCATGATGACCATGTGTGTATTCTGTTGTGTTTACCTCTGAGTACTTATTCCGCAGCTAGTAGTTCTTCGCTAAGGAATTTCCTCACTAGCAAATTCCTCAGTGAAGAATTTCGTAAAAATCGCCTATTCCCCCCCCTAGTCGATATAACGCACTTTCATTTTGCTTTGAGAATTTGAGTTGTGGTTTCCGTGTCCTTTTGTGTTTCGGCTATCTAGGTACAACTCGACATCAACATCACCACCTCTCATCTTCGCGAAGGACTACTATGAACGGCTACTTCACTTTGGTATCACCTTCACTTTGGATATCATCTTGGTATCGTGATATCGTCATACTCTCTTGCATTTGCATTGACAACCCCATAGCCTTACTTTTGCGTCACTTACCCATCGAGACTAGCCTTTGAGTATTGCCGGCAACGTGACTTGTGCACATTAGTGTTCATACTTCACATAACATACATACCATCATCGTGTTGCATCTCTTGGTATCATCACTTGTGTCACAAAGTTGTTGTCGCATACACAATTGCTATCTTGGTTCGTGAAGCATTGCATGAGAAAAGAGCTCAAACATGAAAGAGCCAAACAAGCTTTTAAGCCAAAGAGGAAAGATAAGCAAAGAGCTTATAAGCAAGAACCATAGCATCATACAACATTAAGATTGTCATACTCGATCGTCTCGGATCAACGCATAGGAACATCATACATATAGCATACTTGGGATAGAAGTCGTTGCATTTTTGTTTAGTAGGTTGTGCACAAGTTCGTATCCGCCTATTGTGCAATCATGCTAGCGTCTCTCTAGTGTTGTGCAACAAGAGCATCTTGGTGAATTCCACATTTTGGCTCATCCTTGGTTGCATAACCCCATCTTATCTATTTGTGTGTGTGTTTCCGTGTACCATATCTTGCTATTGGTCTACTTGTTGCATTTGCAAATTTGTGAATCTTTTCCAACATTATTGAGTCTCACTTACAATTTCATCAAATTTTGTGCCACCATCCTAACCGAGCTCCACCATAAGCTTTTACTTGTGTAGGTGTGAGAACCGACAAGAATTGCTACCAATTGTGCTATTTCCTTGATACACATTGGAGTCATCTTTGATCCATTTTCAACTTCGGTCAAGGTACATTTGGTATTGGTTCTTCTTTGTTCCCCACTCACATATCTTTGTTTGGAATGATGGATAGGCCAAGTACTTCTACCAACCCACTCTTCCTGGAGCAAGACGATGACATGTCTCCCTACGTCACCAAGACTCAACTATTTGGTGCACATCGGGCTTTGCATCAAGAACTTGCTTTGGGCGACCGCATCGACAATCTCGCCACCGACCTACGACAATCCGAGCAACGTACAAGGGATTACTTCGACAACAAGCTCGACGAACACAAGCTAGAGAATGACGCAAGAACAGACGAGATTCGTGCCTTGTTGGTCCGCTCTTCTACAACTTCGTCATCATCAAGACGGAGCCGCTCAAGTCGACACTCCAACGACACCATCTCCGGTTCAAGTACACCGACATTGAATACTCTTCGTCGTGCCGCGCGCCAAGACCGTCAAGCAAACGGCAATCCTCTACACGACACTGACTCTCAAGAGCATCGACATCATCAAAACCAAGCTGCATTCGCACAAGCTCATGAACGGCAACGTCAACGACAACAAGAACAAGAGGAGCGAGCGCGACGACATCAAGGTGCACTAGACGCTAAGGCGAACGCCTAGAACAACAACTACGTGAAGCTCAAGCACTCGAAGCGCAATGTGTCGTTCATGACTCAAGTCGTGCCGCAGCCAATCGAGGCCGACAAGCTTGTCTACATCAAGAAGCACTTTGTGACGAAGTTCAAGAAAGACTTTACCAAGCACGTGTGCATTAACACGCTCCTCATCAAGATCGACAACCTCCCCCTCAAGCGAGACAAGAACGTCAAGTCCATCGAGAGCAAGAAGACAATGGACCCCGCCCTCGCCAAGAGCAACACGAGGTCAACAATCCTCCTCGCCAAGAGCAGCATGAGGAAAACAACCATCTTCGCCAAGAGCACCATGACAATGTCAACCCTCAACGACATAGGCGTAATCATCCCCGGCCACAACACAATGAAGAGCAACGATATGGCAAGCTAAAGTTCACCATGCCCAAGTTCAATGGAAGCAATGACCCTGAAGAGTACATCTCATGGGCATTGAAGGTTGACAAAATCTTCCGCTTGCACCACTACGAAGAAGAGAAGAAGATCGCAATGGCATCCCTTGAATTCCAAGACTACGTCCTCATTTGGTGGGAACAAGTCATTGAGCACTGAGCAACAAGAGGTGAACCATCCATCACCACTTGGGCACAAATGAAGGATGTCATGAGAGCACGATTCGTGCCAAACTACTACAACCGCGACCTCTTCAAGAAACTTCAACAACTCAAGCAAGGAACCAAGAGCGTTGAAGAGTACTACAAGGAAATGGAGATTGCCATGATACGAGCCAATGTCAAAGAAGATGATGAGCAAACTATGGCACATTTCTTGAATGGACTCAATCATCCTATCAAGAAGATCGCCGACTTCCAACCATACTCGAACCTCATCGAGCTAGTGCATCAAGCTACCAAAGCGGAACAGCAAGTACAAGACGACTTCAGGTATGCCAAGTTCTCATCCAAGTCCTATGGCCTCTCCAACAATCAAGTTTCGACGACTCCAACACCTTCTACCTCATCCAAGCCTTCTACAAGCAACGACGACAAGTCAAGTTACAAGAAAGCTTCGACAAGTTCAAGTCGTCCTCCTACTACAAGCAACTTCATGAAAGCTTCATCATCATCTACTCCAACCAATGAGACCATCAAGACAAGTTCCATCAAATGCTTCACATGCGGAGGTCGAGACCATAAGTCCTTCGAGTGCACAAACAAGTGCACCATGATCCTCAACGACGACGGAACCTACGACTCCATGAGTGAAGGAGAAATGGAAGCTCTTGAGCAAGTGGCCATGCACCGACAAGTGAACAACAAAGATGAAGAAGATCAAGTCTTTTGCGACGAAGATTCAAGTCCCGCTCTTGTTGTTTGCAAGGTCTTGACTCTTCAACATCAACAAGACGAAGATCAAAGATGCCATATCTTCCACACAAAGGCCGGCATCAATGGACGTTTCGTCAAGGTCATCATCGATGGAGGTAGTTGCCACAACTTAGCAAGTGAAGAACTATGCTCCAAGCTCCAATTGGTCAAGATGAAGCACCCTCACCCCTACAAGGTTCGATGGCTAAGCGACACCGGCACCATACAAGTCGAGCATAGGCTACAAGTCTCTTCCAAGATCGGCGCCTATGAAGACACTTTGGAATGTGATGTCCTACCGATGACCGTTTGCCACCTCCTTCTTGGACGGCCATGGCAATTTGACCGAGGTGTCATTAACAATGGGCGTACAAATCACTATAGCTTCAAGATAAAAGGGAAGGAGTTTCTGCTGCGTCCTATGTCTCCAAGCCAAGTTGATGAGGACATCAATACCATTGTTACACCCACAGCCCCTGCTGCTATACATACTGGACCAATTACTAGAGCTCGCGCACGCCAATCGAATTATCAGGTACTTTTGTTTCTTGGTAACGATTCCAATGTTCATGAGAATATGATGCTGCCTAAATTGGATACATTTGTTTTGCTTACAAATGAAGGGCCTAGCTTGGAGAAGGATGAACATTGGGGCAAGAACACGCATGGAGTTGATGGCATGCGCAAGGGGATCAAGAACGGAGTTACAAGTGATGATTCAAGGACTTTGAAGCCACCATAAGGACTGCATGAAGCCTTGGATGAAATATACAAGATGACAGTTCATAATATTCGTCCATAGGCTATTCTAGGTGCTGCGTCACCTTATTATTGGGCCAGGCCCATGTAATTTCGAAATACTTAAGTATAGGCTATTTCTAGAGTCCGTATGTGTGGGGAAACAAGAGTTAGGGTTGGTTTCGGACCCCACCCTCAAGGGCCACGAAATTCCCTCCTCTTCCTCCATATATACATCCCTTAGGGCATTGTTTAGACTTTGGGTCTTCTTTAGATCAAAAGTTCGCCATAGCTGCAACTTCGCGTACTTCGTTTGTGTTCAACGACCAGACCAAGGCGTCGCAGAACCCCACCTTCATTAATAAAGCTTTCCTCTTATATTTTCAGTATCCAGATTGTAATCTTAGTTTCTTGCTTGTTCTTCGTCCGCTCACAGGAAACAGGACCTCGTGGTCAGGTTGATCGTGCTCCGGCGTAGTCAATAACCCTCGGAAGTTGGTTTGGCGATTGCTAAGGCACGATGTCTCGCACGTTCATAGTCGGATCATCAAGGTCGACTCCCACAGAAAACGATAGCCACCATCTCATCGAAACATCGGGACACCTTTGCCTCTATCAAGTGGTATCAGATTTCCAGGTTGCTCGGTGAGATTTTACAGTTTTTCGTAGATTAGATCGAGTCTGTTCTTCATACGTAAAGTCCACGAAAAAGCCACACAAAAAATTAGGTTTAGTTCATCATATCCGAACCAATCTGTGCCTTTGCATAATCTTTGTAGGGTTTTTGCTTTGTTGAATTTGCGGTTGCATCGTCGTGTCAGGTTGCTGGTCTTAGAGTCTGGTCTTTTAGAGTTTCGAGTTCTGGTCATAAGTTGTCACGCCGCCGCCACACCATCATCATCGCCTTGCCATCTACCACCATTACTTATCTGCCACCGCTCTGAATCCATATCCATATACCACCACCAATCCGTATCCATATACCACCACCAATCCATATCCATATACCACCACCAATCTGTATCCATATACTACCACCGCTACCATATACCACCACCGCTGCCATACACCAGCACCATATATCCACCACCAATCCGAGTTCTTCTCATATTAGGTTTGTTTTCGAGATCCATCTAAATTCCGATTCGTGTTTCCTTGCCTGCGTAGGTCTCGAAAAAAAAAGTGTCTGAAGACCCCCGGGCAGTTTTTAGGCCAAAATTTCGGCGACCGAAAATATTTTTTCCCTATCCTATTTTTAGGTTGTTCTGAGTCTTTTGAGACACTCGCCATCATAGTGATTTTTGGTCGCACTTCTTCGTCGTCGCTGCCCTGATTTCCGAAAAAAATTGTCAAAAAAATTTCGTACCCATCCTGTCAGTTTGACCTGGGAAGAGTTTTGAGACACTCGCCATTATAGTGATTTTCCGCAAAAAAAAGAGGAGCGCAAAAAAAAACAGAGCGAAAAAAAATTCCAGAGTGTGCTTTTCCCTTGTTTTCGTGCAGCGCCGTGATTTTGTTAGTGTTCTAGGCTCGCGTCTCTAGCACGGTCTAGCCTAGGACCAGCACAGTACCGTCGTTGAGCGTTTATTCAACTTTGCATCTCTGAATTGATTATTGCTGACCTTTTTGCTACCATACTATAAGCCTTCCCAGCTCCACATACATCTACGTCGTGCGTTTGACTCTCCCTGGCAATCGGTCTATCCAAGATTTTGAGAGTTTTGACTACAACGGTTGTCGTTCACCGCCTGCTGCTGGGTAAGAACTGGTAAGAATTTGAGATTTGCTTGACGGATTTGTGACTGTCCACCACACCACCACCACCACTTCCTAGTAGTCTGTTGAATCATATTCTTGTGTGTTTCTATTGCTGCTAACCATGGCAGGATCACAAGCCGACGAGACTGACTGGGAGAACATGACAAACAAAGCGTTACATGATAAGTTTCAACAAATGATGAGTGGACAGGTGGAAGATGTGCTAAATAGATTTGAAGAGGCCATGGAGAAGATAGATGGCATTGAGAAGGCATTCGAAACAAAGCTCGATAACAAGTTTAATGAATTGCTCGCATGTCTACCACCACCACCACCGGCTGCACATAACTCACCTCTACAACAACAACAACGACTACCTCCACATCGCGAAATAGCCCTTCGCCGAGCGAGCCGTGTCCCTCTTCAGCCTGGCCAAGCTGCTGGTGCTGCTATTGATACTTCTGTGGCTCCTGCTGCTGATGTGGGGGAGGATGATTATGTGGGAGATTACGAGGATGAGGTTGATCAACATCAGAACTACGTGCAACCACCAGCACCACAACCACCAGGTCGTCCACATGCACATAATGGCAATGTTAGGGCTCCCCCTCAGGTACGAGATCATGACCATCTCCCTAAACTGATATTGAATATTCCACCATTTGAGGGTATATATGTTCCTGATATATATCTTACTTGGGAGTTAGAAACTGAACAACGATTTACATGTTTACAATATCTTGAGGAGAGACGTGTTCCTGCTGCTGTTTGTGCTTTCACTAGCTTTGCATGTGTTTGGTGGTCTGGCCATTGTAGATTATATCCTGTTCCAGCTACTTGGGCTGCTTTGAAAACTGATATGCGTACTCGTTGGGTTCCACCATATTATCAATGTGAATTACTTCAAAAATTGCAGCCTTAAGACAAGGAAAAAATTCGGTAGAAGAATATTATCAGGAATTACAAACTGGCTTGATTAGATGTGGTATTGTTGAGGAGAATGAAGCTAGGCTTGCGCGTTTTCTGGGTGGATTAAATAGAGAGATGCAGAACATTCTAGACTATAAGGATTATAATAATATCACTCATTTATTCCATCTTGCTTGTAAAGCTGAACGTGAAGTGCAGGATCGACAGGCATGGGGGCGAACTAACTTTTCTGCAGGTTGACCTTCATCATGGACACCACGTGCCTCATCTACTTCCCATTGTTCTGCTACACCGGCACCTCCGTCGGCTGCCACCTCCAACCGTGATACAATAAAGCAGGCACAATCACCACTATCTGCCAAGAGCACACCTTCTGGGCCTGCAAAGAGCTCTTCTTCATCCATGGCATCAACAGGGCAAACACATGATATTATTTGTCGACGTTGCTAGGGTGGAGGTCATTATGCGAGAGAATGCCCATCTAAGCGTGTGATGATTGTTACTGAGGATGGTGGGTATGAGTCCGCTAGTGACTATGATGAGTAGACTTTGGCTCTTATTACACATGAAAAACATGGTGGAGATGATTATGATCATGAGACACAATACATGGCTGCTGAAGATGCTGACAGGTATGAATGTTTAGTTGCTCAACGTGTTTTGAGTGTACAGGTTACACAAGCTGAGCAAAATCTGAGACATGATTTGTTCCATACAAAGGGAGTTGCGAAGGAACGTTCTATTCGCGTCATCATAGATGGAGGGAGCTGCAACAACTTGGCTAGCATGGAGATGGTGGAGAAGCTATCTCTCACCACAAGACCACATCCACATCCTTACTACATCTAATGGTTCAACAACAGCGGCAAGGTTAAGGTAACACGTACTGTTCGTGTGCATTTTAGTATCTCTACATATGCTGATTATGTTGATTGTGATGTGGTACCTATGCAAGCATGTTCCTTATTACTTGGTAGACCATGGCAATTTGATAAAAATTATGTACACCATGGTAGAAACAATCAGTATACTCTTGTTCATAAGGATAGAAATATTACTTTGCTTCCTATGACTCCTGATTCCATTTTGAAAGATGATATTAATAGAGCTAATAAAGCAAAACAGGAGAAAAATAAGAGTGAAAATCAGATTGTGGCAAAAGAATTTGAGCAACAAATGAAGCCTAATAATAAACCATCTAGTGTTGCTTCTGAAACTAAATTGAAAAGTGCATGTTTACTTGCCACCAAATCTGATATTAATGAGCTAGATTCTAGCAAATCTGTTTGCTATGCTTTTGTGTGCAAAGAGGCATTATTTTCATTCAAGGACGTGCCTTCCTCTTTGCCCCCTGCTGTCACTAACATTTTGCAGGAGTTCGCTGACGTCTTCCCACAAGACGTGCCACCGGGATTACCACCTATTCGAGGGATTGAGCATCAAATTGACTTAATTCCCGGTGCATCGCTACCCAACCGTGCACCATACCGTACCAATCCAGAGAAGACGAAGGAGATTATGCGTCAAGTACAGAAGCTGCTCGACAAAGGTTATATACGTGAATCCCTTAGTCCTTGTGTTGTTCCTATTATACTAGTGCCTAAAAAGGATGGTACATCGCGTATGTGTGTTGATTGTAGAGGCATTAATAATATTACTATTCGTTATCGTCATCCTATTCCTAGGCTAGATGATATGCTTGATGAATTGACTGGCTCTACAATATTCTCCAAAGTTGATTTGCGTAGTGGATACCATCAAATTCGTATGAAATTGGGAGATGAATGGAAGACAACAATTAAAACTAAGTTTGGTTTATATGAGTGGTTAGCCATGCCTTTTGGGTTAACTAATGCACCTAGTACTTTCATGAGACTAATGGACGAAGTTTTACGTGCTTTCATTGGACAATTTGTGGTAGTCTATTTTGATGATATACTGATTTATAGCAAATCTTTGGAAGAACATTTGGAACATTTACGTGATGTTTTTAATGCTCTACATGATGCACGTTTGTTTGGTAACCTTGTGAAGTGCACCTTTTGCACCGACCGAGTATCTTTTCTTGGCTATTTTGTTACTCCACAGGGAATTGAAGTTGATAAAGCCAAGATTGAAGCTATTGAGAGTTGGCCGCAGCCCAAAACGGTCACACAAGTGAGGAGTTTTCTTGGACTCGCTGGTTTCTACAGGCGTTTTGTGAGAGATTTTAGCACCATTGCTGCACCTCTCAATGAGCTTACAAAGAAGGATGTGCCTTTTGTTTGGGGTACCGCACAGGATGAAGCCTTCACGGTATTGAAAGATAAGTTGACACATGCTCCTTTACTTCAACTTCCTGAATTTAATAACACTTTTGAGCTTGAATGTGATGCTAGTGGAATTGGATTAGGAGGTGTGTTATTACAAGATGGCAAACCTGTTGCATACTTTTCTGAAAAATAGAGTGGGCCTAGTCTGAACTATTCTACTTATGATAAAGAATTATATGCTCTTGTTCGGACTTTAGAGACATGGCAACATTATTTATGTCCCAAAGAATTTGTTATACATTCTGATCATGAATCTTTGAAACATATTAAAAGTCAAGCTAAATTGAATCATAGACATGCTAAATCGGTTGAATTCATTGAGACTTTCCCTTATGTCATTAAACACAAGAAGGGTAAAGAAAATGTTATTGTTGATGCATTGTCTCGTCGCTATACTATGCTTTCACAACTTGACTTCAAAATATTTGGTTTGGAGACCATCAAAGATCAATATGTGCATGATGCTGATTTTAAAGAAGTAATGCAGAATTGTAAAGAAGGAAGAACATGGAACAAGTTCGTTGTTAATGATGGTTTTGTGTTCAGTGCTAACAAGCTATGCATTCCTGCTAGCTCTGTTCGTCTTTTGTTGTTGCAGGAGGCGCATGGAGGAGGATTAATGGGACACTTTGGCGTGAAGAAGATGGAGGACATACTTGCTACACATTTCTTTTGGCCAAAGATGAGACGGGATGTTGAGCGTTTTGTTGCTCGCTGCACTACATGTCAAAAAGCTAAGTCACTACTCAATCCTCATGGTTTATATATGCCTTTGCCTGTGCCTAGTGTTCCTTGGGAGGATATATCTATGGACTTTGTTTTAGGTTTACCTCAAACAAAGAAGGGGAGGGATAGCATATTTGTTGTCGTGGATAGATTCTCGAAAATGGCACACTTTATACCATGTCATAAAAGCGATGATGCTGTTAATGTTGCTGATTTGTTCTTTCATGAAATTATTTGCTTGCATGGTGTGCCAAATACTATTGTTTCAGACCGTGATACTAAATTTCTTAGCCACTTTTGGAGATGTTTTTGGGCTAAGTTGGGGAAAGTGCTATTGTGAGCTCGAGCTCACAGGCACCCTTTGCTACAGTACAAACGAAAAAATATTTAAATAGTTCAAAAAAATCTGAAATTATTTGTTAAGAAACATTGATATCTTTTTCACATGCGTGCAAAATTTCATGAAAAAATGACATTCATGCAGGTCTCGGCAAAAAGACAAAATCGATGCTCCAAAATGTATCAAAAACAGTTTTTTTGGAGCATGATTTTGTTTTTTTTTGCCGGGACCTCCACAAATGTCATTTCATTACGAAATTTGGTACGCATGTAGAAAAAACATCAAAGTTTCATGACAAATAATTTCAGATTTTTTTGAATTGTTTTACTATTTTTTCGGATTTTACTGTTCATCCGAGATCACTGGTGCCCGGGATCAATTCCTCTGTGTCCCTAAGTTGGGGACTAAACTGCTTTTTAGTACTACTTGTCACCCCCAAACTGATGGACAAACTGAAGTAGTCAATAGAACATTGTCTACTATGCTTAGGTTTGTTTTAAAGAACAATAAGAAAATGTGGGAAGAATGCTTGCCTCATATTGAATTTGCTTATAATCGTTCGTTGCATTCTACTACTAAGATGTGCCCTTTCGAAATTGTGTATGGTTTCCTACCTCGTGCACTCATTGATTTGTTGCCTCTTCCATCTTCGGAGAAGGTTAATTTTGATGCTAAACAACGTGTTGAATTGATCTTAAAAATGCATGAGTTAACTAAGCAAAACATTGAGCGTATGAATGTTGAATATAAACTTGCTGGAGATAAGGGTAGAAAACATGTTGTCTTTGCACCTGGAGATCTTGTTTGGTTACATTTGCGTAAGGATAGGTTTCCTAATTTGCACAAATCAAAGCTAATGCCATGTGCTGATGGTCCATTTAAGGTGTTGGAGAAAATAAGTGATAATGCATATAAACTTGAGCTACCTGCAGATTTTGGGGTTAGTCCCACTTTTAACATTGCAGATTTGAAGCCTTATTTGGGTGACGCAGATGAGCTTCCGTCGAGGACGACTTCATTTCAAGAAGGGGAGGATGATGAGGACATCAATACCATCGTTACACCTACAACCCCTACTCTTACATATACTGGACCAATTACTAGAGCTCGCGCACGCCAATTAAATTACCAGGTACTTTCGTTTCTTGGTAATGATTCTAATGTTCATGAGAATATGATACTGCCTAAATTGGATACATTTGTTTTGCTTACAAATGAAGGGCCTAGCTTGGAGAAGGATGAACATTGGAGCAAGAACACGCATGGAGTTGATGGCATGCGCAAAGGGATCAAGAACGGAGTTACAAGTGATGATTTCAGGACTTTGAAGACACCATAAGAAGTGCATGAAGCCTTGGACGAAATATACAAGATGCCAGTTCATAATATTCGTCCATAGGCTATTCTAGGTGCTGCGTCACCTTATTATTGGGCCAGACCCATGTAATTTCGAAATACTTAAGTATAGGCTATTTTTAGAGTCCGTATGTGTGGGGAAATAAGAGTTAGGGTTGGTTTCGGACCCCACCCTCAAGGGCCATGAAATTCCCTCCTCTTCCTCCATATATACAGCCCTTAGGGCATCGTTTAGACTTTGGGTTATGTTTAGATCAAAAGTTCGCCATAGCTGCAACTTCGCATACTTCGTTTGTGTTCAACAACCAGACCAAGGCGTCACAGAACCCCACCTTCATTAATTAAGCTTTCCTCTTATATTCGCAGTATCCAGATTACAATCTTAGTTTCTTGCTTGTTCTTCATTTGCTCGTAGGAAACAGGCCCTCGTGGTCAGGTCCGGCATGGTTAATAACCCTTGAAAGTTGGTTTAGCGATTGCTAAGGCGCGAAGTCTCGCACGTTCGTAGTCGGATCGTCAAGGTCGACTCCCACAGAAAACAATAGCCACCATCTCACCGAAACATCAGGACACCTTTGCCTCTATCAAAGGGCCACGAAATTCCCTCCTCTTCCTCCATATATACAGCCCTTAGGGCGTCGTTTAGACTTTGGGTTTTGTTTATATTAAAAGTTCGCCATAGCTGCAACTTCGCATACTTCGTTTGTGTTCAACGACCAGACCAAGGCGTCACAGAACCCCACCTTGATCAATAAAGCTTTCCTCTTATATTCGCAATATCCAGATTGCAATCTTAGTTTCTTGCTTGTTCTTCGTTTGCCTACAGGAAACAGACCTTCGTGGTCAGGTTGATCGTGCTCCGGCGTGGTCAATAACCTCTCAGAGTTGGTTTAGCGATTGCTAAGGCGCGACGTCGTTGCACGTTCATAGTCGGATCGTCAAAGTCGACTTCGTCCGAAACGATAACCACCATCTCATCGAAAGACGGGACACCTTTGCCTCTATCAAGTGGTATCAGATTTCCAGGTTGCTCGGCGAGATTTTACAGTTTTTCGTAGTTTAGATCGAGTCTGTTCTTCATACCTACAGTCCACGAAAAACCCACAAAACAATTAGGGTTAGTTCATCATATCCGAACCAATCTGAGCCTTTGCATAATCTTTTTAGGGTTTTTGCTTTGTTGAGTTTGCGTTTGCATCGTTGTGTCAAGTTGCTAGTCTTAGAGTCTAGTATTTTAGAGTTTCGAGTTCTGGTCATATGTTGTCACGCCGCCGCCGCACCATCATCATCGCCTTGCCATCTACCACCACTGCTTATCCGCCACCGCTCTGAATCCGTATCCATATACCACCACCCATCCGTATCCATATACCACTACCGATCTGTATCGATATACCACCACCGCTACCATATACCACCACCGCTGCCATATCGTACCACCATATATCCACCACCAATCCGAGTTCTTTTCATATTAGGTTTGTTTTCGAGATCCATCTATTTTCTGTTTCGTGTTTCCTTGCCTGAGTAGGTCTCGGAAAAAAAGAGTCTGTAGACCCCCGGGCAGTTTTTAGGCCAAAATTTTGGCGACCGAAAATATCTTTTCCCTATCCTATTTTTAGGCTTTTCTGAGTCTTTTGAGATACTCGCCATCATAGTGATTTTTTCTCACTTTTTCATCGTCGCTGCCCTGATTTCCGAAAATAATAGTCAAAATAAATTCGTGTCCATCCTGTCAGTTTGACCTGGGAAGAGTTTTGAGACACTCACCATTATAGTAAATTTTCGCAAAAAAAAGAGGACCGCAAAAAAAAGAGCGCAAAAAAACAAAGCGAAAAAAAAGTTCCTAGAGTGTGCTTTTCCCTTGTTTACGTGCAGCGCCGTGATTTTGTTAGTGTTCTAGGCTCGCGTCTCTAGCACGGTCTAGCCTAGGACCAGCACAGTACCATCGTTGAGCGTTTATTCAACTTTGCATCTCTGAATTGATTATTGCTGACCCTTTTTGCTACCATATTGTAAGCCTTCCCAGCTCCACATACATCTACATCGTGCATTTGACTCTCCCTAGTAATCGCTCTATCCAAGCTTTGAGAGTTTTGACTACATCGGTTGCCGATCACCGCATGCAGCTGGGTAAGAACTGGTAAGAATTTGAGATTTGCTTCACGGATTTGTGACACCCGCCACTACCACCATTTGTTAGTAGTCTGTAGGATCATATTCTTGTGTGTTTCTATTGCTGCTAACCATGCCAGGATCACAAGCCGACGAGACTGACTGGGAGAACTTGACGAACAAGGAGCTTCATGATAAGTTTCAGCAAATGATGAGTGGACAGGTGCAAGATGTGCTAAACAGATTTGAAGAGGCCATGGAGAAGATAGATGGCATGGAGAAGATGGTCGAAACAAAGCTCGATGACAAGTTTAATGAATTGCTTGTGCGTCTTCCACCACCACCACCGGCTACACCTAACGCACCTCAACAACAGCAACAACAACAGCAACAACAACAGCAACAACAACAGCAACAACAACAACAACAACAACAACAACAACAACAACAACAACAACAACAAGGACGACGACGCCGACTACCTCCATGTCACGAAACAGCCCTCCGCCGAGCGAGCCGTGTCCCTCTTCAGCCTGGCCAAGCTGCTGATGCTGCTGATGATACTTTTGTGGCTCCTGCTGCTGATGTGGAGGAGGATGATTATGTGGGAGATTACGAGGATGAGGTTGATCAGCATCAGAACTACGTGCAACCACCAGCACCACAACCACTAGGTCGTCCACATGCAAATAATGGCAATGTTAGGGCTCTCCCTCAGGTACGAGATCATAACCATCTCCCTAAACTGAAATTGAATGTTCCACCATTTGAGGGTAGATATGTTCCTGATATATATCTTACTTGGGAGTTAGAAACTGAATAACAATTTACATGTTTACAATATCCTGAAGAGAGACGTGTTCCTGCTGCTGTTTGTGCTTTCACCTGCTTTGCATGTGTTTGGTGGTCTGAACATTGTCGATTATATCCTGTTCCAGCTACTTGGGCTGCTTTGAAAACTGCTATGCGTACTCGCTGTGTTCCACCATATTATCAACGTGAATTACTTCAAAAATTGCAGCGCTTAAGACAAGGAAAAAAATCGGTAGAAGAATATTATCAGGAATTACAAACTGGCTTGATTAGATGTGGTATTGTTGAGGAGAATGAAGCTAAGCTTGCACGTTTTCTGGGTGGATTAAATAGAGAGATTCAGACCATTCTAGACTATAAGGATTATAATAATATCACTCATTTATTCCATCTTGCTTGTAAAGCTGAACGTGAAGTGCAGGATCAACACGCATTGGCGCGAACTAACTTTTCTCCAGGTCGACCTTCATCATGGACACCACGTGCATCATCTACTTCCACTGCACCATCACCTCCTTCAGATTCCACCTCCAACCACGATACAAGAAAGCAGGCACAACAACCCCTATCTGCCAAGAGCACACCTGCCGGGCCTGCACAGAGCTCTTCTTCTTTCATGGCATCTACGGGGCACACAAGTGATATTATTTGTCGTTGTTGTAAGGGAAGAGAACATTTTGCGAGAGAATGCAAATCTCAGTATGTGATAATTGCTACTGAGGATGGTGGGTATGAGTCAGCTAGTGACTATGATGATTAGACTTTGGCTCTTCTTACACATGAAGAACACGGTGGAGATGATTCTGATCATGAGACACAATACATGGCTGCTGAAGATGCTGACAAGTATGAATGTTTAGTTGCTCAACGTGTTTTGAGTGTGCACGTTACACAAGTTGAGCAAAATCAGAGGCATAATTTGTTCCGTACAAAGGGAGTTGTGAAGGAACGTTCTATTCGCGTCATCATAGATGGAGGGAGCTGCAACAACTTGGCTAGCATGGAGATGGTGGAGAAGCTATCTCTCACCACAAGACCACATCCACATCCTTACTACATCAAATGGTTCAACAACAGCGGCAAGGTTAAGGTAACACGTATTGTTCGTGTGCATTTTAGTATCTCTACATATGCTGATTATGTTGATCGTGATGTGGTACCTATGCAAGCATGTTCCTTATTACTTGGTAGACCATGGCAATTTGATAAAAATTCTGTACACCATGGTAGAAACAATCAGTATACTCTTGTTCATAAGGATAGAAATATTACTTTGCTTCCTATCACTCCTGATTCCATTTTGAAAGATGATATTAATAGAGCTAATAAAGCAAAACAGGAGAAAAATAAGAGTGAAAATCAGATTGTGGCAAAAGAATTTGAGCAACAAATGAAGCCTAATAATAAACCATCTACTGTTGCTTCTGAAATTAAATTGAAAAGTGCATGTTTACTTGCCACCAAATCTGATATTGATGAGCTAGATTTTAGCAAATCCCTTTGCTATGCTTTTGTGTGCAAAGAGGCATTATTTTCATTCAAGGACGTGCCTTCCTCTTTGCCCCCTGCTGTAACTAACATTTTGCTGGAGTTCGCTGACATCTTTCCACAAGACGTGCCACCGGGATTACCACCTATTCGAGGGATTGAGCATCAAATTGACTTAATTCCCGATGCATCGCTACCCAACCGTGCACCATACCGTACCAATCCAGACGAGACGAAGGAGATTATGCGTCAAGTACAGAAGCTGCTCGACAAAGGTTATATACGCGAATCTCTTAGTCCTTGTGTTGTTGCTATTACACTAGTGCCTAAAAAGGATGGTACGTCGCGTATGTGTGTTGATTGTAGAGGCATTAATAATATTACTATTCGTTATCGTCATCCTATTCCTAGGCTAGATGATATGCTTGATGAATTGAGTGGATCTACAATATTCTCCAAAGTTGATTTGCGTAGTGGATACCATCAAATTCGTATGAAATTGGGAGATGAATGGAAAACAACATTTAAAACTAATTTTGGTTTATATGACTGGTTAGTCATGCCTTTTGGGTTAACTAATGCGCCTAGTACTTTCATGAGACTAATGAACGAAGTTTTACGTGCTTTCATTGGACGATGTGTTGTGGTCTATTTTGATGATATACTGATTTATAGCAAATCTTTGGAAGAACATTTGGAGCATTTACGTGCTGTTTTTATTGCTCTACGTGATGCACGTTTGTTTGGTAACCTTGGGAAGTGCACCTTTTGAACCGACCGAGTATCTTTTCTTGGCTATGTTGTTACTCCACAGGGAATTGAAGTTGATAAAGCCAAGATTGAAGCTACTGAGAGTTGGCCGCAGCCCAAAACGGTCACACTAGTGAGGAGTTTCCTTGGCCTCGCTGGTTTCTATAGGCGTTTTGTGAGAGATTTCAGCACCATTGCTGCACCTCTCAACGAGCTTACAAAGAAGGATGTGCCTTTTGTTTGGGGTACCGCACAGGAAGAAGCCTTCACGGTATTGAAAGATAAGTTGACACATGCTCCTTTACTCCAACTTCCTGATTTTAATAAGACTTTTGAGCTTGAATGTGATGCTAGTGGAATTGGATTAGGAGGTGTGTTATTACAAGATGGCTAACCTGTTGCATACTTTTCTGAAAAATTGAGTGGGCCTAGTCTGAACTATTCTACTTATGATAAAGAATTATATGCTCTTGTTCGAACCTTAGAAACATGGAAACATTATTTATGGCCCAAAGAATTTGTTATACATTCTGATCATGAATCTTTGAAACACATTAAAAGTCAAGCTAAACTGAACCGTAGACATGCTAAATGGGTTGAATTCATTGAGACTTTCCCTTATGTCATTAAACACAAGAAGGGTAAAGAAAATGTTATTGCTGATGCATTGTCTCGTTGTTATACTATGCTTTCACAACTTGACTTTAAAATATTTGGTTTGGAGACCATCAAAGATCAATATGTGCATGATGCTGAATTTAAAGATGTATTGCAGAATTGTAAAGAAGGTATAACATGGAACAAGTTCGTCGTTAACGATGGATTTATGTTTCGTGCTAACAAGCTATGCATTCCAGCTAGCTCCGTTCGTCTTTTGTTGTTGCAGGAGGCGCATAGAGGAGGACTAATGGGACACTTTGGCGTGAAGAAGACGGAGGATATACTTGCTACACATTTCTTTTGGCCAAAGATGAGACGGGATGTTGAACGTTTTGTTGCTCGCTGCACTACATGTCAAAAAGCTAAGTCACGACTCAATCCTCATGGTTTATATATGCCTTTGCCTGTACCTAGTGTTCCTTGGGAGGATATATCTATGGACTTTGTTTTAGGTTTACCTCGAACAAAGAAGGGGAGGGATAGCATATTTGTTATCGTGGATAGGTTCTCGAAAATTGCACACTTTATACCATGTCATAAAAGCGATGATGCTGTTAATGTTGCTGATTTGTTCTTTCGTGAAATTGTTCGCTTGCATGGTGTGCCAAATACTATTGTTTCAGATGGTGATACTAAATTTCTTAGCCACTTTTAGAGATGTTTATGGGCTAAGTTGGGGACTAAACTGCTTTTTAGTACTACCTGTATCCCCAAAACTGATCGAAAAACTGAAGTAGTCAATAGAACATTGTCTACTATGCTTAGGGTTGTTTTGAAGAATAATAAGAAAATGTGGGCAGAATGCTTGCCTCATATTGAATTTGCTTATAATCGTTCGTTGCATTCTACTACTAAGATGTACCCTTTTGAAATTGTGTATGGTTTCCTACCTCGTGCACCCATTGATTTGTTGCCTCTTCCATCTTCGGAGAAGGTTAATTTTGATGCTAAAAAACGTGTTGAATTGATTTTAAAAATGCATGAGTTAACTAAGGAAAACATTGAGCGTATGAATGCTAAATATAAACTTGCTGGAGATAAGGGTAGAAAACATGTTGTCTTTGCACCTGGAGATCTTGTTTGGTTACATTTGCGTATGGATAGGTTTCCTAATTTGCGCAAGTCAAAGCTAATGCCACATGCTGATGGTCCATTTAAGGTGTTAGAGAAAATAAATGATAATGCATATAAACTTGAGCTGCCTGCAAATTTGGGGTTAGTCCCACTTTTGACATTGCAGATTTGAAGCCTTATTTGGGTGAGGAAGATGAGCTTCCGTCGAGGACGACCTCATTTCAAGAAGGGGAGGATGATGAGGACATCAATACCATTGTTACACCCACAACCCCTACTGCTATACATACTAGACCAATTACTAGAGCTCGCGCACGCCAATTGAATTATCAGGTACATTCGTTTCTTGGTAACGATTCCAATGTTCATGAGAGTATGATGTTGCCTAAATTGGATACATTTGTTTTGCTTACAAATGAAGGGCCTACCATGGACAATAAAGATGAACCTTGGAGCAAGTTCAAGCATGGAGATGTTGGCATGCGCAAGGGGAACAAGAACGGAGTTACAAGTGATGATTCCAGGACTTTGAAGCCACCATAATGAGTGCATGAAGCCTTGGACGAAATATACAAGATGCCACTTCTAATATTCGTCCATAGGCTATTCTAGGTGCTGTGTCACCTTATTATTGGGCCAAGCCCATGTAATTTCGAAATACTTAAGTATGGGCTGTTTTTAGAGTCCGTATGTGTGGGGAAACAAGAGTTAGGGTTGGTTTCGGACCCCTCCCTCAAGGGCTACGAAATTCCCTCCTCTTCCTCCATATATACAGCCCTTAGAGCGTCGTTTAGACTTTGGGTTTTGTTTACATTAAAAGTTCTCCTTAGCTGCAACTTCGCGTACTTCGTTTGTGTTCAACGACCAGACCAAGGCGTCACAGAACCCCACCTTGATCAATAAAGCTTTCCTCTTATATTCGCAATATCCAGATTGCAATCTTAGTTTCTTGCTTGTTCTTCGTTTGCCTGCAGGAAACAGACCTTCGTGGTCAGGTTGATGATGCTCCGGCGTGGTCAATAACCACTCAGAGTTGGTTTAGCGATTGCTACGGCGCGACGTCGTTGCACGTTCGTAGTCGGATCGTCAAAGTCGACTTCATATGAAACGATAACCACCATCTCGTTGAAAGATGGGACACCTTTGCCTCTATCACAAGTGCTCGCCGACAAGCAAGCCACCCATCGTGGAGAGAATAGTGAGAGAGCGGACCACCAAAAAGAGAGTGAGCGCCACAAGCCCAAATTGAGTGCCTCCACGATGAGCGACAAGAAAAACTTAGTTCTCTTCGCCACCAAACGTGAGATGAGAGGAGTGTGTGAGAACCCATGAAGTGTCCTACAGTATGTCCTATTGTGCAAGGACGAGGCACCAAAAACTAACAACTCTCACGATCTACCTTTGGTGTTATCTTCTCTATTGCAGGAATTTCAAGATGTTTTCCCCAATGAGCTATCTCCGGGTCTACCTCCACTACGAGGCATTGAGCACCGAATCGACCTCATCCCCGGAGCACCGCTTCCAAACAAAGCTCCCTACCGCGTCAATCCCGAAGAAACCAAGGAAATACAAAGGAAACTAAATCATCTCATAGACCATGGACATGTGCGTGAAAGTTTGAGCCCTTGTGCCGTACCGGTCATTCTTGTGCCAAAACGAGACGGTAGCTTTCGCATGTGCTCTGATTGTAGACCTATCAATGCTATCACCGTCCGATATAGGTACCCCATTCCACGCCTTGATGATATGCTTGATGAACTTAGCGGTGCCACTATCTTTTCCAAAATTGATCTTAAGAGTGGTTACTATCAAATCCGCATACAAGAGGGTGATGAATGGAAAACCGCTTTCAAAACAAAGTTTGGTCTATATGAGTGGTTAGTTATGCCAATGGGTTTATCGGAAGCGCCCGGTACTTTCATGCGTCTTATGCATTACGTGTTTCGCCCTTACATTAGTGAATTTGTTTTTGTCTACTTTGATGATATCCTTGTGTTTAGAAAATCTCTCAAAGAGCATGTCACCCACCTTCGCACCATGCTACAAACTCTTCGCAAAGAGCAACTTTATGCTAATATGGAAAAATGCCTATTTGGTGTTGATAAACTTGTTTTCTTGGGTTTCGTAGTATCTTCTAAGGGTGTTCATGTTGATGAATCTAAGATCAATGCTATTAAAACTTGGCCCCAACCAACCAATTTGCAACAAGTGCGTAGTTTTCTTGGGTTAGCCGGTTTCTACCGTAGATTTGTGAAGGATTTTAGCACCATTGCTTCACCTTTGCATGCTTTGAGTAAGAAAAATGGACCGTTTGTTTGGGGAACATCCCAAGATATCGCTTTCAATGAGCTTAAGAATTTGCTTACTCATGCTCCCGTGCTTGCATTACCCAACTTTGACAAACCTTTGGAAATTCATTGAGATGCTAGTGGTAATGGCATAGGAGGCGTGTTAATGCAAGAGAAGCGTCCCATTGCATACTTTAGTGAGAAACTCTCCGGAGCGCAACTCAATTACCCCATCTATCTATATGCTTTAGTGTGAGTTTTGCGTGAATGGGAACATTACCTTCGCCCTCATGAGTTCATCATCCATACCGACCATGAAACATTTAAATATCTTAAGGGTCAAACTAAGTTGAACAAGTGTCATGCTAAGTGGAGTGAATTTATTGAGTCATTTCCTTATGTCATCAAGTACATTAAGGGTAAGGAAAATGTTGTGGCGGGTGCACTTTCCCGTATATGCATGCTTGTCACCCAACTTGAGTTGAATGTCATTGGTTTTGAGCACATAAAAGACTTGTATGACCATGATCCTACATTTGCTATTCCTTATGCCAAGTGTTTGACGCATACTTCTTGGGATCGATACTACATCAAAGATGGATATCTTATGATAGCTAACAAACTTTGCATTCCCGAGTCCTCTTTTCATTTGTTGCTTTTGCAGGAATCTCATGGAGGCGGACTCATGGGACACTTTGGACGCGACAAGACATTTGCTACGCTCTCAAAGAACTACTTTTGGCCCAAGATGTTTCGTGGCGTCAATCGCTTCACCAACCGATGTTCTACATGTCGCAAAGGTAAGTCTAAAGCCCAATCTCATGACCTCTATATGCCACTACCAATTCCATATCAACCATTGGAAGATATTAGCATGGACTTTGTGCTTGGTTTGCCTAGAACTCGAAATGGCAAGGATTCCGTTTTTGTTGTTGTGGACCGTTTCTCCAAAATGACTCATTTCATTCCTTGCAACAAGATAGACGATGGTTCACATGTTGCAAATATCTTTTGTAGGGAAATCTTGCGCCTTCATGGAGTGCTAAAGACGATTGTCTCGGACCGCGACGTCAAGTTCTTGAGTTACTTTTGGAAGACCTTGTGCGCCAAGCTCGGAATCAAGCTCTTGTTCTCTTCGGCATACCATCCACAAACCGACGGCCAAATGGAGGTGACCAACCGTACGCTCTCCACCCTACTATGTGTGTTGATAAAGAAGAACATCAAGGAGTGGGAAGAGTGCCTACCCATCGCCGAGTACGCCTACAATCGTGCAAGACATTCAACTACCGGCAAGTCCCTCTTCGAGGTCGTCTATGGCTTCAACCCATTGTCACCATTGGACATCCTACCTCTACCGCTACAAGAGCGCACAAACATGGACGCGAGTGCATGAGTCAACTTCCTCAAGAAGATGCATGAAGATACAAGGAACACCATCGAGCGCCAAGTACAACGACTCGCGACCAAGCTCAACGTCAACAAGCAACCCATGATGTTCCATGTTGGAGATCTTGTGTGGCTACACCTTCGCAAGGATTGCTTCCCCAATGAACGCAAGTCCAAGCTACTACCACGAGCGGATGGACCCTTCAAGGTGCTAGCGCGCTACAACAACAACGCATACAAGATCGACATCCCACGCGACAAGTACTCCGTGAGCGACATCTTCAACATCAAGGATCTCTCCCCGTACCATGGTGCTGAGGATTTCGATCCGAGGTCGGATCTTTCCCAAGGGAGGGGAGATGATGCGGAGCATCCCATGATCATCCCCATGGACCTACCATCGTCTCATCAAGAGCCAAGAGGGCCTATGACACGAGCACGAGCTAGAGCTCTCGAGTACGAGGTGACTTCTTTCCTTAGTTATATCAGATATGACCCACTCAAGACATGGCTACTACCTAAGTCTGATATGCTATGCATGATCAGGTGTCAAGAGGAACCTCCCGAGGATGCACGTGAAGACGGACAAGCCGCCAAGTCCATGGATGAAGAGAACCAACGGAAATGGGCAAGTTCACCCCCAGGCCCCGGACATCCGGCCCCTGGAGCGTCTACCTCAGCAACAGCCAAGCTGCCCAAGTCTACAGGGCCCGGACATCCGGCGTCCAGCCCGAGCCCGGAAATCCGGCACCCCGCACCAGAACCTACAGAAGCTATCGCCGTCAGCCCGGACATCCGGCCCCTCCTGAAGCCCTGGACATCCGGCCCGACGCCCGGACATCTGGCTCCGCCTGTCTGCGCACAGTAAAGGGCCGAAGCCCATGTACCTCTTCGCCCCCTAGACTATATATGCTTCATCCCCTTCCTCTTTCTAGGGTTAGCATTGGTTTAGCTCATATGTGAGATAGAGCTTTGCTCATCCATACGGATCTCCTTCTCGAGAGAGACTGCGGCCCCTCTTCGGAGAAGATCAAGGCTCAGTTCTTTTGCCAGAATCTAGGGATTCTCTCAGAATCCGACGCCTACCCAGCTTCTCCCAGAATCTTTGAGCCTCATTTGTTTCTGAATTCTATCTAGTTAGGATTTAATTAGACAGGATTGTAAAACAAATGGGGCTCAAAGATTCTGGGAGAAGCTGGGTAGGGTTCAGATTCTGGGAGAATCCCCAAATTCTGCCAAAAGAACTGGGCCCAGCTTGGATTCAAGACCCCCTTTTGGGTGGCCCCATCAAGACCTCCTTCTAGGAGAAGAACCGGTTACCTTTGTATCGTCCGTTGTTGACCTTGGATCATGTGTATCTCTTTGTGTTCTTGGATCTAGCGCATGTGTAATCGAATGTTGTTGGTTTGAGTGATTCTCTTGTGTTTCCCCCCGTTTTCCCCTCGTGTTCTTTGTGTTCTTAGTTGGGATCCGCTCCTTTCGTGAAAGATCGGCCATCTAGGGTTCCACCCTACATCATTGTGCGCACGGGGTATCCAGAGACCTGACGCATGAGCCCGTGCGCACGGGGCCCATGAGGCCCGTGGAAACGGGGGTCCCGTGGGCACGGTACACGCCCGTGCGCACGGGGTGTTCAAGACCGCCAGCCTGGGAGGCCCGTGGGCACGGGGTTGAAGGGGCCCGTGTGCACGGGGTCGCCTGGGAGCTGCTGCCTTCTTCTTGGCGCTTCCTTCTCCGCTTCTGGGCTTCCCTCTTGGATGGTGTAGATGTTTTCTTCCGCATGAACTCGTCCTCGCTATGTTCGAAGCTCCGACAATACCTATGAAGTCACATGGAAGGAATGTCAAGTAGTATACCATCCTCAAAGAGGTCAAGTGAACACGTGTAAAGGAGATGATTCACCTTTATGTATGTGAAGTAGATTTGGCCCGTGTCACTTGCCAAACGAACTCTTGACATGGTGATGTCCATAGGATGCTCTGCATCATTTTCCTTGCTTCTTCATTAACCTTTGCTTGATTCAGTTTCCGGTTTTTTCGTGCGTCGTGCAAGGCGTTATGGGGGATACTTAAGCCATGATCCGTGGGCTACATACGCCCCACATTCATGGGGTGATAACTGCCATTCCACTAGCTTCTCCGATCATGGAGTTTCCGCCATGTATGCTGCATGCATTGCGCAGGGTTGGTGGCGGATGCTGAGGGCGCATAAATGTGTGTCGTGGCAGAAAGCCAGGCGCCATGGATTGGCGCAGGGGGTCGATCTTGATTGTGCGAGCCATTGGTGGCACGGAGGAGTCGGACTAGTAGAGTGGGGCCGTTGCCCACTAGGTGAGGACTCGACCTTGTTTATCTATAAAAGGGGGTGTGGGTGTGGAGTATGGTCACATCCACCTTCTCCTTCTCTCTTCTGATTTCCTCTCTCCGCCATGGCAAGGGAACAGGTCACGGTGTCACCCCAGCAGCAGCGACGAGGGTCTCGACACGAAAATATCTTCCTCCTCCTGTTGAGGACGCGGGACCGGAGCCTGGTGTGAGAGGAGGTGGTAGAGGGCGAGGACGCGGCCGCCTTGGTGCTCGGGGACGAGGGGTGAGGGGCGGCGCCTTGATTGCTCCCCCTCCAGCTGCTCTGCATCCAAATGAAGGCCACGTTGGTGCCCAGCAGCTGGAGTTTATCTTCAAGCTACGAGGGCCTCCACGCAGTTGCCTTCGGCTCCCGTCCCCATTCACAAGGGTGATGGAGGTTGAACAGCCGTCGGGTCTGAGGCCGCACATGAGGGGCTACTGTAATGGCAGCATGTGGGCGGACGTAGAGTTCCCTACACCACATGTCATGCTTCTCCGGCGCGGCTAGAAGACCATCACTCATGCCCAGAGCTTGGCGGCACGGCATATTCTTCATTTCAAGCTAATGGATGCCACCTTGTTCTCCATCAAGGTTTATGGGCGTTCAGGTCCTCGCTTAGGGTGCTATGCGGAAAGCTCAATCAACGACGAAAGCTCCTCCTCGAGCGTTAGTGACGAGGAGGATAGTGACGGCGATGACGGTGGAGGCGGTGGGGGGGCGATGGCTCTGACTCTGGCTGAACACCAGCCGCAACGTCATAGTCAGCCGGCGGCACCACCATCTGCACCTGCATCTCCTCCCTGGCAAGGCGATTTACCGTAGTGTTGGGTACGGGAGGTGTCTTCGCCTCCTCCGGCAGTCTTCCAGCTGGACCCCAGCAGGCTAACTCGTGGACTTCGGCTTCGCCCTTCTGCCGGTGTCTATGCTGTCGTTCCCCTGTTGGCCCCGGTGGCGGTGACCAGGTGTCGGTGCAACAGACCCTGGGTATGTTGCCCAACTGTGCATAGGCACAAGGTCAAGATTGAAGCAACAACCCAAGCCAGAGATCAAAGAACCAATAGACTTAAAGAACTAACATGTAGCTCAAAGAGATCGAGATCGAGCCAAAGGAATAGGATATTGGCAAGAGAAGGGCCTCCCTTGCTGGGCAGGTTAGCCTGGCAAGGGGCGAGGCCACCACCCGAAGCAAGCAAGCGAGCAAGACTCCCCGACAGAGCCTGCCGGGGCTCACGGGGGCTGAACCACCCCGCCAACCACTCAAGCACGACCCACGTCGTCAATCAGTGCAGTGTCAAACGCAAGATGATTAAGTGGCAGCCATTTGCCACATGGCAGCCATCTCCTACAGAAGAAACTCACAGATGACACCCGTCCTGCAACGTGTCAAGAGAATAGATGCGGAGCTAGCGAGATAGCCTGGCAGGCCCTGCCGGACAGCTAGTGATGTCACACTAAGCGGTGCATTAATGCACCCTGTCAGCCCACAGAGTTAGGTACGATAGCACTGTTTGCTATCATATCAGTGGATAATGACCACTTTGCCACTGTGGTGACCCCTTAATCTATAAAAGAAGGCCCATGGAACTCGTAGGAGGGGTTAGAGGGTTAGAAACTTGACAAGCTGAAGCCACCACACACGCGTAGTCGCTGCTGCCCTGAGGCAGCCCTTGCCGGGCAAGTGTACTACGCACCACCACATTCATTCCATCATTGTCGGTGTACTAAAGTAGGGTTACCTTAGTACCCCGAACTTGTGCATGGGCAGTCGTAGCACCCCGCGGCAAGGCCTGCCAGGCGATCGCCAAGACCCTCAATGGTCCCCTCTTGGGCCATTCAAGAACAAAGTATTTGAGCCAAGGCCCCACCAAGAGGAGCTTGCCGGGAAGGCCACCCGAAGAGAGCAAGGCCCTGGCAAGAGGAGTTTGCCGGGACTGCCGCTCGAAGCACAAGACGCCGGCAAGAGGAGCTTGCCGGGAAGGCCGTCCACGGCACGACAAGGCCCCTGCCATGGCGCGCCCCGCGCCCCGGCAAGGCCCGGTGAGCAACAAGCTCCCAGGCGCGACAAGACATCCACCGCGGCAAGGCGCTTGCCGCGGCAAGTTACCACCTCGTGCCTGCGCTCCAGCTCACCCACCAACGTGTCGCTCTGGGGGGCATCCCAGGCGCACGTGGCGGGAGGCTGAGCAGCGAGGGGCATGCGTTGGCGAAGCGAAGCTGACAGAGTAGCCGTCGTGGCAAACTGTGGCGCTCCTGACGGTCCACTCCCCTGCTCCGTCTGGGCGACGCGGACGGGCATTTAATGCCCTTGTCCCCCGCCGTCAGAGTTAGGTATGATAGCACTGTATAGCCACTGTGCAGGCAGCTGTACCCACTATAGCATTCTACCATTTTTGCCCTCACCTACGCTGCCACCTGTGGGTAACCCCTTGAGCATATAAAAGGAGGCCCCATGCGCACATAGAAGGGAGACCAATCTTTACGCTCGACCTCGCCGACGGCCCGCGTGTACTGTAGCACCGCGCGCTCCCGAGCAAGAACACAATACAATCCACCAAGCAGCAGTAGGGTTTTACGCATCTTTGCGGCCCGAAGCTGGGTAAAATCCCCCTGTGTGCACTGCCTCGATCTGCTCTTTGTGCAACCTCCGCCCCCGCCGAACCAGTAAGGGGCTCGGTCCCTATAGGTGTTCGAGGAAGCCGATTCCCCCCGACATCTTTGGCGCGCCAGGTAGGGGGCGTCGAACTTGTGCGAACCTGATCTGGCGTCTGCACCAGCTAGATCTCCTTCATCCTCAGCGACATGCCACCGAAGAATAAGGCTCCGGAGGTGGCCGGTCAGTCCGCGTCGAACCCACCGCCCTTGGAGCAAACGGGCGGCGGGGACGGCACCGGCGGCGGAACGGGCGTCGTCGAGCCAGCTCACGGCGCCACGGCGTCCGAACATGCACCGCGCCCCTCTCAGGAAGCGCGGGACCAGCAGCGTCTTGGCGCCCACGATACCATACGCTCACTGGACCCAAATCGAGCCGGCGGATCCCAGGGCGCTCAAGGCCAGCACTCGCACCAACGCGCTGGCGCGAACGTGGCGCGGCTGCCTGGCCCGGGTGTTGCTCCTTCTAACGTAGTTAGAAGTTCGAGCACATCCCGCTCCACGCGTCGTTCGCCGCCGCTGCCCGCCACTCCAGCAGAAGCTCTGGCGCGAGCCCAACTGCTCCTAGACTACCCTCCAACGGCGGACAGGCTCGACGACTGGAGGGCCACGATACAGAGCCTCATCGGTTTCGCTAACGGCGACACCCCGCGGCAGCACAGCGCGTCGCAGCCGCGGCAGAATGGCCAGGCGAGGACCGATGGCACCAGGACCGGCGGGGGTGCGACCACCGTCCACTCCCCGCCCCGGAGGCCAAGATCGCCGACTCGCCGGAATCACCACGACAGCGACTCCACCGCGTCGTCAAATCCGCGAACTCATCGCGATCAACGCCAAGTTCTTCACGAGCGAGAGCAAGAGGACGCTCGTACTCGCATCGAGCGTCGGAGAGAAGCGCGGCGTCAATCGGACCACCGCGCTGGGCCCTCTGTCGACATGCATGCACCAAGGGAACCAGGCGACCTGCCATACGCGGTGTGCTGCCCTGCGTTCACCCGTGAGCTGCGGCAAGTCCAGTGGCCCAGCACAAAGAATTTCAAGCCAGACGTGCCAGAGAAGTACGACGACAAGTCGCATCCGTCGGAGTTCCTCAGCATCTACACCATTGCGGTGCAGACTGCCGGGGGGCGAGACGACAAGATCCTTGCCAACTACTTCCCGCTGGTGCTCAAGTCCAACGTCAGATCCTGGCTCTGCACTTGCCGGATAACTCCATAACCTCCTAGACAGACTTGTGCCATCAGTTTCTTGGCGCCTTCACAGGCGGCCACAAACCCCATGGCCAAGCGAGCGACCTTCACCTGCTCGTCCAGAAGGAGGGAGAACCTCTGCGCAAGTTCATCCAGAGATTCAGCCGTGTACACTACAACATCCCAGACGTCCACCCCGCCGCGGTCATCAGCGCGTTCCATCAGAACGTGCATAACCGCAGGATGCGGGAGGAGATGGCGATGTGCAAGATCAAGGACGTCAGCGAGCTATACGCCCTGGCCGACAAGTGTGCCCGTGCTGAGGAAGGGAGGAAACTCCCCGGAGAGAGCGCTGGAGCGGGAGGATCTGACAGTGAGGATACCGCCCCGGCGAAGAAGGGCCGGCGGCGGAGCAACATGAAGAAGAAGAGCTAAGAGGTACTGGTTGTTGAGCAGTCCGGCAATGAAGGCGCAGCCAAGAAGGCCCAGGCTGGCAGCTCTGGCAAGGAGATTGCCGGATGCGTCCACTGCCAGGCCGTGGCGGCCGCCGACAAACGGGACGGCACCAGCAAACAATACTGCAAGATCCACCGCACCAAGGGCCATGACCTCCAGAGCTGCAAGCAGGTCGAGCGGCTCGTCGAGCTGCAAAAGGCCGAGTACGAACGGCGCGACAAGGAGAGAGCCCGAGGAGGTGGCGGAGGATCAGGCACGAAGCACCCCGGCCAGGGAGGACGCCGCGACAAGGACAAGCAGCGGCAAGCGGAGCGACCTCCCCGCGGCCGCGACAAGGACGACGATGACGACGAAGACGAAGACATGGATGACATCGAGACCAGTGAGCAGGAGTTTCAGAAAGCCACAGAGGTCTTGTGCGTAGACGGCGGCGCCACCCTGCATACTTCTCACCGCCAGCTCAAGCAGTGGGCGCGGGAAGTCAATGCAGCGGAGCCACCCGTCGAGTCGCGCAAGCCTCTGAAATGGTCCAGCACGCCTATCATCTTTGATATTGAGGACCACCCTGATCACACTACTGCGATCGGGTGCTTGCCTATGTTGGTTTCGCCAACAATCGCAACCTCAAGGTCACCAAGATGCCGGTTGACGGCGGGTCCGGATTGAACCTGATCTCCTCCACTGTGCTCTGAAAACTCCAAGTCCCCGACAGCGAGCTCGAAGAAACCGGCACGTTCCAAGGAATCAACCCGGGAAGGAGCAAACCGAAGGGGAAGATAACGTTGCCAGTAACATTTGGCAGCGAGCTGAACTTCAGGACAGAGAGGATCACCTTTGACGTCGCCGATTTTCCATTGCCATACAATGGAATTCTCGGCCGTCCAGCGCTCGCCAAGTTCATGGCGGCCTCTCACTACGCCTACAACATGCTCAAGATGCCAGGCCCGATAAGCGTCATCTCTGTCCCTGGCGACAAGAAGGATGCCCTTATCTGTGCCGACAAGATCTACCGGGAAGCAGCAGCCACAACGGATCACAAGCCGCTTGCCGCTGAAGCTCCCGGAGGAAAGAAGAGGACCAAGCCCGGCAAGTGCTCTGGCGCCCACTCCGGCAAGCGCACCTCTCCGGAGTGCTGCGCTACCGTCGAGGACGCGCCATCGAGCTCCACCGGCAAGAGTAAGAAGACGATGGCGGCTTCGCCAATGACCAAGAAGGTGCCCGCCAAGGAGGACGGCACTGGTGGTACCTTCACCATCAGTGCCACGCTCGACCCCAAATAGGAAAGCGCGCTCGTTACTTTCCTGCGGGCGAATGTCGATGTGTTTGCCTGGCAGCCATCTGACATCCCCGGCGTTCCCAGGAAAGTGATTGAGCACCACCTCGCCGTCTGTCCTCACGCGCGGCCCGTCAAGCAGAGAGTCAGGAAGCAAGCAGTGGAGCGCCAAGAGTTCATCGCAGAAGAGATCAAGAAGTTGGAAGCGGCAGGCCTCGTCAGAGGTGTGCTCCATCCGACGTGGTTGGCCAATCCTGTTGTCGTGCGCAAAGAAAATGGGAAATGGAGGCTTTGCATCGAGTTCACTGATGTTAACAAAGCTTGTCCCAAAGATCCTTTTCCCTTGCCGCGCATTGACCAGATTGTTGACTCCACGGCCGGATGTGACCTGCTTTCATTTCTTGACGCCTACTCTGGATATCATCAGATCTTCATGGCTGAAGAAGATGAAGAGAAGATCGCGTTCATCACTCCATGTGGCACGTACTGTTTCGTACGGATGCCTTCCGGACTGAAGAACGCCGGTTCGACATTTGCAAGGGTTGTCCACACCGCTTTTGAGCCACAAATCCACAGGAATGTGGAGGCCTACATGGATGATATAGTGGTCAAGAGCAGAGACTGGACAACCCTGATTCAAGACTTAGAAGAGACCTTTGCGAATCTGCGCAGGATCAGCCTCAAGCTCAACCCCGAGAATCGCGTGTTCGGGGTTCCTTCCGGCAAGCTTCTCGGGTTCTTCGTGTCTCAGCGAGGGATAGAAGCCAACCCAGACAAGATCAAGGCCATCGAGCAGATTGAGGCACCAACCCGTGTCAAGGACGTGCGAAGGCTTGCCGGCTGCGTCGCGGCTCTCAGCAGGTTTATCTCTAGGTCTGCAGAGCGCGCCCTGCCATTTTTCAAAATTTTGAAAAAGGCGGGTCCAGTAAAATGGACTCCGGAAGCGAAGGCTGCGTTGCAGGACCTGAAGAAATACCTGTCCTCCACTCCGATACTTGTCGCGCCTAAACCTCAAGAGAAGCTGCTGCTGTACCTAGCGGCAACTAATCAAGTGGTTAGTGCTGCGTTAGTAGCGGAGAGGGAGGCCGATGATGAGCCAGCGACCGCGGCAAGCACGTCCAGCAACAAGCAGGGGGCTTCCCCGACAAGCTCTGGCCCCGACGAGGATGAATCTGCGCAGGAGCAAGTGGAGGTGCGGAAGAAGAAAATGGTGCAGCGCCCAGTGTACTTTGTCAGTTCCTCTTGCAGGGGGCCAGGTCAAGGTACTCTGTTGTGCAGAAATTGCTTTTCGGCCTCCTCATGGCCTCGAGAATGCTGCGCCATTACTTCCAAGCACACGAGATTACAGTTGTCACCCGCTTTCCGCTAAAGAGGATACTGCAAAATCCAGAAGCAACGGGCAGGATTGTCGAGTGGGCACTAGAACTGTCGAGCTTCGGTCTCCAGTTCGAGAGCACCTCGACTATCCAAAGCAGAGCTTTGGCGGAGTTCATAGCGGAGTGGACACCAACACCGGACGAAGATATCCCAGAGACGAGCATCCCCGCCAAAGAAGCAGGCAAAGAGTGGCTGATGTACTTTGATGGTGCCTTCTCGCTGCAAGGCGCCGGCGCCAGCGCGTTACTTGTCGCGCCCACCGGAGAGCACCTCAAGTACGTAGTCCAGATGCACTTCCCCTAGGAACAAGCAACCAACAATACTACAGAGTATGAAGGTTTGCTTGCCGGTCTCAGGATCGCGGCAGAACTTGGGATCAAGAAGCTCATTGTCAGGGGTGACTCACAGCTCATCGTCCGCCAAGTGAACAAGGATTACCAGAGTCCGTTGATGGAAGCGTACGTTGATGAAGTGAGGAAGCTGGAAGAGCACTTTGACGGCCTGCAGATGGAACACATTCCAAGAGCTGAGAATGACATCGCTGACGGCCTATCAAAGTGCGCAGCATTTAAGTTACCTGTGGAACCAGGGACCTTTGTGCTCAAGCTGACTCAGCCATCCGTAACGCCATCAACCAGATAGAGCAAGAAGAGGAAGTTGGTCTCCAGTGACTATCTTCCGGCAGAGCTCCCCGGAGCCGCCGCCAAGAAGGTCCCCAGGATCAACGCCAAGAGAGCTGAGGAACCGTCTGCTCCGGAAAACACCAGGGTTTACTCCGTAGAAGCAGGCGCTCCCGACAAGCTTTGTTCCGGCAAGCTTGCCGGGGAACGTCAAGCTCCGGCCGAGCCCCAGATCCTCGCCGTAGAAGCAGACGTTCCCGCAGCGGCAGAAGTGCCTTCAGTCCTTGTTGTCGAGCCGCAGGCTCCAGCATGGACGCGGCAGACTGTCCATTTCCTCCAGTACAGAGAACTTCCCGAAGAACAAGAAGAAGCGGAAAGAGTAGCCCGGCGCTCGAGTATGTACCAGTTCGTCGACAACACACTATACAAAAGAGGGCGCAACGGTGTGAAATTGAAGTGTATTCCCCGGGAAGACGGACAGCAGCTATTGGCAGAGATACATGGAGGCACATGTGGTCACCACATTGGCGCAAGGGCACTTGCCGGCAAAGCGTTTCGGCAAGGCTTCTTCTGGCCGACATCCCACCATGATGCAACTGCACAAGTAACCAAGTGTGAAGCGTGCCAGTTACATTCCAAGCAGATACACCAGCCAGCTCAAGCTCTCCAGACGATCCCTTTATCCTGGCCATTTTCAGTCTGGGGGCTCGATATCCTCGGCCCTTTCCCCCAAGCTGTCGGGGGCTTTGAGTACTTGTACGTCGCAATCGACAAGTTCACAAAGTGGCCGGAAGTGGAACCAGTGAGGAAGGTGACAGCACAGTCAGCCATCAAGTTCCTCAGGTCGATTGTCTGCCGCTTCGGGATCCCCAACAGGATCATCACCGACAACGGTACGCAATTCACGAGTCGCGCCTTCATGCAATACGTCCAAGATCTTAGCGCCAAGGTCTGCTTCGCTTCTGTTGCTCATCCCAGGAGCAACGGTCAAGCTGAAAGGGCCAACGCCGAAGTATTGCGCGGGCTCAAGACCAGAACTTTCGATAGGCTGCACAAGTGCGAAAGAAACTGGATCGAGGAGCTGTCGGTGGCTCTTTGGTCGATCAGAACGACGCCAAATCGAGCCACTGGCCAGACACCATTCGCTCTAGTCTATGGAGCAGAAGCAGTTACCCCCACGGAACTCGTATACGGGTCACCTCGAGTGCTCGCTTATGGTGAGCTTGAGCAAGAGCGGCTGCGTGAAGATGACGCGCTGCTCCTTGAGGAAGATCGTCTTCAGGCTGCTGTGCGAGCCTCTCGCTAATAGCAAGCTTTGCGCCGCTATCATAGCCGCAAAGTTAAAGCCAGAAGCTTCGAGGAAGGCGACCTTGTTCTTCGGCGCGCCCCGTCCGCCAAGAATCATAACAAGTTGACGCCAAAGTGGGAAGGCCCTTACCGGGTGAGACGAGTCATGAGGCCTGGCGCTGTCCGCCTAGAGACCGAAGATGGCACTCCGGTGAGCAAATCCTGGAATATTGAGCATCTTCGTAAGTTTTACCCGTAAGGCGCGGTTGTCGGGGCCCGCCCGGCAACAACCTTTTGTACAAGTCTTGCCGCAGTTGCATGTAATCCTTTGTACAAAGCCAGGCGCAGACCCTGAGCAGCATAAATGAAGCGCTGGCGCCCTAAGTGTTGGGGAACCTAGTAATTTCAAAAAAAAAATTCCTACGCACACGCAAGATCATGGTGATGCATAGCAACGAGAGGGGAGAGTGTTGTCTACGTACCCTCGTAGACCGAAGCGGAAGCGTTGACACAACGTAGAGGAAGTAGTCGTACGTTCTCCTTGCGATCCAACCGATCACAGCACCGTTACTCCGGCACCTCTGAGTTCTTGGCACACGTTCAGCTCGATGACGATCCCCGGGCTCCGATCCAGCAAAGCGTCGGGGAAGAGTTCCGTCAGCACGACGGCGTGGTGACGATCTTGATGTGTTACCGGCGCAGGGCTTCGCCTAAGCACTGCAACGATATGATCGAGGTGGAATTTGGTGGAAGGGGGCACCGCACACGGCTAAGGAACGATCCGTAGATCAACTTGTGTGTCTTTGGGGTGCCCCCTGCCCCCGTATATAAAGGAGCCAAGGGGGAAGGGCTGGCCGGCCAGGCCTTGGCGCGCCAGAGAGTCCTACTCCCTCTGGGAGTAGGATTCCCCCCCCCCCCCCAATCCTAGTTGGACCAGGATTCTCCAAGGGGGAGAGAGAGGGAGAGGGGGGCGCCCACCTCTCCTAGTCCTAATAGGACTAGGGGAAGGGGGGAGGCGCGCAGCCCCTAGGGCAGCCCTCTCACCTCTCCTCCAAGGCCCATGTTGGCCCATTATGCTCCCGGGGGGTTCCGGTAACCCTCCCGGTATTCCGGTAAAATCCTGATTTCACCTGGAATGCCTCCGATGTCCAAACATAGGCTTCCAATATATAATTCTTTATGTCTCGACCATTCCGAGACTCCTCGTCACGTCCGTGATCACATCTGGGACTCCGAACTCCTTCGGTACATCAAAATGCATAAACTCATAATAACTGTCATCGTAACGTTAAGCGTGCGGACCCTACGGTTCGAGAACAATGTAGACATGACCGAGACACGTCTCCGGTCAATAACCAATAGCGGGACCTGGATGCCCATATTGGCTCCTACATATTCTACGAAGATCTTTATCGGTCAGACCGCATAACAACATACGTTGTTCCCTTTGTCATCGGTATGTTACTTGCCCGAGATTCGATCGTCGGTATCCAATACCTAGTTCAATCTCGTTACCGGCAAGTCTCTTTTCTCGTTCTGTAATACATCATCTCGCAACTAACTCATTGGTTGCAATGCTTTCAAGGCTTTATGTGATGTGCATTACCGAGAAGGCCCTGAGATACCTCTCCGACAATCGGAGTGACAAATCCTAATCTCGAAATACGCCAACTCAACATGTACCTTCAGAGACACCTGTAGAGCACCTTTATAATCACCCAGTTACGTTGTGACGTTTGGTAGCACACAAAGTGTTCCTACGGTAAATGGGAGTTGCATAGTCTCATAGTTAAAGGAACATGTATAAGTCATGGATAAAAGCAATAGCAACATACTAAACGATCGGGTGCTATGCTAATGGAATGGGTCATGTCAATCAGATCATTCAACTAATGATGTGATCTCGTTAATCAAATAACAACTCTTTGTTCATGGCTAGGAAACATAACCATTTTTGATTAATGAGCTAGTCAAGTAGAGGCATACTAGTGACACTCTGTTTGTCTATGTATTCACACATGTATTATGTTTCCAGTTAATACAATTCTAGCATGAATAATAAACATTTATCATGATATAAGGAAATAAATAATAACTTTATTATTGCCTCTAGGGCATATTTCCTTCAGTCTCCCACTTGCACTAGAGTCAATAATCTAGATTACAAAGTAATGATTCTAACATCCATGGAGTCTTGGTGCTGATCATGTTTTGCTCGTGGAAGAGGCTTAGTCAACGGGTCTGCAACATTCAGATCCGTATGTATCTTGCATATCTCTATGTCTCCCACCTGGACCAAATCCCGGATGGAGTTGAAGCGTCTTTTGATGTGTTTGGTTCTTTTGTGAAATCTGGATTCCTTTGCCAAGGCAATTGCACCAGTATTGTCACAAAAGATTTTCATTGGACCCATTACGCTAGGTACAACACCTAGGTCGGATATGAACTCCTTCATCCAGACTCCTTCATTAGCTGCTTCCGAAGCGGCTATGTACTCAGCTTCACATGTAGATCCCGCCACGACGCTTTGTTTAGAACTGCACCAACTGACAGCTCCACCGTTTAATGTAAATACGTATCCGGTTTGCGATTTAGAATCGTCAGGATCAGTGTCAAAGCTCGCATCGACATAACCGTTTACGACGAGCTCTTTGTCACCTCCATAAATGAGAAACATATCCTTAGTCCTTCTTAAGTACTTAAGGATGTTCTTGACCGCTGTCCAGTGATCCACTCCTGGATTACTTTGGTACCTTCCTGCTAAACTTACAGCAAGGCACACATCAGGTCTGGTACACAGCATTGCATACATGATAGAGCCTATGGCTGAAGCATAGGGAACATTTTTCATTTTCTCTCTATCTTCTGCGGTGGTCGGGCATTGAGTCTTACTCAACTTCACACCTTGTGCCACAGGCAAGAACCCTTTCTTTGCCTGATCCATTTTGAACTTTTTCAAAACTTTGTCAAGGTATGTGCTTTGTGAAAGTCCTATTAAGCGTCTTGATCTATCTCTATAGATCTTAATGCCCAATATGTAAGCAGCTTCACCGAGGTTTTTCATTGAAAAACTCTTATTCAAGTATCCCTTTATGCTATCCAGAAATTCTATATTATTTCCGGTTAGTAATATGTCATCCACATATAATATCAGAAATGCTACAGAGCTCCCACTCACTTTCTTGTAAATACAGGCTTCTCCAAAAGTCTGTATAAAACCAAATGCTTTGATCACACTATCAAAGCGTTTATTCCAACTCCGAGAGGCTTGCACCAGTCCATAAATGGATCGCTAGAGCTTGCACACTTTGTTAGCTCCCTTCGGATCGACAAAACCTTCTGGTTGCATCATATACAACTCTTCTTCCAGAAATCCATTCAGGAATGCAGTTTTGACATCCATTTGCCAAATTTCATAATCATAAAATGCGGCAACTGCTAACATGATTCGGACAGACTTGAGCATCGCTACGGGTGAGAAAGTCTCATCGTAGTCAATCCCTTGAACTTGTCGAAAACCTTTTGCAACAAGTCGAGCTTTATAGACAGTAACATTACCATCAGCGTCAGACTTCTTCTTAAAAATCCATTTATTCTCAATTGCTTGCCGATCATTGGGCAAGTCAACCAAAGTCCACACTTTGTTCTCATACATGGATCCCATCTCAGATTTCATGGCCTCAAGCCACTTTGCGGAATCTAGGCTCACCATCGCTTCTTCATAGTTCGTAGGTTCATCATGGTCTAGTAACATGACTTCCAAAATATGATTACCGTACCACTCTGGTGCGGATCTTACTCTGGTTGATCTACGAATTTCAGTAGAAACTTGATCTGAAGTTTCATGATCATTATCATTAGCTTCCTCCCTATTTGATGTAGGTGTCACAGAAACAGATTTCTGTGATGTACTACTTCTCAATAAGGGAGTAGATACTGTTATCTCATCAAGTTCTAATTTCCTCCCACTCACTTCTTTCGAGAGAAACTCCTTCTCTAGAAATTTTCCGACTTTAGCAACAAAAATTTTACCTTCGGATCTGTGATAGAAGGTATACCCAATAGTCTCCTTTGGGTATCCTATGAAGACACATTTTTCCGATTTGGGTTCGAGCTTATCAGGTTGAAGCTTTTTCACATAAGCATCGCAGCCCCAAACTTTAAGAAACGACAACTTTGGTTTCTTGCCAAACCACAGTTCATAAGGCGTCGTCTCAACGGATTTTGATGGTGCCCTATTTAACGTGAATGCGGCCGTCTCTAGAGCATAACCCCAAAAAGATAGCGGTAAATCGTTAAGAGACATCATAGATCGCACCATATCCAGTAAAGTACGATTACGACGTTCGGACACACCATTACGTTGTGGTGTTCCGGGTGGCGTGAGTTGCGCAACTATTCCGCATTGTTTCAAATGTAGACCAAACTCGTAACTCAAATATTCTCCTCCACGATCAGATCGTAGAAACTTTATTTTCTTGTTACGATGATTTTCCACTTCACTCTGAAATTCTTTGAACTTTTCAAATGTTTCAGACTTGTGTTTCATTAAGTAGATATACCCATATCTGCTTAAATCATCAGTGAAGGTGAGAAAATAACGATATCCGCCACGAGCCTCAACATTCATTGGTCCACATACATTAGTATGTATGATTTCCGATAAATCTGTTGCTCTCTCCACAGTACCGGAGAACGGTGTTTTAGTCATCTTGCCCATAAGGCACGGTTCGCAAGTGCCAAGTGATTCATAATCAAGTGACTCCAAAAGTCCATCAGTATGGAGTTTCTTCATGCGTTTTACACCGATATGACCTAAACGGCAGTGCCACAAATAAGTTGCACTATCATTATTAACTCTGCATCTTTTGGCTTCAGCATTATGAATATGTGTATTACTACTATCGAGATTAAGTAAGAACAAACCATTCTTTAATGGCGCATGACCATAAAAGATATTACTCATATAAATAGAACAACCATTATTCTCTGATTTAAATGAATAACCGTCTCGCATCAAACAAGATCCAGATATAATGTTCATGCTCAACGCTGGTACTAAATAACAATTATTTAGATATAATATTAATCCCGAAGGTAGATGTAGAGGTAGCGTGCCGACCGCGATCACATCGACTTTGGAACCATTTCCCACGCGCATCGTCACCTCGTCCTTAGCCAATCTCCGCTTAATCCGTAGCCCCTGTTTTGAGTTGCAAATATTAGCAACAGAACCAGTATCAAATACCCAGGTGTTACTGCGAGAATTAGTAAGGTACACATCAATAACATGTATATCATATATACCTTTGTTAACCTTGCCATCCTTCTTATCCGCCAAATACTTGGGGCAGTTCCCCTTCCAGTGACCAGTCTGCTTGCAATAGAAGCACTCAGTTTCAGTCTTAGGTCCAGACTTGGGTTTCTTCTCTTAAGTAGCAACTTGCTTGCTGTTCTTTTTGAAGTTCCCCTTTTTCTTCCCTTTGCCCTTTTTCTTGAAACTAGTGGTTTTGTTAACCATCAACACTTGATGCTCCTTTTTGATTTCTACCTCCGCGGCTTTTAGCATCGCGAAGAGCTCGGGCATAGTTTTGGTCATCCCTTGTATATTATAGTTCATCACGAAGCTCTTGTAGCTTGGTGGCAGTGATTGGAGAATTCTGTCAATGACGCAATCATCCGGAAGATTAACTCCCAGTTGAATCAAGTGATTGTTATACCCAGACATTCTGAGTATATGCTCACTGACAGAACCGTTCTCCTCCATTTTACAGCTATAGAACTTATTGGAGACTTCATATTTCTCAATCCGGGCATTTGCTTGAAATATTAACTTCAACTCCTGGAACATCTCATATGCTCCATGGTGTTCAAAACGTCGTTGAAGTCCCGGTTCTAAGCCGTAAAGCATGGCACACTGAACTATAGAGTAGTCATCAGCTTTGCTTTGCCAGACGTTCACAACATCTGGCGTAGCTCTTGCACCAGGCCTGGCACCCAGCGGTGCTTCCAGGACGTAATTCTTCTGTGCAGCAATGAGGATAATCCTCAAGTTACGGACCCAGTCCGTGTAATTGCTACCATCATCTTTCAACTTTGCTTTCTCAAGGAACGCATTAAAATTCAACGGAACAACAGCACGAGCCATCTATCTACACAACATAGACAAGCAAGATACTATCAGGTACTAAGTTCATGATAAATTAAAGTTCAATTAATCATATTACTTAAGAACTCCCACTTAGATAGACATCTCTCTAATCCTCTAAGTGATCACGTGATCCAAATCAACTAAACCATGTCCGATCATCACGTGAGATGGAGTAGTTTCAATGGTGAACATCATTATGTTGATCATATCTACTATATGATTCACGCTCGACCTTTCGGTCTCTGTGTTCCGAGGCCATATCTGTATATGCTAGGCTCGTCAAGTTAAACCTGAGTATTCCGCGTGTGCAACTGTTTTGCACCCGTTGTATTTGAACGTAGAGCCTATCACACCCGATCATCACGTGGTGTCTCAGCACGAAGAACTTTCGCAACGGTGCATACTCAGGGAGAACACTTCTTGATAATTTAGTGAGAGATCATCTTATAATGCTACCGTCAATGAAAGCAAGATAAGATGCATAAAAGGATAAACATCACATGCAATCAATATAAGTGATATGATATGGCCATCATCATCTTGTGCTTGTGATCTCCATCTTCGAAGCACCGTCATGATCACCATCGTCGCCGGTGCGACACCTTGATCTTCATCGCAGCATCGTTGTCGTCTCGCCAATCTTATGCTTCTACGACTATCACTACCGCTTAGTAATAAAGTAAAGCATTACATCGCGATTGCATTGCATACAATAAAGCGACAACCATATGGCTCCTGCCAGTTGCCGATAACTCGGTTACAAAACATGATCATCTCATACAATAAAATTTAGCATCACGTCTTGACCATATCACATCACAACATGCCCTGCAAAAACAAGTTAGACGTCCTCTATTTTGTTGTTGCAAGTTTTACGTGGCTGCTACGGGCTTTAAGCAAGAACTCATCTTACCTACGCATCAAAACCACAACGATAGTTTGTCAAATAGACTCCGTTTTAACCTTCTCAAGGACCGGGCGTAGCCACACTCGGTTCAACTAAAGTTGGAGAGACAGTCTTCCGCAAGCCATCTATGTGCAAAGCACGTCGAGGGAACCGGTCTCGCGTAAGCGTACGCGTAAGGTTGGTCCGGATCGTCTCGTCCAACAATACCGCTGAACCAAAGTATGACATGCTGGTAGGCAGTATGACTTGTATCGTCCACAACTCACTTGTGTTCTACTCGTGCAAATAACATCAAACCATAAAACCTAGGCTCTGATACCACTGTTGTGGAACGTAGTAATTTCAAAAAAAAATTCCTACGCACACGCAAGATCATGGTGATGCATAGCAACGAGAGGGGAGAATGTTGTCTACGTACCCGCGTAGACCGAAGCGGAAGCGTTGACTCAACGTAGAGGAAGTAGTCGTATGTTCTCCTTGCGATCCAACCGATCACAGCACCGTTACTCCGGCACCTCCGAGTTCTTGGCACACGTTCAGCTCGATGACGATCCCCGGGCTCCGATCCAGCAAAGCGTCGGGGAAGAGTTCCGTCAGCACGACGGCGTGGTGACGATCTTGATGTGTTACCGGCGCAGGGCTTCGCCTAAGCACTGCAACGATATGATCAAGGTGGAATTTGGTGGAAGGGGGCACCGCACACGGCTAAGGAACGATCCGTAGATCAACTTGTGTGTCTTTGGGGTGCCCCCTGCCCCCGTATATAAAGGAGCCAAGGGGGAGGGGCTGGCCGGCCAGGCCTTGTCGCGCCAGAGAGTCCTACTCCCTCTGGGAGTAGGATTCCCCCCCCCCCCCAATCCTAGTTGGACCAGGATTCTCCAAGGGGGAGAGAGAGGGAGAGGGGGGCGCCCACCTCTCCTAGTCCTAATAGGACTAGGGGAAGGGGGGAGGCGCGCAGCCCCTAGGGCAGCCCTCTCACCTCTCCTCCAAGGCCCATGTTGGCCCATTATGCTCCCGGGGGGTTCCGGTAACCCTCCCGGTATTCCGGTAAAATCCTGATTTCACCTGGAATGCCTCCGATGTCCAAACATAGGCTTCCAATATATAATTCTTTATGTCTCGACCATTCCGAGACTCCTCGTCACGTCCGTGATCACATCCGGGACTCCGAACTCCTTCGGTACATCAAAATGCATAAACTCATAATAACTGTCATCGTAACGTTAAGCGTGCGGACCCTACGGTTCGAGAACAATGTAGACATGACCGAGACACGTCTCCGATCAATAACCAATAGCGGGACCTGGATGCCCATATTGGCTCCTACATATTCTACGAAGATCTTTATCGGTCAGACCGCATAACAACATACGTTGTTCCCTTTGTCATCGGTATGTTACTTGCCCGAGATTCGATCGTCGGTATCCAATACCTAGTTCAATCTCGTTACCGGCAAGTCTCTTTTCTCATTCTGTAATACATCATCTCGCAACTAACTCATTGGTTGCAATGCTTGCAAGGCTTTATGTGATGTGCATTACCGAGAAGGCCCTGAGATACCTCTCCGACAATCGGAGTGACAAATCCAAATTTCGAAATACGCCAACTCAACATGTACCTTCGGAGACACCTGTAGAGCACCTTTATAATCACCCAGTTACGTTGTGACGTTTGGTAGAACACAAAGTGTTCCTACGGTAAATGGGAGTTGCATAGTCTCATAGTTAAAGGAACATGTATAAGTCATGGATAAAAGCAATAGCAACATACTAAACGATCGGGTGCTATGCTAATGGAATGGGTCATGTCAATCAGATCATTCAACTAATGATGTGATCTCGTTAATCAAATAACAACTCTTTGTTCATGGCTAGGAAACATAACCATTTTTGATTAATGAGCTAGTCAAGTAGAGGCATACTAGTGACACTCTGTTTGTCTATGTATTCACACATGTATTATGTTTCCAGTTAATACAATTCTAGCATGAATAATAAACATTTATCATGATATAAGGAAATAAATAATAACTTTATTATTGCCTCTAGGGCATATTTCCTTCACTAAGTTTTAGGATGCATGCTGAGTCGAGTCTCGTCCTTGGTTAGGGTTGATAGTGCCTAACAGCTGCTAACCCCTAGCTTAGAGGTCGAGTCTGCGTCCTTTTTCCTGTTCTTTCGATCCCTTTGGTTCACAGGGGTTTGTACATCCTGGCCAGACCACTTAAAGGCGAAGAAAAGAAGAAGGGCGGGCCAGCATCTGGTCCCTGGCAAGCCAGTATTACCGGGGGCTGCAAGTATGAAGATTCGTCCGCGGCAAGCCAAAGCTGCCGAGGGCTGCAATCCCAGATAAGTTTTCGCATCCCTTGTCATGCATTCTCTCATGAACTGTGGAATACGAAAACCCTTTTCCCCCTAAAAGCTGCCGTGCTCCCTCGACGACAGGCCCCAGAGCGCGTTCCTGGGGCCCGTCTTGGTAGTAGTCGCGGCAGCAAAGGGGCGAAGCGGGGGGCCGGATCCCGCCTTCTCCCCGCCTCCGCCAAAGGCGTGAGGAGGGCCGAGCGGCGCGGGAAGACGGCAGGGCCTATTGCCGGGTGAAGAAATGTCTATCCTAACGATACAAAGGGTTCGCTCCTTGGCATGGGTTCCACCCACGGGACAAATGGCCCGGCAAGCTCCCCCTTTTCATCAAAAACATTCCGCTCAGGTAAAGTTCAGAGAGAATGAAAAACATGAAAAGATGGGATTACAAGATTTAAATGCAACTAAGGCCCGAAGGCTTACAGATTGAATAAAGATAAGGTGCCCGTAATCCCTTTCTTGTCTCTCTCCTCAGGAGGTAGGACAAGGAGGCGAAAAGGGCAAAAGGGGCGCCTAGGCGAGCTACGGGTGGCAGAAGACACCAAGAGAACGCCCCGGGGGCTCCGGAGGCTGGATGGTGGCAGTGGCGCCGGAGATGGAGCTCGAAGAGGAAGCAGCGGGACGTCAACATGCTGTCGGGGGCACCTAGCCCTCGTACTCCGAGTTGACGGCCTTGCCGCCAGTCCTCCTCCTCTTCCGCAGCCTCGCCACTCCAGCCGCCCGGGAAGACGACCCCGAGAAGCTCAGGGAGCCGGCGACCCGGATGATGGGGTCGCCGGTGCCACACGGAGCTGCGACCGGTGCCTAGTCGGACCCGTCATCCCGACGACCGCTGCCCTCGTCGTCGCTGTCGCTCCCCTCCTCATCGCCCTCGCTCGAGGAGGAGCTTTCGCTATCGGAGGAGCTATCCACGCAGCACCTGGCCCGGGTCCCGAAGTCCCCGAAGGCCTTGACGGAGAGGAGATCGCCCTCCATCAACTTGAAATGGAGGGTGAACCCCTCCGTCAAGGTGTGGATACGAGCAAATGTCTTCCACCTTCGGCCAAGATACACCACGCCGAGGGCTGGGAACTCGACGTGGACCCGCGTGCCGCCGATCCCGCAGCCCTTCATGCGCAACCTTAGCGTTTCAGGTGTCACATCCCTAGTTCTGGTGATGCTTAGTGCTTGCATTAGAGTGTTGCATCATGTTTAAATTCTATTAAATTTGAAATGGGCAATGTTTCAAACCCTAGCACTAAAGCAAATTCAAATAGATGCAAATTAAAAATGGAATTTCAACTAACCCAAAATGCTTTTCAAAAATGTTCATGGCCTTTGGAAAATGTTGCAACCAACAACCAGAGGTGATGCACATTTTTGCTATACATTTTGGATTTTGAATGAACCCATATGTATTTGAATTGGAGCTGTTTAAAATAATATAATTATTTTGAAGGCTCCAAAAATGTTGGAAATTGGTGAGGGCCTCTGGTATATTATAACCAGTGGTCACAAGGAATCTCAACATTTCTATAACTGTGATAGTATTTATTTTAAGTCAAAAACAAATGTCAGAAATAGAAAAGAAAACAAAAATATGGAAAACCCTTACCTGGGCCACTTGCTGGCCTGGCTCTGGGCCGGCCCACCTGGCCCATGCCAGTCACCTCCTACCTTTGCCAGTAGGCAGAGGAGGGGGGGGACAGCGCACCGCCGCCGAGCATGCGCGAGGCCACCTCCTGCTTCGCCGTGTCGACGCCTCCTCCTCCCTGTCCCCGCGCCTGTGGACGCCTCAACCCCCCCCCCCTCTCTCACTCGCTTCCTGGCCTCTCTCCTCCTTTCTGCTCCCTCTCCCGAACACGCCCGAGCGCCGCTGTTGCCGTGCCCACCACCGTCGCCTTGCCTCCTCGAGCTATCCAGAGCCTCCGCCACCTCTCGCTTCACCCCTGCACCAAAGGAAGGAAGCACGGAGGCCCCGAGCAGCCGCCATCATCATCGTCTTCAAGCTTCGGCTCCGGCGCCCTTCTCCGTCGATTCGGCCACTCCGGCGCGCCCCCGAGCCCGCTAACCATCCCTGCAGCTCCGCGGTGAGCCGTTGACCCGATTCCCCCTTGCCCCGTCGTCCCTCGCGTGCTCTAGCCCCGATCCCCAACCATGCCGAAGCTCCTCGCCGCCGGGCATGGCGCCGCCGCGGACACCGGCCCTGCCGCTCGTGTCCGAGCTCGTCAGCGTGCTCAGTGAACCCCCAGGAGCACGTAGCACCCTCCGGTTTCTCCTCTGGTGCACCGTAGCATCACCACCGCCTGCACCCGAACTCCGGCCGCCGCGAAAGCGGACACCGCTGTCGATTTAGGTCGTCTCCGGCGACCCATCCAGCACCAGCCGACGCGGACGAGGCTCAGGGTTCCAACGGTCCAATCCGCGGCCAAAACCGAGGCCTGTGGGCATTTTCCGAAGCCCTCCGCCGCGCCTGTCGTCGCCGGCGTCGAGTCGCCGGTGGGTTTGACCCCGCCGGCCTGGGGTTGACCCCGCTGACCGAGTTTGACCCCGGCTGGGCCCAGTTGACCCCTCTGGCTCAATGACAGGTGGGGCCCGGCCCTGCTAATTAATTAGGATTAGTATTAACTGTTTTAGTTAAACTAATTACACTGACACGCGGGACCCACAGGTCAGATTTGACCTGGACCGCGCCCAGTTGACCTGCTGACGTCGTGATGATGTCAGGCTGACGCAGTAATCCTTTTCTGAATTTAAATAAATCTTAAATGATTTGTTTAATTCAGAAAATATCCAAAACTTTGAAAAATCATAGAAATTAATCTATAGCTCCAAATGAAAAGATTTATATATGAAAAATTATCAGAAAAATTCAAGGAATCCATCTGTACCATTTTCATGCATGTTTCAACAATGTTTGTCCTCTGTTTTGGACAAAACAAATAAAGGACATTTAAATAATCATATATGGAGTTGGATTTTGAATCATGTATTCAAACCAACTTCATTTAAATCATAGCTAGATGCATTAGCTCAGATCACAGCATATTGCCATGTCATGATCATGCATCATATTGTGGCATTGCATTGATTGTGTTCTTTCTCAGTTGCCGGTGTTTGTCCCCTCTCGATAGACGATGTGCCGACGATGTGATCGATGACACTGATGAAGAACTATATTATCTTCAGAAGTGCCAGGCAAGCAAAACCCCCTTGTTCATTCCGATACAATCCCACTCTCTCGCTCCTGCTCTCTTTTACTGCATTAAGACAACAACGATTCAACTGTTACTTGCTGCGGTAGTTGAACCCCTTTATCCTTTGCATGACCTGTCATTGCCACAGTAATTAGATGAAACCCACTAGCATGAGTAGGAGTTGTTTGAGCCCTGATGTGCCTACTCATTTATGTTTGTTTGTCATGCCTGCTACTGCTTAGAGTTGAGTCGGGTCTGATTCATCGGGAATGAATTGGAATGGTGTTGAACATGTCCTACTGTGTGTGAGCTAAGTGTGTGAACACGATTTGGTAAAGGTAGCGGTGAGAGGCCATGTAGGAGTACATGGTGGGTTGTCTCATTGTAGCCGTCCTCAGGAACTGAGTTCTGTGTTTGTGATCCATGAAACAGTTACTACCACGCATTGGGCCCGAAACCAATGGACCCTCTCGGCTTCTTGATCACCCTTGTCCTCTGTCCAGGAGTTGCAAAGTAGTTTCTGGTGTTTGTAGTATGCTGGGGGCCGCACGCAGCGCTGGCCGTAGGGGTGGGCTGTGTTGCGGTAGGCACGTGGCCGGGCAGCCGGGCGCCCGTTTGGTGCCTCGGACCCTGTACACATCGTTTGGGGTTGTGAGCGAAACTCCGGCCGGATCTCCTCATGGATGGAACCCGAATAGGCGATAAACCTGGACTAGAGACTTGAGTGTTTAGGTAGGCCGTGGCCGACACCCTCCCTGGGCTTCCGCTTGAAGGTTGCCGAGTACATGTCGTGTAAACGGCGGTAAGTGGTGAGAGCGTGTGTGAAGAAGGACACCCCTGCAGGGTTAACATCATCTATTCGAATAGCCGTGTCCACGGTAATGGACTTCTGGGTTCCCTATATCAGTTCATAGACAAGTGAAAGTGGATACTCTAAATTACGCAAGATAAGCGTGAGTGCTATGGATGGCCTTCTCGTAGGGAGACGGAAGTGGATCCATAGTGGTGTATTGGATGGTGAATATGTGGACTCGTGTGCGCCACCTCAAAAGAGTCGCTTGCAGTCGTAGTTCAGGATAGCCACCGAGTCAAAGCTGGCTTGCTGCAGTCAAACTCCACCACCCCCTTTATTGAAACTGATGCATATGTAGTTAGTTCTGATGTAAGTCTTGCTGAGTATGTTTGTACTCACGTTTGTCTATTTTATGTTTTTGCAGAGAGACGTCAGTCTCGCTAGTAGTACCGCTTGGACTTCGACGTTTAGCTTGATACCTCAGCTATGATCTTGTGCCCTCGGCAAGATCTGGTAGATAGTCAGGCTTCTCAGCCTTTTTCATTTGTAGATGTCTGTACTCAGACATGTTAAGCTTCCGCATGTGTTTGACTTGTATGCTCTGAATGTTGGGTCATGAGACCCATGTTTGTAATATCTCGCTCCTCGGAGCCTATTGAATAAATACTTTGAGTCGTAGAGTTATGTTGTGATGCCATGTTGTATCTACTCATATCGGGCATATTGTGTGTATGATTGAAATGCTTGGTATGGGTGGGATCCGACTATCTAGTTGTTTATCCTTGGCAGCCTATCATATGGGGAAATGTAGTCTAGTGCTTCTGAGCGATAGTAGTCCGCTACAGCCCGGTTCACCGGAGTCCTGCTAGCCCAGCACTACTGCTCGGAACACTTGACTGGCCGGCATGTGTTTCACGTCGTTCCTGTGTCTGTCCCTTCGGGGAAATGTCACGCGCTTTTATTCGGAGTCCTGCCTAGCCTGCTACAGCCCGGGTTACCGGAGTCCTGTTAGCCCAGTGCTACAGCCCGAATAAATACGTTGATGACCGACATGATCGATGTGATTCATGTATGCCTATCCTCATGGGTTAGTGCCGCTTTGGGTTCACGACTAGCCATGTCGGCCCGGGTTCTCTGTCATATGGATGCTAGCGACACTATCATATACGTGAGCCAAAAGGCGCAAACGGTCCCGGGCCAGGTAAGGTGGCACCCGTGGGAGTACCGTGCGTGAGGCCGCAAAGTGATATGATGTGTTACATGCTGGATCGGTGTGACTTAGGATCGGGGTCCTGACAGCGTTGGCATCAGAGCCTGACTGCCTGTAGGATTACCAAGCCAAACTGGTCGAAGTTGAGTCTAGAAATGCTTTAGTTATGTAAGGGAATTGATTGTGGAAGGGAACGTAAGGCTCTTTTTACCCCTTTACCTTGTGCCCTTCTGATCTGAGTCATCCTCTTCCTTTCTACGGGGATTAAGAACTAGGCTTCTCTTCTATCTCTCAGGATGACGTGTTACTAAACCGTAGTTGCCTAGGATTGTTGAGTTCAAGCCCTAGTTCTGTTTCTACTACTTCCATGTGTTCTTGGTTGATCTCAGAACATTAATATTGTGATGTTGAGTGGCTATGCCACCATTTTTGCAGGATGTCTCAAATATTTTTGAGCATTTACAGCCGTTATGCTGTCCGAGTCATCCCAGGTTTCTAACTAGTCTGATGCATTTGCAATTCCTTTCCTTCCATTCCCGATGTCCTTTTGGTCGGAATAAGCACACTAATCGGTCTGTTGAGGTACCCCGTTGCCTTGACATATATGTTGGAGCTATTATTATGACCCTAGGTGTTTTAGGGAGTCACCTAGTAACCTAGCCATGTTTTGTGTCCTCAGTGTGATGAATCTGGCCACCATTCTCGAAAGCATCCCGTGATGCCATTAGTATGTAGGTATTCTTCTCTTGGGTTCTTGAACCCGAGATTCACCCTACTTACCTCATGTCGATAGTGTTTGCTAGTTCCTCTAGGATATTAGTAACCTTTGCATTAGCCCTCGAGGTCCATGGTATTCCCTTCTTCCAAATACTATGAACCATTTATGGCAGAAGTTTGTTGAACCAAAAGATCACAACCAGGGTGCTCTTGAGGAGTACTCCATTCATATTGTGATTCTGCCAGCTCTACCTTTCTGCATGGGTTATCTGGAAGAAATATGTTGAACTTGGTTCGACATACTAATCCATGCATCCACAACTCAGAAAGTTATATGTTCCGTTGAGTTGTCCCTCTTTAGCTATTTCCTGGCCCTCGTCTGTTAATTGACAGTCAGGGTAGTCGTGCATTCGTTTATCTATGCCTATTACTCTTGTGGTCCGTCCAGCCATTCTATTCCAGAATGACTAGGAGAAACAAACTCCAGTGCCTCATCCATTTCTAGGATTGGGTCAAAGTAATTGTATCCCGCAAATCGAAATGCCAATCCAGCTTCTGCTCTGCTCTACCTTGGAGTGTTACCATCCTTATGTCAAGAGAGTCATGAGAATTGCACCATCTCTAATGAATTTTTGACGCAGTGATACTTCTTGCCATCATTTTTCTTTCCTCGGTCCCGTGTTGTCACAACCGGAATGCCGTCGAGTGAACCATGATGTGTGAAATCAATACTCCTAGCAACCGTGTTGCCTGGTAGTTAATGGACAATATTCTCATTCTTAGCGTGTTGGTTATTAAATCATCATCCTAAGATTGAACGTGCTACCTAGTCCTTATTCTGGTGCACTCTTCGGTCAATGAGTGAGGATTATTCAATCCCTTGCTTATTTGATCATATCATCTTGCTCTGAAAGGCAAGATTGATCTCAAGCCTAGAGACATATCGGTGGTTCGTGATTTTCCGAATATCTTCTCGGAAGTATTACCAGGTTGTCCCCAGACTGTTATGTTGAGCTCGTGATCAAGTTGGTTCCTTGTGAACCACCCTTTCTCCAAGAATCTGTGTTAGATATCCCTGAGCTAGTTGGTTGAGCTAGAAAACAACTTGGAGAGTTGGAAGATAAAGCTTGTCTGACTTAGTTCATGTTAAGGGATATCTTTTGTGGTGTGTGTTGAAGAAAGATGATATCTTCACCAATTGGTCCTCGTGATCAGTTGTTGGATGTATTGTCTTGTCAAAACTTTGACTTGAGTATGGGCTATCGTCAAGTCAAATCAGAACCAACGATGTTCGTAATGTTGTCTTACTCGTGGTTGATCCCTCGAGCATACACCATTACATCTTTTGGTCTGACCAATGCTATCACCGTGTTCACATGATGGTGGAAGTCCAGTGATATGGAAATTCCGATGAGTTGTTGTTGAGCCCATCAGCAGCATTTTGTCTCCCCCATGATTCATGTTGAACATCTAAGTTAGTGTTAGAAACTTTGTAAGCATTGCTTTCGTGTTTCGTTCATGAAGCTTATGCTTGGATGGAAGAAGTGACTTCCTCGAATTCACATGCATTAGGTGTAAGTTGCCGCCGTGAGTTTGAGAAAGGTTTGTTTTGTTTCCTCTGGAATCATCTCAAATCAGTCATGCATACGTGCGAAGTATTCTATGGTTTGGTAGATTAATTACCTCCACTCCATATGTATTCCCTAGCACAGCAAGCCACTGATTGATTTGTTTAGGGAGAAGAAGTTCCTTCTTAAGAGCAAGACTTATGTAAGGACTTCGATGTCCTCGATGATGGTTCCCAACCAGAACCTGGTGGTGTTTTATTATAAGACTACCATGTGGTCATGCTTGTCTAGGACAACGTGTTCACATGTTTGTAGCATAACCAGCTCATGTTTTGGAGCTTGCTATCATAGTTCATATCCCGAGAATCTCGCAACGTCATCTCATCGAATTGTGTTGCAAACTTTCTTTTCCAGACAGGCTGTCTGAAATATTCCGTTACCAATCAGATCTGAATCTCAGGCAGATATGATGGTTGGCACTTTCTCCAAGATCTATTATGTAGGTCCCGACAAGGTTGATGTCTGGCCGACACACCTAGCCGGAAGATCTATCATTGTAGTATCTTGATTGAGCTATTTGACATCTTCTCCATGTGGATCTCGTGCGACTTATTCCAGGAGTTGCTTCCTAGGGATTCTTGTGCTCCTAGTTTCTTCGATTAAGCTATAACCATTCAAACGGTGGAATCACCCTCGTTGAGTTATTCCCAGTTACCAGAGTCATTCCCAGCATTTGCATCTTGTTCCCAGCTTGCACCTCAGCAAGTACTGTTTAGGATCATTTTCAAAAGTGGTCATGTCATGGTCCCATCCATTTCCGGTGATAAGCAAGAGTCATCCATTGCGTTGTCTTCAACAAGGTAGTCCACATCATCCATTCTGGTATGGGTATGCCATCCCTTCAAATTCGTTCACATGATCGTTTGTGATTGCCTTAGGCTGATATAAAGAATTTCAATGATCTCTGTATCAAAAGTAATTCTTTTTGCCACTTAAGGGAATAGTTCTTCGAGTCACCTTCCTTGAGGTGCCCCGTTATGGAATCATGGCAATTTTTCCTCGCTATTTTGAAACCCTCGTCAAATTATTTCTTCCATCACACTCTATGTGTGTTTTGTGTCTCAACTCGAGAGATGTTCTTACGTCTCATTCCATGAGTTGATCGTGAGTTGCTCAATCTTTAAGAAGATCGATTTCTAGTAGAGTTCCTTTCCGTCGTCACCGTGTCGATGAAACTCTCTAAAGCAAAGACGTCAAGATCAATACGATGCAATGAAGATACTTCTTCGAGAAGGGCAGTTGGATCGAGAAGACCGTGATAGTTGTGACCCCCTTTCTTCTTACCTCACGTCTTGAATCTCGGGACGAGATTCTTGTTTAGTGGGGGCGAGTTGTCACATCCCTAGTTCTGGTGATGCTTAGTGCTTGCATTAGAGTGTTGCATCATGTTTAAATTCTATTAAATTTGAAATGGGAAATGTTTCAAACCCTAGCACTAAAGCAAATTCAAATAGATGCAAATTAAAAATGGAATTTCAACTAACCCAAAATGCTTTTCAAAAATGTTCATGGCCTTTGGAAAATGTTGCAAACAACAACCAGAGGTGATGCACATTTTTGCTACACATTTTGGATTTTGAATGAACCCATATGTATTTGAATTGGAGATGTTTAAAATAATATAATTATTTTGAAGGCTCCAAAAATGTTGGAAATTGGTGAGGGCCTCTGGTATATTATAACCAGTGGTCACAAGGAATCTCAACATTACTATAACTGTGATAGTATTTATTTTAAGTCAAAAACAAATGTCAGAAATAGAAAAGAAAACAAAAATATGGAAAACCCTTACCTGGGCCACTTGCTGGCCTGGCTCTGGGCCGGCCCACCTGGCCCATGCCAGTCACCTCCTACCTTTGCCAGTAGGCAGAGGAGGGGGGGGACAGCGCACCGCCGCCAAGCATGCGCGAGGCCACCTCCTGCTTCGCCGTGTCAACGCCTCCTCCTCCCTGTCCCCGCGCCTGTGGACGCCTCGACCCCCCCCTCTCTCACTCGCTCCCTGGCCTCTCTCCTCCTCTCTGCTCCCTCTCCCGAACACGCCCGAGCGCCGCTGTCGCTGCCGCTCGGCGTTGCCGTGCCCACCACCGTCGCCTTGCCTCCTCGAGCTATCCAGAGCCTCCGCCACCTCTCGCTTCACCCCTGCACCGAAGGAAGGAAGCACGGAGGCCCCGAGCAGCCGCCATCATCATCGTCTTCAAGCTTCGGCTCCGGCGCCCTTCTCCGTCGATTCGGCCACTCCGGCGCGCCCCCGAGCCCGCTAACCATCCCTGCAGCTCCGTGGTGAGCCGTTGACCCGATTCCCCCTTGCCCCGTCGTCCCTCGCGTGCTCTAGCCCCGATCCCCAACCATGCCGAAGCTCCTCGCCGCCGGGCATGGCGCCGCCGCGGACACCGGCCCTGCCGCTCGTGTCCGAGCTCGTCAGCGTGCTCAGCGAACCCCCAGGAGCACGTAGCACCCTCCGGTTTCTCCTCTGGTGCACCGTAGCATCACCATCGCCTGCACCCGAACTCCGGCCGCCGCGAAAGCGGACACCGCCGTCGATTTAGGTCGTCTCCGGCGACCCCTCCAGCACCAGCCGACGCGGACGAGGCTCAGGGTTCCAACGGTCCAATCCGCGGCCAAAACCGAGGCCTGTGGGCATTTTCCGAAGCCCTCCGCCGCGCCTGTCGTCGCCGGCGTCGAGTCGCCGGTGGGTTTGACCCCGCCGGCCTGGGGTTGACCACGCTGACCGAGTTTGACCCCGGCTGGGCCCAGTTGACCCCTGTGGCTCAATGACAGGTGGGGCCCGGCCCTGCTAATTAATTAGGATTAGTATTAACTATTTTAGTTAAACTAATTACACTGACACGCGGGACCCACAGGTCAGATTTGACCTGGACCGCGCCCCGTTGACCTGCTGACGTCGTGATGATGTCAGGCTGACGCAGTAATCCTTTTCTGAATTTAAATAAATCTTAAATGATCTGTTTAATTCAGAAAATATCCAAAACTTTGAAAAATCATAGAAATTAATCTATAGCTCCAAATGAAAAGATTTATATATGAAAAATTATCAGAAAAATTCAAGGAATCCATCTGTACCATTTTCATGCATGTTTGAACAATGTTTGTCCTCTGTTTTGGACAAAACAAATAAAGGACATTTAAATAATCATATATGGAGTTGGATTTTGAATCATGTATTCAAACCAACTTCATTTAAAACATAGCTAGATGCATTAGCTCAAATCACAGCATATTGCCATGTCATGATCATGCATCATATTGTGGCATTGCATTGATTGTGTTCTTTCTCAGTTGCCGGTGTTTGTCCCCTCTCGATAGACGATGTGCCGACGATGAGATCGATGACACTGATGAAGAACTATATTATCTTCAGAAGTGCCAGGCAAGCAAAACCCCCTTGTTCATTCCGATACAATCCCACTCTCTCGCTCCTGCTCTCTTTTACTGCATTAAGACAACAACGATTCAACTGTTACTTGCTGCGGTAGTTGAACCCCTTTATCCTTTGCATGACCTGTCATTGCCACAGTAATTAGATGAAACCCACTAGCATGAGTAGGAGTTGTTTGAGCCCTGATGTGCCTACTCATTTATGTTTGTTTGTCATGCCTGCTACTGCTTAGAGTTGAGTCGGGTCTGATTCATCGGGAATGAATTGGAATGGTGTTGAACATGTCCTACTGTGTGTGAGCTAAGTGTGTGAACACGATTTGGTAAAGGTAGCGGTGAGAGGCCATGTAGGAGTACATGGTGGGTTGTCTCATTGTAGCCGTCCTCAGGAACTGAGTTCTGTGTTTGTGATCCATGAAACAGTCACTACCACGCATTGGGCCCGAAACCAATGGACCCTCTCGGCTTCTTGATCACCCTTGTCCTCTGTCCAGGAGTTGCAAAGTAGTTTCTGGTGTTTGTAGTATGCTGGGGGCCGCACGCAGCGCTGACCGTAGGGGTGGGCTGTGTTGCGGTAGGCACGTGGCCGGGCAGCCGGGCGCCCGTTTGGTGTCTCGGACCCTGTACACATCGTTTGGGGCTGTGAGCGAAACTCCGACCGGATCTCCTCATGGATGGAACCCGAATAGGCGATAAACCTGGACTAGAGACTTGAGTGTTTAGGTAGGCCGTGGCCGACACCCTCGCTGGGCTTCCGCTTGAAGGTTGCCGAGTACATGTCGTGTAAACGGCGGTAAGTGGTGAGAGCGTGTGTGAAGAAGTACACCCCTGCAGGGTTAACATCATCTATTCGAATAGTCGTGTCCGCGGTAATGGACTTCTGGGTTGCCTATATCAGTTCATAGACAAGTGAAAGTGGATACTCTAAAACACGCAAGATAAGCGTGAGTGCTATGGATGGCCTTCTCGTAGGGAGACGGAAGTGGATCCATAGTGGTGTATTGGATGGTGAATATGTGGACTCGTGTGCGCCACCTCAAAAGAGTCGCTTGCAGTCGTAGTTCAGGATAGCCACCGAGTCAAAGCTGGCTTGCTGCAGTCAAACTCCACCACCCCCTTTATTGAAACTGATGCATATGTAGTTAGTTCTGATGTAAGTCTTGCTGAGTACGTTTGTACTCACGTTTGTCTATTTTATGTTTTTGCAGAGAGACGTCAGTCTCGCTAGTAGTACCGCTTAGACTTCGACGTTTAGCTTGATACCTCAGCTACGATCTTGTGCCCTTGGCAAGATCTGGTAGATAGTCAGGCTTCTCAGCCTTTTTCATTTGTAGATGTCTGTACTCAGACATGTTAAGCTTCCGCATGTGTTTGACTTGTATGCTCTGAATGTTGGGTCATGAGACCCATGTTTGTAATATCTCGCTCCTCGGAGCCTATTGAATAAATACTTTGAGTCGTAGAGTTATGTTGTGATGCCATGTTGTATCTACTCATATCGGGCATATTGTGTGTATGATTGAAATGCTTGGTATGGGTGGGATCCGACTATCTAGTTGTTTATCCTTGGCAGCCTATCATATGGGGAAATGTAGTCTAGTGCTTCTGAGCGATAGTAGTCCGCTACAGCCCGGTTCACCGGAGTCCTGCTAGCCCAGCACTACTGCTCGGAACACTTCACTGGCCGGCATGTGTTTCACGTCGTTCCTGTGTCTGTCCCTTCGGGGAAATGTCATGCGCTGGTATTCGGAGTCCTGCCTAGCCTGCTACAGCCCGGGTTACCGGAGTCCTGTTAGCCCAGTGCTACAGCCCGAATAAATACGTTGATGACCGACATGCTCGATGTGATTCATGTATGCCTGTCCTCATGGGTTAGTGCCGCTTTGGGTTCACGACTAGCCATGTTGGCCCGGGTTCTCTGTCATATGGATGCTAGCGACACTATCATATACGTGAGCCAAAAGGCGCAAACGGTCCCGAGCCAGGTAAGGTGGCACCCATGGAGTACCGTGCGTGAGGCCGCAAAGTGATATGATGTGTTACATGCTGGATCGGTGTGACTTAGGATCGGGGTCCTGACATCAGGTTGCTCCATCTCCATCACGCTCGCGAAAGGAGCTGGAAGGCGGAGGCGGCGACGAGGCGCCCGGCGCAGCCTGACGAAGAACTCATAAGGAACGTCCCCGAGATGGACCGCCGTGGGAAGAAGGGCCGCTGGCGGAGGCGAGGCCAGCGCGTCGCCCCGCCCGCCTCTTCCCTGAGCACCACGGCCTCGTCCACGCCCTCGTCCACGACCTCGCCCCCTCCCCCTTCCCCTTGCAGCTGGCTCCGCCACGGCGGGTGCAAGGGGAGGAGGGGCGCGCTGCCTGGCGGCAACCCTCGCCGCCACCGATGAAGGACCCGGATTCCCTTTCTCCATGACTAATGGAGAGAGGGGGTCAGAGGAGGAAGAGATGGAGGAGTGTGGGTTCCCGTTGCCCCCCCCCTCTTGCTCCTTATAAAGGAACAGGGTGGGGACTCGACCGCCCCGCTCGACCAATCAGGGTGCAGGAAGGCCAGGCGACCGGGACCGGCCTGCTGCCTCGACCCGCGACGGCCCGGTTTCCCGCCTCCACCGTCCGCAACTCCAGGTGCATGGAGGCCGCGTGGCTGACGTGCAGGGCCGAGGCGACGGGTGAGGCGGCCTCCCCCCACCCCGTGATCATGGGGAACGGGCGCCTCGGAAACCGTGCCTCGGCCCATCCAGCGAAGGAGCCACGCCTCCACACCTCCCTCTACTTATGAAGATCGCACGAACCGTCCCCATTTATTGCGACGCGATGCATGCCTGCAGGGCTCGGCCCCGCACACGCCACCCACGTCACGCACGCCTCTCCCCCACGATGCCGCATTCGACGCGTGCCGTTCGGGGAGGACGTGGTGGGCGCAGAAAAAGATGTACCGTGACCCAGGCCGCGCGTGCCCGTGCTCTGTTTTGGGCCTGGCCCAACAGCGCTCAGCACCGTGTATGGCCCAGGCCCGGGGGCTCCTGTCGGTGTACTAAAGTAGGGGTACCTTAGTACCCCGAACTTGTGCACGGGCAGTCGTAGCACCCCGCGGCAAGGCCTGCCAGGCGATCGCCAAGACCCTCAATGGTCCCCTCTTGGGCCATTCAAGAACAAAGTATTTGAGCCAAGGCCCCGGCAAGAGGAGCTTGCCGGGAAGGCCACCCGAAGAGAGTAAGGCCCTGGCAAGAGGAGTTTGCCGGGACTGCCGCTCGAAGCACAAGACCCCGGCAAGAGGAGCTTGCCGGGAAGGCCGTCCACGGCACGACAAGGCCCCTGCCACGGAGCGCCCCGCGCCCCGGCAAGGCCCGGTGAGCAACAAGCTCCCGGGCGCGACAAGACATCCACCGCGGCAAGGCGCTTGCCGCGGCAAGTTACCACCTCGTGCCTGCGCTCCAGCTTACCCACCAACGTGTCGCTCTGGGGGGCATCACAGGCGCACGTGGCGGGAGGCTGAGAGGCGAGCGGCATGCGGTGGCGAAGCGAAGCTGACAGAGTAGCCATCGTGGCAAACGGTGGCGCTCCTGACGGTCCACTCCCCTGCTCCGTCTGGGCGACGCGGACGGGCATTTAATGCCCTTGTCCCCCACCGTCAGAGTTAGGTATGATAGCACTGTACAGCCACTGTGCAGGCAGCTGTACCCACTACAGCATTCTACCATTTTTGCCCTCACCTACGCTGCCACCTGTGGGTAACCCCTTGAGCATATAAAAGGAGGCCCCATGCGCACGTAGAAGGGAGACCAATCTTTACGCTCGACCTCGCCGGCGGCCCGCGTGTACTGTAGCACCGCGCGCTCCCGAGCAAGAACACAATACAATCCACCAAGCAGCAGCAGGGTTTTACGCATCTTTGCGGCCCGAAGCTGGGTAAAATCCCCCTGTGTGCACCGCCTCGATCTGCTCTTTGTGCAACCTCCGCCCCCCACCGAACCAGTAAGGGGCTCGGTCCCCATAGGTGTTCGAGGAAGCCGATTCCCCCCGACAATCATCAATCCACCAAAGCAGGAGTAGGGTCTTACGCCTCGCGGCAGCCCGAACCTAGGTAAATTGCTCATTTGCTTTATGTCTTGCTGCCGTGCGCTGATCTACTCTTTGTGCAACGCGACGCCCCCTCCCCCTCCTGCCGAACCAGCAAGGGGCCACCCGGTCCCATAGGTGGCCACAGATATCCCGCAACATCTTTGGCGCACCAGGTAGGGGGAACGCTTGCGCAAACCTGAAAGAGTGAGCAGCGCGTCATCTTCATCGTCATCTTCGACGATGCCATCCACCATGGCACCCAAGAAGAAGAAGTCCGGCCCTTCATCCTAGCCATCCACCTCGAAGGATCCGCCGCCCGCAGCCTCTAATGCTATGGGGGATGCGGAGACGAGCGAGGACGTGAGCGCTGCTGGGGGTGTGGTTGGAGCGTGTGGCGCCATCACCACTCCCCCCGCGGCCGACATGGGGGCTAGAGACGTCGGTGGAGAACCACGTTAGCAGCGTCTCGACGGCCAAGCTCCGCAAGGCGCGGACGATAGGGTCACGCCACTTGCACCCCTCCTCCCGCCGGCAGGCACAGCCACAGTAACGGCGCTTGGTCCGGGGTGAGCCATCGCCCTCTGGCCACTCTTGCTGCGGGAGCAGTCATGGTGCATGCGCCTCTTCCCAGACAAGCCGACCCGATCACTATGTTCGACGGAGCCACGAGCTCTCGAGCAGCATTGCCGCACAATCCCGCTGCCTAGGTGGTCATTCCGCAGCAGCGTGGACTCACCAACGCCGACGTCACCGCCCCAGGCACCTTCAGGAGCCAGGCGACGGTGCGGTCGCAGTCATCAACAACTATGTCAAGCACACCCACAGAGGCTATGGCACGAGCTCAGCTATTACTGAGGTTTTCGCCGGCCACCGAGTGGATGGACGAGTGGCGTGCCACCATTGTCGGATCACGGGTTCCGGCAAAACCCTCAAGGTTCGAACACTAGGGTGCGCGCGAAGGTTTCCTCCCTACCGATCCACGCCCTAGCCCGCTAAGATCTCACGGAAGAACTCAACGAACTCACAACACAAAAGACACAAGATTTATACTGGTTCGGGCCACCGTTGCGGTGTAATACCCTACTCCAGTGCGGTGGTGGTGGATTGCCTCTTGGGCTGATGATGAACAGTACAAGGGGAAGAACAACCTCCTGAGGTTGAGGTGTTCTTGTGCTTGGTGTGTGGCTATGGGTTGGCTCTAGATCTGATTCACCTGCCCTTCTACTATGGTGGCTAGCTCTACTTATATAGGCCCTGGTCCTCTCCCCAAATATTGAGTGGGAAGGGAGCCAACAACGGCCAATTTGAAAGGGAACAACTAGTACACCTTATCCTGACAAAAGTAGTCTTCGACTGCCAAAGGCTCTGGTGGTGACGCCGCCTTGGGCTCCATGGTGACCTCCATCTTGCCGTCCTGCTGGTCTTGGTCTCGTTGCACCGATATGGAAACCTTTGCTAGATGCCTCGGTACTCCGGGTCTGTGCTTGCCCCTTTAGCACCAAAGGGGAAACGAGGACGTTGAGCGCGCTGGCGCCCGCCTGGTCTCAATCGTCACGGCACACGTCACGAGGACCTCGCGAGGTTTTCCTTGCCTTGATCTCTCCGCCCCTCGTGAGCCTGCCTGGCGAGGCCGCTCCTGAGGAGGTCTTGCGTCGTCCGCCTCGCGAGGCTTGGTGTCACGACCGGTTTTCCCAATAAAAATATTTATTGAGAAACCAATCTTTAGGACCCAGTTTGAGATAAAACCTCCTCACTGGCAGACAAACTTTTGATACAATAAGCCAGTAGCATAAATATATTACAGGGTTGAGCTGACGATGCTCAACAATTTATTACAAGCGTGCCAATAATTATACATAAAGGCGAATAATGACACAAGGGAGTGGTGGCATACTACTGACTCGCAAATATGGTAGAGGTGGAGTAACACAGTGGGAGTGGTTATGGGATTCTCAAACTAACATCCCATCGAGCGTCGAGGTGAAGCTCGAAGAATTTTCTAGGGTAGCGGAAGCGGATATGAAACAGTGACCAACTCCAAGGTTGCACGAGACTGACTGGTACTCCTCTAGGCGTCGGATTCGCTATCGAACTCTTCATCCATGAGATCACCTTCGTCAGCATCTGGCCAAATCAACAAGCCAGTGAGTACTTTTGAAAGTACTCGCAAGACAGTTCGGACTTAAAATATAACAAATGCCAACATGAGATACATGGATAAATAACCAGTATGATCAGACATCGAAGTGATAATGTTGGGTGCCAAACGAGTGTCTGAAAGACTCCTCGAGCGGAAAATACGGAATAATAATACTGGTGCCAAACGAGTGTCTGAAAGACTCCTCGAGCGGAAAATGCGGAATAATAATACTGGTGCCAAACGAGTGTCTGAAAGACTCCTCGAGCGGAAAATGCGAAATAATAATGCCACAATCGGGCGTCTGAGCGACACCACATAAAGGGCTTTAAAAGAAATGCCACAGTCGGGCGTCTGAGCGACACCACATAAAGGGCTTTAAAAGAAATGCCACAGTCGGGCGTCTGAGCGACACCACATAAAGGGCTTTAAAAGAAATGCCACAGTCGGGCGTCTGAGCGACACCACATAAAGGGCTTTAAAAGAAATGCCACAGTCGGGCGTCTGAGCGACACCACATAAAGGGCTTTTAACTGATAAGGAAATAATATACTCATCATAAGTATAATCAACTCATGGAATTAAACGGGTTAGTCCATCCACAAGAATAAACATTTAACCGGTCTTAGAGCTCATGCGTCCCACCGGGAAAGCTGTTACCAAACTAGCACATGACTGTTAGCAGGGAACTTGGAAATAGATAAGATGATTTAAGGATATAGAGCTCTGCAGAGTTTGTACCAAAAATTTCCCACAGTCGACGGATTTCCGTAGTCCCTAGGACTAGTTCCGTTACTGTATTTCAGAAGAAAACACAGCAATCTAGTACACACCCATCCAACTCTTCGATGCCAGGAATCACCCTCAACATCGTCCAAGAAAAACTATTGAGACGGGGAGATCACAATCTCGAATAGCATGGGATCAAATTTATATACGCGCGCTCTAAGGGGTGCCCCCCTCTCGGTCCCAACCGGAAACACCCATGCCCCATGACCGGATGCCTGGCTTTAATCCAGGGCCATGGAACCAGCATCCCGGCCTCTCCTTTTTGGTGTGTACCAAGAAAGTGGTTTGCGACTTACTAAACCATATCCCTTTCGGGAAACATGTGGTAGTACAGGGAAAGGGAATGGATATGAACCAACCGATACGGGTTGGTGCTGAAGATAACTTACATGGCCTAAGACTGGCATGCTACAACACTGCCATCTTACCCATCTTCATGCCAACACATGGCCTTACATACTCACGTCCCTCGACGTGTGAAATCATCGGGCTTACTTGCTCCAACAATGCATAATGAACGGTTCATCGGTATGCTCCACGCATGCCATGAAACTATCTACATGCAACCATGCCAATACACTCATCATATCAAAAGTTCGAACATGCTTGCCTGGTTCAGAGTAGTCGGAGCCTAGCTCGGTGAAGTTTGCGGTCCCGCCACCTCCGTCGGTATCTACGGTACAGAGAAAACATACGCGCTAACGTGAATACCGAGAGGTGCAGAAAAAATATTGCAAATAATTTTCAAATAAATCTGATAAAAAACTAGACAAAATTTTGAAGAGAACAGAAAAAGAATCACTCAAAAATATGCTTCTGATAAAAAGTTATAAGGGTTTTTGCCCAGGGACTCATCTGTAATAAAACAGAAACTTCCCAGGGTTTTTGTTATAAAAAACAGAAAATGTTTCGATAGAAACTACGCCGGCCCAGAGGGAAAGCGTATTCTGGCAAAAGACGCCTTCAGAAAACGATTCGATCAGAAAAGACGGAGAGGCTGACAGGCGGGTCCCATCCGTCAGGTTTAAAATTTAAAAGAGGCGGGTCGGGGCTCGCTGGCGCCCGAGGGCCGCGGTGGTCGCCGGCGGCGATCCACGGCGAGGTGGGCAGATCGGAGGTTACCTCCATGCTCAGGGCGCCATTCCGCGTTGGATGGTGGTCGAGGTGGTCGCCGGGAAGCACCACGTCGGCGGTGGCCCCTGCTCCGGCGGACGGCGGTTCGGGCGTGGATGGAGGTCGCCGGAGAGAGCTGCACAGATCAAATTGAGGAGGGGGTCAAGGATCTGGTAGCTATAGAGGGCGATGGGCGGAGTTTGGGCACCGGAGACGGCCTAACCGGAGCGAATCGAGCTGGAGGCCGAGGCGGAGCGGGGTGGCCGGAGTCGGGGGAGGAGACCTCCTCGAGGTCCTCCCAGTGACCTGGCAGGGTGTTGGTGGAGTGTAGGGGTGGTGCGTGCTCGCGGAAGGGCTCGGGGTCTCCTTTTATAGGCGATCCGAGGCGGTGGCCGAGAACGGCGTTCTCCGGCAAGTGATTACGGTGGTGCAGTGCTTGGTCGGGGGAGTTTAGGAGTTGAGCACCGTCGTGGAGGTTCGCGGAGTCCATTTTGGAGCCAACGGCGTTGGTTTAAGCTTGCTGAGGTGGAGCTCGACGGAACGGGACGGCGCGGGTCCATCGGCGGCAGAGAGCATGCTCTGTGCGTGCCGCGCCACGACGGCTGTGCTGCATGCGTGCGCTGGCGTGGAGGTGGACACGCGGAGCCATCAGCGGGGCTGTGCGGCGCGGAACGGCGTTCAGCCGCCGTTCTGCTCCCTGTTGGCTGCCACGGCGGTTCAGCCGCCGCGGGACACGCCGGCGCGGTCGGGTCAGAGCGCCACCGACGCCAGGAAGAAGCCAAGCGCGCGTGCGGGGCTCTGGACACGCAGACCAGGTGGCGAGCAACGTGCCAAGGGCACTGTGTGCGCGTGACTGAAGATGATCTGAAGAAATCAACACTGAAGACTGAAATTGCTGAATGTGTTTGAACAGTGCATGCAAGGTGTTCGACAGAATGATCCAGGCATGTAGAGATTTTTCCTTGGGCTGATTTTTGGTGGAGTGACTTCTCATTGCTCTAGTAGGTTGCCTGATTTTTGGTGGAATTTTTGGAGAAGTGTAGATATGAATTTCACCAAATTTGACAAATCTGGTCCAAACTTGCAGGGAGTGTAAGTTGAAAATTTTGAAAAGAAGATGAGTGGATCAAGATGGTTCTGGGTTGTGGGTGCAAAGGACTAGCCAGTAGAGTTGGTTTGAAGTCAAATCTCAAATGGAAAAGGGTACTTGCTTTGAAAATCCAACAGGCTCAAAATAATTGACAGAAAATATTTGAGAGATAAAAATAAAATCCAAAACTTGTTTGGATGAGTTGGGATAGGGAATTTGAGTTGTTGACAAGGAGGGGTGAAGATGTTGGAGTGGTATTTCCTCATGGGCAAGGTACAAGGTCATGGATGGTTTTCAATAGAATGAAAATCCCAAATCTTTTTCATAGAGTTTTTCTTAAAAAGAAAACTCCAATAAGAATCTGAGAAGGGAAACAATAGAGAGAAGGAGTTTTTAAGAAGGTCAAACCCAGGGCTTGAAGGAGAAAACAGAAAAACCCTAGTCAAGGAAAAGGAAATTTTAAGAAGGTTGTTTTACTGAAAGCCTCAAATTTCAAGGAAAAATCCAGCAAGGATTTTGCAAAAACCCAAATGAAATTTTTCGGAGTGTCACACTTGGCCCCTCGCGAGGGTCTTGAATGCCTTGTTGGTGAAGATGAGCCGTGCAGGCCTGCTAGCTCAGCCACGCCGTGGGCCGCATGCAGGCAAGTCTTGGGACCCCGTTCCCAGAACACCGACAGTAACCCCCGGGCCCAAGGCGCGCTCGGGCTTGGCTTCGAGGCGAAGCCAAAGGTGAAGCGCGGAGCGCCGCGGGCCCCAAAAGCCTGTGGCCTCGGTTGACGCGTGGCGGTTGATTGGATGTGGGCGTCTCCGCTTCCCCACGCTGCCTCGGCAACTGCCTGACTTGACAAGTCCCTGCGACATGCAAGGAAAGCCATCATTACCTGCGATCGTGGGGGGCGCCGGTTGGCCTTCTTCCTCTATAAATGGGGAGGGGGCAGAGCCCCCGTCGCCCATCTCTTCCCGGTCCGCTTGCTTCTCCCTTCTCTGCTCCATCATAGGCTCCAATGGCGCCGTTAAAGAGGTTCTCCGCCGCAGAGAAAGGAAGGCCCCTCACGAGGGGCCCGGCTCTCTGGTGCCCAAGAGGGGACGCGGCCGTCCCCGAAAGCACACATCGACTCCCGCCACGGCCCCCCGCTCCTGGGCCAGCGCCCCTGCGCGTGGTGGGGGTCGCTCCGATCGTGGCAGCCCCGTCGATGAGGGGACACGTGTCGTGGTTGCGCAGCCTCCCCGGTCGCGCTTCCACTCGGCAGAGGTGCTGCCGGAGTTCGTTGTCTGGTCGGAGGATCCGGCCGGCAACTGGCTTCAGCTTCCGCACTTCTTCGTCGATGAGCTGCCGGCCTCTGGTCCAGGTGGGCTCTGCCTGCAGGCAGACGGATGCTGCAGCAGGGCCTCCTGGGTCGTAGTTGAGGTCTCCGCCGTGGGCAACATAGCTCTGGCCCGTAGTTGGCAGACGTTCGCCCGCGCGCGCGGCCTGGGCAGGCAGTGCACCCTCCAATTCAAGTACGACGGTGATGAGATCCTCTACGTGAGGGCGTTTGGGGAAGATGGTCGCCGCGCCGGGTTCTGCCACGAGACGAACGATGGCGAGGAGGTGCTCGGCCTCGGCGACGGCCGTGGCGAGGGCGAGGGCGAGCTCACCGGCCACGCCTCGTCCGGCTATGGTGGCTCCTCTCTTGGCGAAAGGTCCAGCAGCAGCGGCTATGACCAGCCGCCGCGCTCGCTTCGAAAGTGGTAGCGGGTCGTCTCGTCGCCATGCCTCCGTGAAGCGTGAGGAGTGATCCGGCTAGCCTCGGGACATCGCCAGGGGCCTGCCCCCGTGGATCGCTGCAGCGCCGCTTTTGTTTTGTTCTTATTTTCTTTCCTGCATCAAAATGAAACCAGTATGGGCCCTGAGGGGCGTGTATCGAACTGTGGTCCCTCAATTGTTACGCCATGCTTGTTATTTCTATGATGTGTCGTTATTTTGTGCAGAGGTAACTTAGCCTGGCACGTTCGGGGCAGCCTCCTCTTCACGAGGCACCTGTTTCCCTGTGCCCGTCTTGACTTAGTGGTTGCTTAGGAACTGCAAAAAATTCGTCAGGAAGCTCGCTAGGAGACTTATCGTTCACCCGAGCCTTGACCCAGTGCTTCGTATCGCGGTACCCGTGGGGCACGGATTTAGGAGAGATGTGCCAGCTTGTGGGCTCGAACGAGGGGGCCTCGCGAGAAAGTAGATGGAAGGCAGAGAGAAGGAAAAACGCAGAAGGAAAAATTGCTCGTGAGGGCACCTACCTAGCCCCCTCGCGAGGTGTGCGAGTGAGAGAACACAGGTGAACTAGAGTCGGAAATAGCGGCAGAAAGCGACGAAACCAAATCAGCATGGAACACCAGAAGCAAACTTCGATTAAGAGAAAGCGAGCCAACTACGGAAAGAAAATGAAAAGCCGCGTCCGGCACCTAGTCTAGTATTCATGTCTTCTCACCAGCGCGAAGCTAAGCGCTGCCGCTAGGCGTGGGAGGGAGCCCCCGAGGCCCGAGGGCGGCACTCCTGAGACTCCGGGCGTGTACAGCCCCACTCATTATTATGTGAGAGTGTCACAGGCGGCGATTCTTCACAGGCTCCGGGCCTTCTTCATAGGCACTGGGCCTTTCTTCATAGGCGCTAGGCCTTTCTTCATAGGCACTAGGCCTTGCTTCATGGGTAGAACTTCCAGAGATGCTGGATGTTCCAGGCGTTCTGGATGGGCACCCTGTCCTATGTCTCCAGGTGCGCGGCGCCAGGCCTGGAGACATGGACGACCTTGAACGGGCCTTCCCACATGGGTGAGAGCTTATGCAGCCCTTCCCTGGAGAGGACCCGCCTCAGGACAAGGTCACCCGTCTTGAGCGTACTGGAGCGGATGTTGCGACAGTGGTATCGCCGTAGCACCTCCTGGTACCTTGCCGCCCTCAGTGCAGCTTCGCGGCGACGCTCCTCCCCCAAGACTAGGTCCATCCCCCGCGTGGCGTCCTGCTGCGTTTCATCAAACGCCAGGACCCGCGTCGGGGCGATGCTTGACTTCGTGAGGGAGGACCGCGTCAGCTCCGTAGACGAGGAAGAACGAGGTTTCGCCCATCGGCTTGGTGGCAGTGGTGCGGATGGACCACAACACGGACTGGAGCTCATCGTGCCAGCCCCTGCCGCAGGCCTCGAGCTTCTTCTTGATGGTCCTGGTCTTGAGGCCCCTCAGGACTTCTGCGTTGGCGCGTTCGGCCTGGCCATTGCTCCTGGGGTGCGCCACTGAAGCGTAGCAGATCTGCATTCCAAGGTTAGCACAGTATGTTTTGAAGAGGTTACTGGTGAACTGCGAGCCATTCTCGGTGATGATGCGGTTGGGGACACCGAAACGGCTCACGAAGCCCTTGATGAACTTGACCGCAGAACCAGCTGGGATGGTGCGGACGGCTTCCACTTCCGCCCACTTGGTGAACTTGTCGATGGTGACGTAGAGGTAGCGGTAGCCCCCTGGTGCTCGAGGAAATGGGCCCAAGATATCCAGCCCCCAGGCCGCAAACGGCCATGTGAGTGGTATAGTCTGGAGGCCTAAGCTGGCTGATGGATCTGCTTGGCGTGGAACTGGCAGGCTTCACAAGACTTCACCAGCTCGGCTGCGTCGTTGAGCGTCGTGGGCCAGTAGAATCCACTACGGAATACCTTGCCGACGAGGGTCCGTGATGATGAGTGGTGCTCGCAGTCCCCTCCGTGTATCCCAATCAGCAACTCCTTCCCCTGGTCCCTGGAAATGAAACGCATTGAAACATCATTAGGTCGCTTCCTGTACAACTCACCATCCTGGATGCAGTATGTCGTAGCTTGTCGGGCCACGCCCTCTGTGTCCTCTTCCTTCTCCGGCAGTGCCCCTTGCATCAGGTATTCCTTGTATTCCTTGGTCCAGCATCCCTCCTGGGGCTCGAGCGCCAAGAGCAGGCGAGCTCCCGAGGTCGGGCCATAGGCTGGGGCTCCCGTGGCAGGCAGATGTCGGAGCTCCTCCCTAGGCTGAGTTGTGCTTGAAAGTGGTGGCGTCGCTGACGGCTTGGAGAGCCGCTCCTCGAAGACGCCAGGCTCTTGGGGCTGCCACTTGGATGCCCTCCTGGCGATGTCATCAGCTTCCTTGTTGGTGCCAAGGGGCACATGCTGCTCCTCCAGGCCCAGGAACTGCTTTTCCATCTTACGCACTTCCACGAGGTATGCCTCCATGTGCTCATCCTTAGGCTCGTACACTTTGTTGGAGAAGTTGACGAGAAGCTGCGAGTCGCCCTTGACGGTGAGACGCTTCACCCCCAGGGCTGCCGCAGCATTCAGGCTGGCTATCAGGCCTTCGTATTCTGCGATGTTGTTGGAGACCTTCTCGCCCTGCTGGAAACAGAGTTCTACCACGTAGTAGAGCTTGTCTTGAGTGGGCGAGATGAGTACTGCTCCAGCCCCCGGGCCCTGGTGCGCGAAGGCACCATCAAAATACATGACCCACCAGCCGGGCGCCTCACTTCCCGGCGAGGTGGACCGGTCTTCACCTACTTCAAGTGTTGGGGCATCCATCCATTCCGCCACAAAGTCAGCGAGCGTGGCTCCCTTGATGACCCTGGTAGTGCCGAACTCCAACTGGAATGCCTGCAGCTCGATGTTCCACTCAGCGACCCTTCCAACAGAGTTGGGGCTCCTGAGCACCCTTTCCAACAGGTAGGCTCAGACGACCTTGATGGGGTGGCCCTGGAAGTAGTGCCGCAACTTGCGCGAGGCCACCAGGAGCGCGAGCAGGAGCTTCTGAGGCATGGGATATCGTGCCCTCGCGTCCCGCAGCACCATGCAGACGAAGTACACCGGGTGCTCAACGAGGACAGGCGCGTTGGTGGGGCTCGCATCTTGCGAAAGTTGGGGTGTCTCCTGAGGTGGTGGGACTCTTGGCGCCGGATTGCTTGCAGGAATCTCTATGACACCGTCCTGCCGAGCTTGGTCCTCTGTTGATGCCGCTATGGCTCTTGCTGCGCCTTCCTGATCTTGTGTCATCTCGGCTGGCGGCGTAGCTTGGCACGGCGCACCCTTGGCTTGGTGCTCCTTCTGAACCGTCACTAGGGCAGCACTGGTGGAGTATGGAGTGGCGGCAAGATAGAGTACTAGAGGCTCGAGAGGTCGTGGCGCCACCATCACCGAAGGGCTGGTCAGGTATCTCTTGAGGTCTTGAAAAGCTCGGTCGGCCTCCGGGGTCCACTCGAATGGGCCTTTCTTCTTCATCATCTTGAAGAAGGGTAAGGCGCGCTCTCGCAGCTTGGAGATGAAGCGTCCCAATGCAATCACCCAACCAGCCAGCTTCTACATTTCCTTGAGGGTCTGCGGTGGGCTCATGTCCTCAATGGCCTTGATCTTCTCTCAGTTCGCCTCGATCCCTCTGTGGGACACGAGGAATCCCAGCAGCTTGCTGGAAGGGACACCGAACACAGACTTCTCTGGGTTAAGTGGCAATTTCATCTGGCGCAGGCTCACGAAGGTCTCCTTCAGGTCTTGGATCAAGGTTCTTGCCTCCTGAGACTTTACCACAATGTTGTCGACGTAGGCCTCCGTGTTCCTCCCGAGCTGCCACCCTTAGGCGATGTGCATCAACCGCTGAAAGGTTGCGCCCGCGTTGCGCAGCCCGAAAGGCATGCAGGTGTAGCAGTATACCCCGCACGGGGTCAGGAACGCTGTCTTCTCCACATCTTCTACTGCTACCTTGATTTGATGATACCCCGAGAACACATCCAGGAAGCACAGCAGGTCGCACTCGGCGGTGGAGTCGACGATCTAGTCGATGCGTGGGAGGGGGAAAGGATCTTGAGGGCACGCCTAGTTGAGGTTGTTCTCATGAACATTAGAATCATTACCAAGAAACGAAAGTACCTGATAATTTAATTGGCGTGCGCGAGCTCTAGTAATTGGTCCAGTATATGTAGTAGTAGGGGTTGTGGGTGTAACAGTGGTATTGATGTCCTCATTATCTAATCTTCCACATCGCTCCGTTTAAAAGTGGTTATCAATCACTACCGGGACGCGAAGCTTTCGCTCGCTTTAACGCAATACCGCATTATGCGTCTCTCACACTTAAGATGCCCGGTCCACGAGGCATCATTTCATTAAAGGGAAATATTGAGCGCTCCTCGCGCGCAGAAGACTGTGCGGCTGCCTTGGCGGCCACACACTAAAACGGCCTCACCAACCAGAGCATCTAACGGGTCGTTAAGACCACAGACACGGCTGGACGAGTCTGGCATAACCATATAATTGATAAAGGTTTTATGGCTATATACCCCTATACAAGGGGCTCCGCGCATATAAACAGGCGACAATAAAGGCTCAATTTTACCCATCTTGAATTATACTTTGTTTATTTAATATAAACACACACTTTGCACAACTATTTTTCAACTAAGTACTTCTCTTCCACAGATAAACCATCGTGCTACACCCGTCCAGGACAGGACACAACGGAGACACAGGCGCAGACGTGCAGCAGGGACCCGTTCCAAGGATTCTTTTTAGATTAAGACCCTGCATAAACCCTTTTTACTGTCTCTTGTTGATACACATCCCCCGGATTCTCAATATAACCGGGAAGGAGGTTGGCGTCTTGGCATGTGGCCACGTCAGAATATTGCACGTACCTGGACACCAGGGGCTTACTACAAAGGGCACTGTTCAGCCCGTTTAAAATCACAAAAGACCGAATACCTTAGGGAGTGTTCGGCGTCGCGAGTTTGGCCTTATATGCATTAGCTCCGAATCATGTCTTTGGTCAAATGTTGGGTTTTCCCGGCTCATGTGTTTTGCTGCCTTACGTTCCGCCCTATCGGCTAAGGCAGCACCAGGAGAACTATTGCGATTGTGCCCCGGTTCAGCCAGGCGAGCACCTCAGTAGAGAAAGCCGAAAACTGACTGTCATGATATAGTGTGAGACCGGTCAACCACTCGATGACCTAGCGGAATCTTCGGGATTCCTCTGCCTTGACGAAGGGTCGTTTCCCGGCCAGGCGCACACGCGCCCCGAATTCGGGTGAGCGCGGCGCCACCAGGGGCTATATAGTAGCCCCACTGTCAAACTCCTATGGCTAAGTGAAAGTGATAAAGCATTATAGTCCGATTGCCTAGTTCGCTGCGTTATCACCTCCTTAATGGACCAAGACGTTGGATAAAGTGTGAAAATGCGTCTTCTGCGAACACCCCTGCATTATATGCATGGGGGCTGAAGCCGACGGCTGCCATCTTTCAGGTTATATACATATATACATTAACGGCCGCACAGGAGGTATTATGATTCATGCAGGCACAAGTATAAAAAGCTTGTACACTTCAGCAATATATTGTTTTTCATAAGAATACATGTTATTCGAACATAATATCCTTCGAGCACTGCGTCTCTATCGAACGAGCGCCCTCCAGAACTTCTTGAAAGTAGTGCTCGGCAGGTACTAGGCTTTCGTCCGAATCTTGGGCTGCAACAGCGGGGGCCTCCATCTCTGCCTAGTATGTCTTGACACGGGCAAGGGCCATCCGCGCACCCTCCACGCATGCTGACCACTTCATCACGTTGATATGTGGAACCGCACCAAGGAACTGTTGAACCAAACTAAAATAACTGTTCGGTTTTGGCCTCTCCGGCCACAGATGATCCACGGCATACCTCATGGCAAGTCCGGACAACCTATTCAGCTCAGCTCATTCAGCCAACCGGTCAGTCAATGGAAGCGGACGCTCTGGATTGTTGAATTGTGACCAGAACAGCTTTTCCACTTCGCGATCCTTTTGGTCCTTGAAGTGTTCGGCCGCATCAGCAGCACTTGCCGCTAAATCCAGGTATGCGTCCGCAGAACTCCACATCCAGTCCAAAGGAGCATATTTAGGATCTCCGAACTTCATCCGCAGCATAAAGTGCTTCCCAGCCGCGATATCTCCGGCTTGACGCAGCTCCTCTCTCATCGCTCTCATTGCAGAACGAGTATCCTTGGCCGCTGTCGTGGCCTTCTCCAGGTTCGTCCGCTTTGCCTAGTCTTCTTTCTCAAGAAGCCTGCAACAGTCAGCAGCGTTCTTCAACCTCACAACCATCTCGGCCATCTCCTCCTTGCTTCGGCAGTGGGCAGCCTGTTCGGCTTTTAGCTCCTCAGCCGCCTTTAGGGCAGCCGCATTGCTTTTTCTGGCTTGTTCTTTGACTCGGGCAAGCTCTGCCCAAAGTTTCTCAATCGTTGCAGCTCCATCTGCATTAAGCACACACGTTATAAGATACTGGCATCACGCTCCTCTTACCAGGTGTCTCCGGAGAAATTATGATAGAGGCGAGGGTATCCCGATCTTTCGATGAGATGATAACTATCAATTTGGTGGAGACTACTTTGACGATCTGACTACAAACATGCACGACGTTGCGCCTTAGCAATCACTAAACCAACTCCGAGAGGTTATTGACCACGCCGCAACACAATCAACCTGACCACGAAGGTCTATTCCTGCAAGCAATCGAAGAACGAGCAAGAATATGATAAAGCAATCTGAATATTGCAAATATATATGAAGTATTGATAATGGTGGGGATCCGTCAGCAATCTTGGTCTGGTCGTTGGACACAAACGAAGTGCACGAAGTTGCAATGGCTAACTTTTAACTAAACAAATCCCAAGCAAAAAGCTACTAGATGGATCTACTTATATAGGAGCAAGGGGTGGCGACTAAGGAGGTGGAAGGACGTCCTAAGACAGCCTAAAACTAACCCTAGGTCGTACAAGGCTCATGGGCCCTAGTGGAGGTGATGCAACACCTTTGGACTCGTTGTTTGACTCGGATTCTGCTGCTGTGTCAGATTGTTTCGGTGATATTTCAACGCTCCGGACGAATTTGAAGGTGAATCCAATTTTGTTGGAAAGAGCACGAAATCTAGTTTCCAACAAAAAAAGAATCACCCAATTAGGAGTCCGTATGAAGAAGTTCTTGGCATTTTGAGTCAGGTATGTCTGTGCAGTCCGAATCTTAATCCAGAACGTGAGAGACTTGGACTCTATCTTCTCTTGGGCCAAAAGTGACGTGAGAGAACTTTTTGAACAGCAAGTAAACATCTTTTTCTCCCTTATTTTCATATGTAGATTGTACAAATGTCCCATACACCTGCAATTGGACAAAACACAAAAGTGTGTGAAGTATTTTTGTTCTGGATAATATAAATATATTATTGAATAGTTTGCACTAGAAATCACCTGACAAATATGCATTTATGCAATGTTTTTGGTCATATCCAAGGTAGTCATGTCCTCATCATCCTCCCCTTCTTGAAAACAAGGCCGTCCTCGGCGTGGCTAAATTTGAAATGTGGCTAACGAAAGAGACAAGGTGTACATGTTGTATATGTATATGTCATCCATTTTTACTTCCCTTGGTTTTTGCACATATGGCACATGTATAGATGAGTAACTTGCATAGTTCATAAAATCCGAAGCCAAAATATTATCACTAAAAGTAGAAGACATGAAAATATTGCAACTCAATTTGCACATATAAGTGATGCTCTTATTCATATCAAAAGATTGACAATGTTCATCATTAAACCATCCCAACATTGGTGAATAAACCTTACTTGCATCTAATCTACATGCTACAACATGCTTAAATAGGCAAACATGCAATAAGTCTTTGGTCACAGAATCATCACCAAGATTAGAGGTCATATCAAAATGATTAAACATTGATTCTTTTGCATCAACAGTTAATTCAATGGATGCACTAATTGTTGGTATTTCAGTTGTTTCATCACATGACACATTCATGACAGTAGCAAGATTCTCTAAAATAGGTGGTGTGCTCAAATCACTAGGTAACTCAACACATGATGCATTCATGTTAACTAGACATGCATCATTCTCATGTGAAGGTATATCATCAATACCTTTACTGTTACCTTGTCGCAAAGACGTGGCTAGTGTAGGTACGGACATTGACAATGTACCATACTCTTGAGATGATGTCGCGCTCACAATCCGAGGTGGGGCTGCTCTAGTAGGTGCAATGGTGGAGGAACCAACCGGTGGTGGTGAGCATGAACTAGAATAGTAGTTGTTGTAGTCACCCAATGCATCCTCCTGTATCTGTCTCTCAAAGGTACAAACGCGAACATACATACCAGTAATGCAATAAGGAATATACTGAAATCTTGCACGGATATCATGGTTCAAACCACCAAAAATCTATTCATTGTATCATCCTCAGATTCTTCTATGTCACAATGATGCATATAAGATTTGAACTCTTGGTAGTAAGCATGAACATTGTTGTTGCCTTGTTTAAATTGTTCAAATTTGCGAAGCAATTCACGGCGATAGTAAGGAGGGAAAAATTGTTGTCTCATTACATCTTTCAAATCTTTCCAAGTTGTGGGTTGGTTATCAATGTTTTTCTTACAATGCACACTCCACCAAACAGAAGCAAAACCAATAAATGCTCTAGTGGCAGCTCGTACTCGCTCAAGTTCAGAAAAGTCATGGTGACTAAAAACTTGTTCTACTTCAAGCTCCCAAGCTAGATAAATAGCAGGATTAAATCTACCCTCAAATGATGGTAAAGAGATAACCTGACCATGTGCTTGTGTGTGTTGTCCCAACTCTTGTGATGGTGATGATGTGTCTGTAGTCCAAGAACTTCTATCTCCGGAACCTGTCATGATTAGTAGAAACAAGAAACAAAATTTGAGAATAATGTTCCTATGAACTACTAGGATGTGGTTGTAAAGTGCACACAGTAAACCAAATATCAATATCTTATAAGTTCTTACCATGCGGCAGGTGGTGACAGGCAACCAGCGGTGTCAAATAACTCCGAAAATTGTGTAAAGCGATTGCCAGGGGAACGTACGTATACACGGTGTAGAAATATGTGGAGCTGGGTTGGCTATATATGGTAGCAAAAGATTAGCAATAATCAATTCAAAGATGCAATGTTGAATAAACGCTCAACGACGGTACTGTGTTGGTCCTAGGCTAGACCGGACTAGAGACGCGAGCCTAGAACACTAATGAGGTCACGGCATAGCACAACTAGCATCAATGAAGGATACTAAGTAGCTCTGGACAGCAAGATATAAGTGAAGATCACAATGGCAGTAAAGATAATGATGAAAAACAACTGCCAAGCAGGATATACAACAACTCTCTCTCCAACTTTCCTCTTGAAAAGTTTGAGCCAATTTTCTGATAACTTTTTTCAAAGAATGCTACTAACTCAAGCTTTCCAATGCAAAAAGAATCACTCAATTCGGAATTGATATGAGGAGTCAAAGAATTCTAAAACTCGCCTGAAAAACTGGAATAAGTTGTGTCCGCGAACTTCGAAGGGCAAAAAGACCTATTTAGAAGACGATTTTGAGGTATCAAATATTGAACTTGCCTCTGCAACTATTTAGATGCGGCTTGTCGCTAGCTTTCATTGAGTACTCGCGGAGCCAAAACGGACTTACGAGGAAGTTATGCCTGTTTTACTGAACAGTGCACAAAACAGATTCCAATCCGAATTCAACTACGAGATTGAGTCTAGATAGATCCGAATTTTGTTTTTTTTCTTCTCTCTTTTTTTTCCTCACACTTTTTTTCTTTTTCTTTCTCTCTTTTTTTTCTCTGTATTTTTTTCTCCCTCTTTCCAAGACAAACTAGATAAGATGCAGATTGGATCAAGCGAAGATGTGAACGACCTCAACTATGATTGTGATAATGAACTATGGGTAGCACGTGGTGGAAATTGATGGATGGTGTGGTGGACAGCGGCGACGTGACTAATGTGAACAAAACTCGAAACTCTAAACGTACTAAACACTAAGACCAGCAACTCGACACGACGATGCAACCGATAATTCAATAATGCAAACAATGAAAAGAAAATTGCAAAGGCTTACTCTGGCTTGGACAAAAGGATGAATAGATCTAACTTTTTTGTGGCTTTTTATTGGACAATAGGTAAGAAAATAAATCTAATCTAGGGGAAACTGGAAATTCTCACCGAGCAACCTGAAAACTGATACCAGTTGATAGAGGCGAGGGTGTCCCGATCTTTCGATGAGATGATAACTATCGATTTGCTGAAGACAACTTTGACGATCCGACTACAACCGTGCACGACGTTGCGCCTTAGAAATCGCTAAACCAACTCCGATAGGTTATTGACCATGCCGCAGCACTCAACCTGACCACGAAGGTCTATTCCTTCAAGCAATCGAAGAACGAGCAAGAATATGATAAAGCAATCTGAATATTGCAAATATATATGAAGTATTGATAATGGTGGGGATCCGTAAGCGGTCTTGGTCTGGTCGTTGGACACAAACGAAGTGCACAAAGTTGCAATGGCTAACTTTTAACTAAATAAATGCCAAGCAAAAAGCTACTAGATGGATCTACTTATATAGGAGCAAAGGGTGGCGACTAAGGAGGTGGAAGGACGTCCCAAGGCAGCCTAAAACTAACCCTAGGTCGTACAAGGCTCATGGGCCCAATTGGAGGTGATGCAACACCTTTGGACTCGTTGTTTGACTCGGATTATGCTGCTGCGTCAGATTGTTTCGGTGATACCTCAACGCTTCAGATGAATTTGAAGGTGAATCCAACTTTGTTGGAAAGAGCACGAAATCTAGTTTCCAACAAAAGAAGAATCACCCAATTCGGAGTCCGTATGAAGAAGTTCTTGGCGTTTTGAGTCAGGTATGTCTATGTAGTCCGAATCTGAATCCAGAACGTGAGAGACTTGGACTCTATCTTCTCTTGGGCCAAAAGTGACGTGAGAGAACTTTTTGAACAACAAGTAAACATCTTTTTCTCCCTTATCTTCATATGTAGTTGTACAAATGTCCCATACACCTGCAATTAGACAAAACACAAAAGTGTGTGAAGTATTTTTGTCCTGGATAATATAAATATATTATTGAATAGTTTGCACTAGAAATCACCTGACAAATATGCATGTATGCAATATTTTTGGTCATATCCAAGGTAGTCATGTCCTCATCAAATTACATACCTTGTGCCTCGTCAAGCCGCTTGTTGACAAGCACGATGTCGGCATCTGCCATGTCAAGTTGCCGCTTTAGCTTGGCAAATTCATCAGTCCGGCTGGCCACCGGACACTTCGCCACCTACATATGAAGGCGGAAAAATTATACCTAGGACTATGATTCTCTGCGTGTCGTCGTCTTCGACAGCACCCAGAGTCTCAGGGGCTACTATCTACACAGGGCGCATCTTAAAGTATGCGGTACTGTCAAAAGGTACATCATTTCACGTACTTCAAAACCTGTCAGTAAACTCCTGACAGCTTCATGCAACCCGTTTCCGCGGACGAAATCCTTTCGATCACCGCACTCATCAACGCACGATGCTCTTCTGAGATAGACGCCCGCCCTAGCAGATCCTTCAGTTCCTCCGACCGTGCACCAGATGGTGCCAGACTACTTCGATGGTTCTTTTCAAAAGCCGGACACTGAGGGCTTTGGGTGGCCATAGCACTACCTTCTGGCCTTGCCGGATCAGGAGAAACCCTCCGCGACGACACCTCAGGGTCGCCCGCCTCTTGAGGCAGTATGGCAGGGGGGCATTCCGCTCTCCATCATCTCTGGAAGAAGATCCCCCGAAGACGAGCTCTGCTGAGAAGGGCTAAGATTCGAACTGCAAGATAAATGCTTCAGTTACTTTCCTCAGAAGTAAAGCAAGGATTTCTCTCATTACCAAACACCTTTTTACTTACGGCTCGGTGGAGGGCTGATCCCCTTGAGGGTATAGTGCGGTCGGGATATCCCCCAATGCAGGACCCTCTGGCGAAGATTTCTTCCCCCGCTTTGAGACCATTGTCTCCAGGTCTTCAGAGGCGGTCCTCTTCTTCCCCTGAGGAAAGGAATTTTCGATTCCTCCCTTCCGGACAACCTCCTCTACGGAGGCCGTAGCTTCCTTATTCCCCCCCTTCATCTTCTTCCAAAGGCGCGATTTCCAGCATCCGGGTTAACCCAGGATCTGGTGAGGTCTCAGGAAGAGGGGCCGGCCACCTGGTCAACTTTGCCTTCGCTATCCACTCCTGGTTCAAGAACAACTCTTTTAAGGGCGATGTTGCGATAAAAACAAAACGAATGGCGTGTTCGGACACAGGGCTACTTACTTGGGTATCCAGACGATTGCAGCTCAGGCCTGCGTGCTCGGTAGGGTCCGGACGCATCATTTTTGGTCCGAAGAACAATTTGTACATCTCCACGGGCGCCATGCCAAGGAAATGTTTAACAGCTCGGGGTCCCTCCGGATTTAACTCCCACAGGCGGAGCGGACGACGTTTGTATGGCAGAACTCGACGAATTAACATGCCTGCGTCACCGTGACCAGACTGACATCTCTCTCTAGGAGATCTCGGATGCGGCTCTGCAATAGGGGCACGTCCTTTACTGGCCCCCAGTCCAGCCCCTTGTTGACCCATGACATTAGTCGTGGCGGGGAACCCGAGCGAAAAGCTGGCGGAGCCACCCACTTGGTACCCCTGGGAGCTATGATATAAAACCACTCTTGTTTCCATAAGCCGGACTCCTCTTGGAAAGAGCCCTTGGGCCATAGGGCGTTAGCATTTTTGCTTATTACAGCACCTCCGCACTCCGCATGCCGTCCCTCGACCATCTTCGGCTCCACTTTGAAGGTCTTGAGCCACAGTCTGAAGTGAGGGGTCATACGGAGGAAGGCTTCACACACGACGATGAACGATTAGATGTGGAGGATAGACTCCGGAGCTAAGTTGTGGAAGTCCAGCCCATAATAGAACATGAGCCCCCTCACGAAGGGATCCGACACAAAGGCTAGTCCTCGGAGGAAGTGAGATACGAACACGACGCTCTCACCAGGCTTACGAGTGGGAATAACCTGCCCTTGAGCAGGCAGCCTATGCGGGATTTCGCCGGTCAAGTACCTGGCCTCCCTTAGCTTTAGTACGTCTTCCTCCGTGATGGAGGAAGGCATCCATCGGCCTTGAAGGTTGGATCCAGACATCATCGAAGGTCCGAAGCGCCTAAATCTGAAGCTTTGGGTGTTGGAACTCGAGGCGGGAGGCGGATTCGATTGAGATCGAAAGAAAAAGTGAGGTCTTGGTCTCTTTATGAAGAGGTTGAATACCAAGAGCCTTCCCCATGACCGTTTGGGACTTACCTTTGATCGAGGGGACATACCAACGGGCACGATTGGGTTACCCACGTCCGTGTTGATGAGAATCCCGTAAATAAAGGGGACACGATCTCTGCTTCGACAAGACGTGCCAAGGAAACCGCCTCGCGAAATGCGTTGAGGTGGGGGTAAAAATGAATAAAGGCTTGGCTGTGGTGTGATGTCACGCTACGTAATACGTTAGCAGAATAGATTTGTGGAAATTTAATTCTCTCCACGGTGGTACGTGGAACTTGTTTTGCAGAGCCGGACACGGTCCTCGTGTTCAAAACCTTCTATGAAGTATTCGGAGGAGGAACCCACCTTGCAATGCCAAAGACAATCTGCGCGCCGGACTCATCGTCATTGAAGCCTGGTTCAGGGGCTACTGAGGGAGTCCTGGATTAGGGGGTATCCGGACGGCCGGACTATAACCTTTGGCCGGACTGTTGGACTATGAAGATACAAGATTGAAGACTTCGTCCCGTGTCCGGATGGGACTCTCCTTGGCGTGGAAGGAAAGCTTGGCAATACGGATATGTAGATCTCCTTCCTTGTAACCGACTCTATGTAACCCTAGCCTCCTCCGGTGTCTATATAAACCGGAGGGTTTAATCCGTAGGACACGACAACAACAACAATCATACCATAGGCTTGCTTCTAGAGTTTAGACTCTCTGATCTCGTGGTAGATCTACTCTTGTACTACCCATATCATCAATATTAATCAAGCAGGAGTAGGGTTTTACCTCCATCGAGAGGGCCCGAACCTGGGTAAAAACATCGTGTCCCTTGTCTCCTGTTACCATCCGCCTAGACGCACAGTTCGGGACCCCCTACCCGAGATCTGCCGGTTTTGACAATGACACTCTCCTTTTTGGATGCATACTCCGGGTGTCACCAGATATTCATGTCCGAAGAGGATGAGGACAAGACATCATTCATCAGCCCATGTGGTACGTACTGCTTTTTCCACATGCCTTTCAAATTAGAGAGTGTCGGGTTCACTTCTGCAAGAGTAGTCCAGATTGGTTTTGAGCCACAGTTACACAGAAACATAGAAGCTTATATGGATGACATTGTGGTCAAAAACCAAGGATAAGGCCATCCTTATCCAGGATTTGGAGGAGACAATTGGTAATTTGCTCAAGATCAACTTGATGCTTAACCCGGAGAAGTGTGTGTTTGGTGTTCCCTCCGGCAAGCTAATTGGATTCTTCGTGTCCCATCGGGGGATTGAAGCTAACCCCGACAAGATCAAGGCCATTGAGCAGATCCAAGCGCCAAGGACAGTTAAGTATGTGAGGCGCTTGATGGGATGCATTGCCGTGCTAAGCAGATTCATTCCCAAGTTTGCCGAGCGTGTCGTGCCGTACTTCAAAATTTTAAAAAAGGCGGGGCCTATGAAGTGGACCCCGGAAGCAGATGCAGCTTTGTAGGAGTTAAAGGCCTACCTATCATCTGTACCTACCTTGGTTGCACCCAACCCTCAAGAGCCATTACTGCTTTACTTGGCAGCAACCAACCAAGTTGTCAGTGCAGCCTTGGTAGCACAGCGAGAAGTGGATGAAGCAGAGAGCGGCCAGATCGCGGTAGATTCAGAAGAGGATCATAACAGCAGTGAGCACGACAACGAGTGCAACCGCAAGGACGCGGCAAGGAGGAAAGCGGTGCAGCGCCCACTATACTTCGTCAGCTCCTTGTTGCAAGGGGCTAGATCGAGGTACTCTGGCATGCAAAAATTGATCTTTGGCCTCATCATGGCCTCAAGGAAACTGCGCCACTACTTCCAAGCCCATGAGATTACGGTTGTCACTCGTTTCCCGTTGCAAAGGATACTTCGAAACCCAAAGGCTACTGGCAGAATAGTGGAGTGGGCTTTGGAGTTATTGAGCTTTGGTTTGAAGTTTGAGAGCACTTCAACTATTCAGAGCAGGGCACTGGCAGAGTTTATTGCAGAATGGACGCCAATCCCTGATGAAGAAGTGACAGAAACAGCTCTCCCCGGCAAGGAATCATCCCAAGAATGGATTATGTATTTTGATGGTGCTTTTTCCCTACAAGGTGCAGGGGCTGGCGTGCTTCTTGTTGCCCCCTTAGGGGAGCACTTGAAGTACGTCGTCCAAATGAACTTAGCCCGGGAAGAAGCCACCAAAAATACAACTGAGTATGAAGGGCTCCTTGCCGGGCTCAGAATTGCAGCAAAATTAGAAATCAAGAAGTTGATCATTCGAGGAGATTCACAACTTGTGGTGAGACAAGTCAATAAATATTATCAAAGCCCATTGATAATAGCATACATCAAGGAACTGACGAGATTAGAGGAGCACTTTGATGGGTTGCAAACAGAGCACGTACCCCGTGCGGAAAACAGCATAGCTGATCACCAGTCAAAGTGTGTTGCGTAGAAGCTTCCTGTGGAACCAGGAACTTTTGTTCTCCATCTCTCTCAACCCTCCGTATCACCAGCCACAATGGCCTGGAAAAGGAGAAAGCTGGACAACGATAAGCCTCTGCCGGAAGAGCTATCCTCTCCCGACAGAGACCCTGCCAGAGACAACTCCTCACAGCCTACTGGACCGCCCCCTCCAGCCGGGCCGATGGACCCCGTGAACGAGGCTGGTGCTCCCACAGTCGAGCAGGTGCCGCTAGTCCTCGTTGCCGAGCCCCAGTCTCCAACTTGGGCAAGGCACATCGTCCGCTTCCTCCAAACCGGAGAACTTCCCGGTGACCAAGATGAAGCTGAGAAAGTAGCCCGGAGGGCCAGTATTTATCAGTTTGTCAATGACACTCTGTACAGAAGAAGGCCCAACTGTGTGAAATTGAAGTGTGTCTGCCGGGAAGATGGAAAGGAACTGCTGGCTGAGATTCACAAAGGAATGTGTGGCTCACACATTGGATCAAGGGCATTAGTTGGGAAAGCATTCCGGCAAGGATTCTATTGGCCCACAGCCCTCCAAGATGCATTTGAGCTTGTCACAGCATATGAAGCCTAATAGTTCCATTCCAAGAGAACCCACCTGCCTGCCCAAGCCCTTCAGACAATCCCTTTATCATGGCCATTTTTGGTCTGGGGGCTCGATATCCTCGGCCCCTTCCGCCGAGCAATCGGGGGCTTTTGAATTCTTGTTTGTTGCCATCTACAAGTTTGCAAAGTGGCCGGAAGTGACTGCCGTGAGGAAGGTGACTGCTCAGTTAGCTATCAAGTTCTTGAAAGAATTGGTGTGTCATTTCGGAGTTTCAGCAAGGATCATCACTAACAACGGCACCCAGTTCACGAGCCACGCCTTCATGCAATACGTTCATGCCCTCGGATGCAAGATCTCATTCGCCTCTGTGGCACACCCCTGGAGCACTGGACAAGCTGAGAGGGCGAACTCTGAAGTGCTTCGTGGACTCAAGACAAGGACTTTTGATATGCTGCAGAAGCACGACAAGCGGTGGATTGAGGAGCTGCCGGTAGTTCTCTGGTCCCTCAGAATGGCACCTAACCGAGCTACCGGGCAGACTCCCTTCTCCTTGGTCTACGGGGCAGAAGCAATTATCCCCACGGAACTCATTTATGGGTCCCCTCGAGTGCTTGCCTACAATGAAGTAGCGCAGGATCAGCACTGGCGTGACGACACCATGCTACTCGAGGACAACCGTCTTTGGGCTGCTACGCTTGCTGCACGCTACCAGCAAGCCCTGCATCGCTACCATAGTCGCAGGGTTCACGCCCGGTGTTTTGAGGAAGGTGACCTTGTCCTTAGGCACGTTCAATCCGCCAAGGGTACACAAAAGTTATCACCGAAGTGGGAAGGCCCTTCCCGGGTAGTACAAGTCACCAGACCTGGCGCAGTCTGTATAGAGACCGGAGATGGCACTCAGTTGCAGAACTTACATGGCCTTTCTGAAGTTGCATGTGACCCCCTGTAGAAGCCAGGCGATGACCCTGTGCAAGAGAAAATAAAGAAGCGATGTAGGGGGGGCCCCAACTAAGATTGCATGCATGCACAAGCACACTCAGATCACTACATACGAATCTCATGAGCATTTGCATATGCATATAGATAGGATTGCATCCTGCATTCATTCTCATTTATACGAAGTTGCAGTTTCCTGCCGTGAACTTGACTTCGGCAGAGGACGAGAAGATTGCACGGCATGATAATCCGTTGCAGGCCAAATAGATAAGTTTACCTCTTGTCCATTAGTGTTTTGTAAAGCTATAACTTTGCATAAGGAAACCTCGCCTCTCTTTTTTGAGACTTAGGTGCTCCCATCCATGACTTGAACGTTGCTTTGGTCAGGATGGTCGCAATAGCCTTTGGTAAAAGGGAGTTGGCGGGGGGTGGCCCCTCTGTCTATTCCCCTACAGATAGAACTCTCCGGCAGACAAAAGAGGGTGTCGGCAGGATATCCTGCTGGGGCAACTCGTTTATTTTTATTAAAGAGGCACTCCACCTCTGAATGGACGTACACATGCACGGGTCCCCGACAAGATTTATCATTTTCATTCATATGTTGATACAAGTACAAGCATTACAAAACACAAAGATGGACTCAAGAGATTACATTATTTGAATTAAAATTTGGCGATTGCCGGACGATTTAAGATTGAAAAAGATAAGTGCCCCGTTACGGCATTGCCCCTGTCCATCCCCTACAGAAAGAGGCCAAGGGAGCCAAAGGCGGGCACAGCTGGGATTCGGTGCCTCCGCAAGATCAGGGGGACGCTGCTCCCTAGCAAGGAGGAAGAAACCGGAGGGCGGGCGTGGATGGTGACACTGCCGGAGGACCATATGGGAGGCACGGAGTCACCGCAAACACGACTCATCAGAACAGTCATCCCCGTTCTTGACGCGTCGTGAGTTGCAGCTGTCGTCCGCAGCACTACCACCCGAAGACCTCTGCACGACCACCACGCCGGACACCATGCTCTCTAAGCCTTTCCACAGAGAATATGCTCGTCCCCAGAAGCCCTGGCGTTAGAAGATATCACGTGTCTTGAGGACGCGTGGGAAAGCCAGGAGCCTCCCTGATCGACGAGACGGCCACATCCAGGAGAAGCCGGATTCGCACCCGTCAGCAGCGGATCCTTCCTACAGCTCCTCCTCGATGCCGTCAAAAGAAGACGAACGAGGAGCGGACGACTACCACGCTCTGCGCCCTGCTACCTCTTGAGCACTGCGTTGGTTTTCCCTTGAAGAGGAAAGGGTGATGTAGTAAACTAGCGTAAGTATTTCCCTCAGTTTTTGTGAACCAATGTATCAATCCAGTAGGAGACCACGCTCAAGTCCCTCGCACCTACACAAACAAATAAGAACCTTGCAACCAACGCAATAAAGGGGTTGTCTATCCCTTCACAGTCACTTACGAGAGTGAGATCTGATAGATATGATAAGATAATATTTTTGGTATTTTTATGATAACGATGCAAAGTAAAATAAAAGGCAATGGAAATAGCTAAGTGTTGGAAGATTAATATGATGGAAAATAGACCCGGGGGCCATAGGTTTCACTAGTGGCTTCTCTCAAGAGCATAAGTATTACAGTGGGTGAACAAGTTACTGTTGAGCAATCGATAGAATTGAGCATAGTTATGAGAATATGTAGGTATGATCATGTATAGGCATCACGTCCGCGACAAGTAGACCGAAACGATTCTGCATCTACTACTATTACTCCACACATCAACCGCTATCCAGCATGCATCTAGAGTATTAAGTTCATAAGAACAGAGTAATGCTTTAAGTAAGATGACATGATGTAGAGGGATAAACTCATGCAATATGATATAAACCCTATCTTGTTATCCTCGATGGCAACAATACAATACGTGCCTTGCTGCCCCTACTGTCATTGGGAAATGACACCGCAAGATTGAACCCAAAGCTAAGCACTTCTCCCATTGCAAGAAAGATCAATCTAGTAGGCCAAACCAAACTGATAATCCGAAGAGACTTGCAAAGATAACCAATCATACAGAAAAGAATTCAGAGGAGATTCAAATATTGTTCATAGATAATCTTGATCATAAACCCACAATTCATTGGTCTCCACAAACACACTGCAAAAGGACATTACATCGAATAGATCTCCAAGAAGATCAAGGAGAACTTTGTATTGAGATCCAAAGAGAGAGAAGAAGCCAACTAGCTAATAACTATGGGCCCGAAGGTTTGAGGTAAAATACTCACACATCATTGGAGAGGCTATGGTGTTGATATAGAAGCCCTCCGAGATCAATGCCCCCTCCGGCGGAGCGCCGGAAAAGGCCCCAAGACAGGATCTCACGGGTACAGAAGGTTGCGGCGGTGGAAATAGGTTTTTGGCTCCGTATCTGATAGTTTGGGGGTACGTAGGTATATATAGGAGGAAGAAGTACGTCGGTGGAGCAAAATGGGCCCCACGAGGGTGGAGGGCGCGCCTAGGGGGGTAGGCACGCCCCCCTGCCTCGTGATCTCCTGGTTGATTTCTTGACGTGGACTCCAAGTCCTCTGGATCACGTTTGTTCCGAAAATCACGTTCCCGACGGTTTCATTCCGTTTGGACTCCGTTTGATATTCTTTTTCTGCGAAACACGGAAATAGGCAAAAAAACAACAATTCTAGCTGGGCCTCTGGTTAATAGGTTAGTCCCCAAACTAATATAAAAGTGTATAATAAAGCCCGTCAAACATCCAAAATAGAATATAATATAGCATGGAACAATAAAAAATTATAGATACATTGGAGACGTATCACGCCCATCTCGAGCCGCGACATGGTGTCGATTGCATCCCCTCCCACTAAGGCCAAGGCTACGTGCGACACGGTGACAAGCACGCCGAGATTGCCATTCCCGTCATCAGCACCGCGTCGCCCGAACCTTCCCCTCAGATCCAAGGGAGACCCCAAGAAGAAGCCCGGGGGCTGGCCCCGGGCTCTTCTCTTCAACATCACCAGTGGAAGCAGAGATTAAGAGAAGAGGAGGAAGAATACAGGGACAAATGACTTCGCCCTCCTCCGCCCCTCCATTTATAGGCCGGGTGGGGAAGGGCAGCTGCTCCATCAACGGTGACCACCGCCCTCCTCTGCCAATTCAAGGCGGGCGGACCCACTTCGAGATGCCCTCCCGCAACACGCGCCTCCGTTACCTACCCCGCGCGATGCATGCAGCATATGTGGCTAAGGATAAGAGCACGCTGTGGGAAGAGTAATTTGGCGGTTTCTACCCCGTGCATTAAAGTCATTCACAGGCCATCACTGTCGCCCACCACTATTGGCTTTATACCGCGCGCGGGGGAGCCGGAAACCGCCTTGGAATCAAGACTAATGAAGTGGCAACGGAAAACCTCAAGGTGCCAACCCCTTCATCAAATTCTACTTGTGCACTTGTTAGGCCCTACCTCGGCGACGCTCAACAGCGCGATCGGGGCAGGCCCGGGGGCTTCTGTCGGTGCAACAGACCCTGGGTATGTTGCCCAACTGTGCACAGGCACAAAGTCATGATTGAAGCACCAGCTCAAGCCAGAGATCGAAGAACCAAGAGACTTAAAGAACCAACATGCAGCTCAGAGAGATCGAGATCGAGCCAAAGGAACAGGATATCGGCAAGACAAGGGCCTCCCTTGCTGGGCAGGCGAGCCCGGCAAGGGGCGAGGCCACCACCCGAAGCAAGCAAGCGACCAAGACTCCTCGGTAGAGCCTACCAGGGCTCACGGGGGCTGAACCACCCCGCCAACCACTCAAGCACGACCCACATCGTCAATCAGTGTGGTGTCAAGCCGCAAGATGATTAAGTGGCAGCCATTCGCCACATGGCAGCCATCTCCTACAGACGAGACTCACAGATGACACTCATCCTGCGGCGTGCCATGATGAGGACATCAATACCATTGTTACACCCACAGCCCCTACTGTTACATATAATGGACCAATTACTAGAGCTCGCGCACGCCAATTAAATTACCAGGTACTTTCGTTTCTTGGTAATGATTCTAATGTTCATGAGAATATGATGCTGCCTAAATTGGATACATTTGTTTTCCTTACAAATGAAGGGCCTAGCTTGGAGAAGGATGAACATTGGAGCAAGAACAAGCATGGAGTTGATGGCATGCGCAAGGGGAACAAGAACGGAGTTACAAGTGATGATTTCAGGACTTTGAAGCCACCATAAGGAGTGAATGAAGCCTTGGGCGAAATATAGAAGATGCCTGATGAGGACATGATTACCTTGGATACGACCAAAAATATTGCATACATGCATATTTGTCAGATGATTTCTAGTGTCAACTATTCAATAATCTATTTATATTAACCAGAACAAAAATACTTCACACACTTTTGTGTTTTGTCTAATTGCAGGTGTATGGGACATTTGTACAATCCACGTATGAAGATAAGGGAAAAGAGAAGTTTAGGTGCTATTCAAAAAGTCCCTTCACGTCACTTTTGGGCCAAGAGAAGATAGAGTCCAAGTCTCTCACGTTCTGGATTCAGATTCGGACTGCACGGACACACCTAACTCAAAACGGCAAGAACTTTTTCATACGGACTCTGAATTGGGTGATTCTTTTTTTTGTTGGAAAGTAGATTTCATCCTCTTTCAACTCCAATTGGATTCACCTTTCCCAATCTTTCGATGAGATGATAACTATCGATTTGGTGGAGACAACTTTGGACGATCTGACTACAAACGTGCACGACGTTGCGCCTTAGCAATCGCTAAATCAATCTCCCGAGGTTACTGACGATGCTGGAAGCACGATCAGCTTGACCACGAAGGTCTATTCCTGCAAGCAATCAAAGAACATGCAAGAATATGATAAAGCAATCTGAATATTGCGAATATGGATGGAGTATTAATAATGGTGGGGATCCGAAAGCGGTCTTGGTCTGGTCGTTGGACACAAACGAAGTACACGAAGTTCCGTTGGCTAACTTTTAACTAAACAAATCCCAAGCAAAAAGCTACTAGGTGGATCTACTTATATAGGAGCAAGGGGTGGCGGCCAAGGAGGTGGGAGGACGTCCCAAGGCAGCCTAAAACCAACCCTAGGTCGTACAAGGCTCATGGGCCCAAGTGGAGGTGATGCAACACCTTTGGACTTGTTGTTTGACTCGGATTCTGCTGCAGCATCAGATTGTTTCTTCCGGAGCATTGAGATATGGACGAAACAATCTGATGCTGCAGAAGAATCCGAGTCAAACAACAAGTCCAAAGGTGTTGCATCACCTCCACTTGGGCCCATGAGCCTTGTATGACCTAGGGTTGGTTTTAGGCTGCCTTGGGACATCCTCCCACCTCCTTGGCCGCCACCCCTTGCTCCTATATAAGTAGATCCACCTAGTAGCTTTTTGCTTGGGATTTGTTTAGTTAAAAGTTAGCCAACGCAACTTCGTTTGTGTCCAATGACCAGACCAAGACCGCTTTTGGATCCCCGCCATTATTAATACTCCATCCATATTCGCAATATTCAGATTGCTTTATCATATTCTTGCATGTTCTTCGATTGCTTGCAGGAATAGACCTTCATGGTCAGGCTGATCGTGCTTCCAGCATCGTCAGTAACCTCGGGAGATTGGTTTAGCGATTGCTAAGGCGCAACGTCGTGCACGTTTGTAGTCGGATCGTCCAAGTCGTCTCCACCAAATCGATAGTTATCATCTCATCGAAAGATCGGGACACCCCCTGTCGGTGTAATAGAGTAGGGGTACCCTAGTATCCCGAACTTGTGCACGGGCAGTCGCAGCGCCCCGCGGCAAGGCTTGCCGGGTGACCGCCAAGGACCCCCGTGGTTCCTTTGGAGCCATTCAAGAACAAAGTATTTAAGCCAAGGAGACAAGGCCCCGGCAAGAGGAGCTTGCCGGGAAGGCCACTCAAGGCGCAACGCCCCGGCAAGGGGAGCTTGCCGGGAAGGCCAACCAAGGCATCTCAAGGAACTTGCCGCGACGCGCCAAGCGTCCCGGCAAGACCCGGCGAGCGACAAGCTCCCGGACGCGACAAGACAACAACCGCGGCAAGGCGTTTGTCGCGGCAAGCAACCACTCTGTACCTGCGCTCCAGCTCACCCACCAACGTGTCGCTCTGAGACCCTTCCAGGCGCACGTGGCGAGAGGCTGTGCAGCCAGGGGTGCACCGTGGCAAGAGGCGCTGACAAGATCGCCATCGTGGCGAGCGGTGGCGTCCCTGACGGCCCCTTTTCTGCACTGTTTGGGCGACGCAGATGGGCATTTAATGCCCTTGTCCCCTGCCGTCAGAGTTAGGTATGATACACTGTGTAGGTAGTTGTACCTACCGCAGCACCTTTCCATTTTTGCCCTTGCCTACGTTGCCACCTGTTGGGGACCCCTTGAGCATATAAAAGGAGGCCCATGCACAACGTATAGGGAGGGAGGACGAACAGTAGAACACTCATGCTCGGTCTCGTTAGTTGCTGGTGTGTACTGTAGCACTCAGCGCTCCCGAGCAAGAACTCAATACAATCCACAAAGCAGCAGTAGGAGTATTATCTCTCCAAAGAGCTCCGAAGCTGGGTAAAAACCGCTCGTGTGCCCCGCCTCGATCTGCTTGTCGCGCGACCTCCACCCCCGCCGAACCGAGAAGGGGCTCCGTCCCCATAGGTGATCGCGGAGTCAGATTTCCCGGACACCCCCGCCTCTATCAAGTGGTATCAGTTTTCAGGTTGCTCGGTGAGAATTTCCAGTTATGCCTAGATTAGATTTATTTTCTTACCTATTGTCCAAGAAAAAGCCACACAAAAAAGTTAGATCTGTTCATCCTTTGTCCAAGCCAGTCTGAGCCTTTGCATAATCTTTTTAGTGTTTTGCTTTGTCGAATTTGCGGTTACATCGTCGTGTCAAGTTGCTGGTCTTAGTGTCTAGTCCTTTAGAGTTTCGAGTTCTGTTCATAGTTTGTCACGCCACCGCCGCACCATCTTCATTGTCGTTGCCATATACCACCACCACGTCATTATTGCATCCGCTGTCCACCACCGCCATCCATCAATTTCCACCATGTACTCCCCATCATTCATTTTCATAATCATACTTGAGGTCGTTCGCATCATCACTAGATCCAATCTGCATCTTATCTAGCTTGTTTGTGAAAAAAAAAGATAAAGAAAAAACTGAAAAAAAAGTGAGAGAAAAAAAAGAAAAAAAGAGGAAAAAAAGAGGGGAAAAAGTGAAAAAAATTCCATGAAAAAAGGGAGAAAAAAAGATATTCAGAGTGTGCTCCGCCTTTGTTACGCGTCGCGCCGTGATTTTTTTAGTGTTCTAGGCTCGCGTCTCTAGCACGGTCTAGCCTAGGACCAGCACAGTACCGTCGTTGAGCGTTTATTCAACATTGCATCTCTGAATTGATTATTGCTAATCTTTTGCTATCATATATTTGGCCTTCCAAGCTCCACATATTTCTACACCGTGTATACATACGCTCACCTGGCAATCGCTCTACTCAATCTTCGGAGTTATTTGACACCGCTGGTTGCCTGTCACCACCTGCTGCATGGTAAGAACTTGTAAGACTTTGATATTTGCTATACTGTGAGCGTTTTACCACCACATCGTAGTAGTTCATAGGAACATTATTCTCGGATTTTGTTTCTTGTTTTTCTACTAAATATGGCAGGTTCCAGAGTCAGTTGGGCTTCATCAATCATGGGAGACGTGCCACCAGCTCCGAAAATACAACCACCGTCACAAGAGGTGCAAAGACATAAGAATACGCACAATCAGGTTTTTGTTTCCATGCCACCTTTTAATGGTCGTTTTAAGCCTGATTTATATATTGAATGGGAGTTCAAAATAAATGTTATATTTGCTCCCCATGATTTTTTCGGAACGTAAAAGAGTTAAGCTTGCGGTTGGTTCTTTCACTAGTTTTGCTACTGTTTGGTGGAGTGAACATTGTCGGTTATACCCTGATTATGTACCTACTACTTGGGATGATTTAAAACTTGTCATGAGAGATAGATTCGTCGATGTTTATTATACTCGTGGCATGATTAAAAAACTACAACATTTAAAACAAGGTAGTGACACTGTAAGAAAATATTATGATGATTTACAAACTACCTTGTTGCATTCCCTTTTAGAGGAAAGTGAAGAAGATTTTATGGATAGATTTTGGGGAGGATTAAACCGTGATATTCAGGAGATACTAATTCATGAAGAATGTTATCCTATGGACCATTTGTTTCATCTTGCTTGCAAAGCTGAACAGGAAATAAAGAGGCGTGATGCCCACAAGACAAACAAGCATAAGGTGCACATCCAAGGAGTTGAGACGGTCCTTCCTTCTACCACTGCGCCTACTATGACAACAACATCCGTTGTTGTGAGCACTGCATCAGCTCCATATTATGACCCGTCACTGCCGAGAGTTCCAACATCGTCTGAGTTGATAACACGAGGTAATGACAAAGGTACTGATCTTCTAACTTCGCATGTGAATGATGCATGCCTTGTCGATTTAAATACACCATGTGATGCTCTAGCCACTACATTGATCACACCACCTATTTTAGATGATTATGCTGATGATTTGGCTTTGCCATGTGATCAAACAACTGCAATATCAAGAATTTTGAGTGCACCCATTGAATTAACCGTTGATGTGAAAGAACCATGTGAATCAGGCACTAAAACAAATTTCGATCAACTACGTTTGAAAATAATTGTGCCAATGTTTAATCATTTTGATATGACCTATAATCTTGGTGATGATTCTGTGTCAAATGACTTATTGCATGTTGGCTTATTTAAGCATGTTGTAGCATGTGAATTTTATGCAAGTAAGGTTTATTCACCAATATTGGGATGGTTTAATGATGAATATTGTCAATCTTTTCATATGAATAAGAGCTTCATTTATATGTGCAAACTGAGTTGCAATACTTTCATGCCTTCTAGTTCTTGTGATAATATTTTGGCTTTATATTTTATTCACTATGAAAGCTACTCATGTATACATGTGTCATATGTGCAAATTCCACGGGAAGTAAAAAATGATGACATATACATATACAACATGTACGCCTTGTCTCTTTTGTTAGCCACATTTCAGATAAAGCAACGCCGAGGATGGCTTTATTTTCAAGAAGGGGACGATGAGCAGGACATGACTACCTTGGATACGACCAAAAATATTGCATACATGCATATTTGTCAGGTGATTTCTATTGTTAACTATTCAATAATCTATTTATATTATCCAGAACAAAAATACTTCACACACTTTTGTGTTTTGTCTAATTGCAGGTGTATGGGACATTTGTACAATCCACATATGAAGATAAGGGAAAAAGAGAAGTTTAGGTGCTGTTCAAAAAGTCCCTTCACATCACTTTTGGGCCAAGAGAAGATAGAGTCCAAGTCTCTCACGTTCTGGACAGACATACCTGACTCAAAACGGCAAGAAATTTTTCATACGAACTCCGAATTGGGTGATTCTTTTTTTGTTGGAAAGTATATTTCGTCCTCTTTCCACTCCAATTGGATTCACCTTTAAATTCGTCCGGGGCATTGAGATATGAACGAAACAATCTGACGCTGCAGCAGAATCCGAGTCAAACAACAAGTCCAAAGGTGTTGCATCACCTCCACTTGGGCCCATGAGCCTTGTACGACCTAGGGTTGGTTTTAGGCTGCCTTGGGACGTCCTCCCACCTCCTTGGCCGCCATCCCTTACTCCTATATAAGTAGATCCACCTAGTAGCTTTTTGCTTGGGATTTGTTTAGTGAAAAGTTAGCCAATGCAACTTCGTGTACTTCGTTTGTGTCCGACGACCAGACCAAGACCGCTTTCGGATCCCCACCATTATTAATATTCCATCCATATTCGCAATATTCAGATTGCTTTATCATATTCTTGCATGTTCTTCGATTGCTTGCAGGAATAGACCTTCGTGGTCAGGCCGATCGTGCTTCCAGCATCGTCAGTAACCTCGGGAGATTGGTTTAGCGATTGGTAAGGCGCAACGTCGTGCAGGTTTGTAGTCGGATCGTCCAAGTCGTCTCCACAAATTGATAGTTATCATCTCATCGAAAGATCGGGACACCCCCGGCTCTATCAATGCCACTTCATAAATTTCGTCCAGAGGCTATTCTAGGTGCTGCGTCACCTTATTATTGGGCTAGGCCCATGTAATTTCAAAATACATAAGTATAGGCTGTTTTTAGAGTCCGTATGTGTGGGCAAACAAGAGATAGGGTTGGTTTTGGACCCCTTCCCCAAGGGCCAAGAAATTTTCCCCTCTTCCTCCATATATACAGCCCTTAGGGCACCGTTTAGACTTTGGGTTTTGTTTAGATTAAAAGTTCGCCATAGCTGCAACTTCGCGTACTTCGTTTGTGTTCAACGACCAGACAAAGGCGTTACAGAACCCCACGTTGATCAATAAAGCTTTCCTCTTATATTCGCAGTATCCAGATTGCAATCTTAGTTTCTTGCTTGTTCTCCGTTTGCCTATAGGAAACAGACCTTCGTGGTCAGGTTGGTAGTGCTCCGGCATGGTTGATAACCTCTCGGAGTTGGTTTAGCGATTGCTAAGGCGCGACGTCCTCGCACGTTCGTAGTCGGACCGTCAAAGTCGACTTCCTCCAAAACGATAGCCACCATCTCATCGAAAGACGGGACACCTTTGCCTCTACCAAGTGGTATCATATTTCCAGGTTGCTCGGTGAGATTTTACAGTTTTTCATAGTTTAGATCGAGTCTGTTCTTCATACCTATAGTCCACGAAAAAGCCAAAAAAAATTAGGGTTAGTTCATCTTATCCGAACCAATTTGAGCCTTTGCATAACCATTTCTATATTTGCTTTGTTCAATTTGTGGTTGCATCGTCATGTCAAGTTGTTGGTCTTAGCGTCTAGTCCTTTAGAGTTTCGAGTTCTGTTCACAGGTTGTCACGTCGCTGCTGTCATATATCACCACCGCATCATCATCATCACCGCTGCCATATACCACCACCACATATTCACCGCCAATTCGAGTCCATATACGCCACCATATATCTGCCGCCATCACGCCAATCCGAGTACATGTGCAACATATATCCCCCACCAACCCGAGTTCCACCAGATTCATCTCCGCCACCAGTCCGAGTTCCACCAGATTCATCTCCGCCACCAGTCCTATTCCGAGTCCAGTATTTTGTTACTCTGTTTTGGATTCCAGAGCACGCCATACTCCGAGTCATGACAGAAAAGGACTCCCCAACATCTGTGCTACCCGCAGTAGAAAAATAGTTCCAAACTCAAAAAAAAACTAAGTCTGGAAAATTCTGGCTAGGCAGTTTTTACGACATTTGTAGACTTTTTTGGAAACAATTTGTTGCGGAGCAAAAAAAAGAGGAAAAAAGTGCAAAAAAAAGTGAAAAAAAAGAAAAAAAATTCAGAGTGTGCTCCTCCCTTGTTTACGTGCAGCGCCGTGATTTTGTTAGTGTTCTAGGCTCGCGTCTCTAGTACGGTCTAGCCTAGGACCAGCACAGTACCGTTGTTGAGTGTTTATTCAACTTTGCATCTCTGAATTGATTATTGCTGACCCTTTTTGCTACCATATTATAACCCTTCCTAACTCCACATACATCTACGTCGTGCGTTTGACTCTCCCTGGTAATCGCTCTATACAAGCTTTGAGAGTTTTGACTACGATGGTTGCCGATCACCGCCTGCTGCTGGGTAAGAACTGGTAAGAATTTGAGATTTGCTTGACGGATTTGTGACTGTCCACCACACCACCACCACCACTTCCTAGTAGTCTGTAGAATCATATTCTTGTGTGTTTCTATTGCTGCTAACCATGGCAGGATCACAAGCCGACGAGACTGACTGGGAGAACATGACAAACAAAGAGTTACATGATAAGTTTCAGCAAATGATGAGTGGACAGGTGGAAGATGTGCTAAATAGATTTGAAGAGGCCATGGAGAAGATAGATGGCATTGAGAAGGCGTTCGAAACAAAGCTCGATAACAAGTTTAATGAATTGCTCGCGCATCTTCCACCACCACCATCGGCTGCACCTAACGCACCTCTACAACAACAACAACGACTACCTCCAAGTCGCGAAACAGCCCTTCGCCGAGCGAGCCGTGTCCCTCTTCAGCCTGGCCAAGCTGCTGGTGCTATTGTTGATACTTCTGTGGCTCCTGCTGCTGATGTGGAGGAAGATGATTATGTGGGAGATTATGAGGATGAGGTTGATCAACATCAGAACTACGTGCAACCACCAGCACCACAACCACCAGGTCATCCACATGCAAATAATGGCAATGTTAGGGCTCCCCCTCAGGTATGAGATCATGACCATCTCCCTAAACTGAAATTGAATATTCCACCATTTGAGGGTAGATATGTTCCTGATATATATCTTACTTGGGAGTTAGAAACTGAACAACGACTTACATGTTTACAATATCCTGAGGAGAGACGTGTTACTGCTGTTGTTTGTGCTTTCACTAGCTTTGCATGTGTTTGATGGTCTGAACATTGTAGATTATATCCTGTTCCAGCTACTTGGGCTGCTTTGAACACTGCTATGCGTACTCGTTGGGTTCCACCATATTATCAACGTGAATTACTTCAAAAATTGCAGCGCTTAAGACAAGGAAAAAATTCGGTAGAAGAATATTATCAGGAATTACAAACTGGCTTGATTAGATGTGGTATTGTTGAGGAGAATGAAGCTATACTTGCATGTTTTATGGGTGGATTAAATAAAGAGATTCAGACCATTCTAGACTATAGGGATTATAATAATATTACTCGTTTATTCCATCTTGCTTGTAAAGCTGAACGTGAAGTGCAGGATCGACAGGCGTTGGCCCGAACTAACTTTTCTGCAGGTCGACCTTCATCATGGACACCACGTGCATCATCTACTTCCAATGCACCATCACCTCCTTCAGGTGCCACCTCCAACCTTGATACAAGAAAGCAAGCACAACCACCACTATCTGCCAAGAGCACACCTGCTGGGCCTACACAGAGCTCTTCTTCTTCCATGGCGTCTACAGGGCACCCAAGTGATATTATTTGTCGTCGTTGTAAGGGAAGAGGACATTTTGCGAGAGAATGCACATCTCGGCATGTGATGATTGCTACTGAGGATTGTGGGTATGAGTCCGCTAGTGACTATGATGAGGAGACTTTGGCTCTTCTTACACATGAAGAACACGGTGGAGATGATTCTGATCATGAGACCCAATACATGGCTGCTGAAGATCCTGACAGGTATGAATGTTTAGTTGCTCAACGTGTTTTGAGTGTGCAGGTTACACAAGGTGAGCAAAATCAGAGGCATAATTTGTTCCATACAAAGGGAGTTGTGAAGGAACGTTCTATTCGCATCATCATAGATGGAGGGATCTGCAACAACTTGGCTATCATGGAGATGGTGGAGAAGCTATCTCTCACCACAAGACCACATCCACATCCTTACTACATCTAATGGTTCAACAACAGCGGCAAGGTTAAGGTAACACGTATTGTTCAAGTGCATTTTAGTATCTCTACATATGTTGATTATGTTGATTGTGATGTGGTACCTATGCAAGCATGTTCCTTATTACTTGGTAGACCATGGCAATTTGATAAAAATTCTGTACACCATGGTAGAAACAATCAGTATACTCTTGTTCATAAGGATACGAATATTACTTTGCTTCCTTTGACTCCTGATTCCATTTTGAAAGATGATATTCATAGAGCTAATAAAGCAAAACAGGAGAAAAATAAGAGTGAAAATCAGATTGTGGCAAAAGAATTTGAGCAACAAATGAAGCCTAATAATAAACCATCTAGTGTTGCTTCTGAAATTAAATTGAAAAGTGCATGTTTACTTGCCACCAAATCTGATATTGATGAGCTAGATTTTAGCAAATCTTTTTGCTATGCTTTTGTGTGCAAAGAGGCATTATTTTCATTTGAGGACATGCCTTCCTCTTTGCCCCCTGCGGTCACTAACATTTTGCAGGAGTTCGCTGACGTCTTCCCACAAGACGTGCCACCGGGATTACCACCTATTCAAGGGATTGAGCATCAAATTGACTTAATTCCCGGTGCCTCGCTACCCAACCGTGCACCATACCATACGAAGGAGATTATGCGTCAAGTACAGGAGCTGCTCGACAAAGGTTATATACGCGAATCTCTTAGTCCTTGTGATGTTCCTTTTATACTAGTGCCTAAAAAGGATGGTACGTCGCGTATGTGTGTTGATTATAGAGGCATTAATAATATTACTATTTGTTATCCTCATCCTATTCCTAGGCTAGATGATATGCTTGATGAATTGAGTGGCTCTACAATATTCTCCAAAGTTGATTTGCGTATTGGATACCATCAAATTCGTATGAAATTGGGAGATGAATGGAAAACAGCATTTAAAACTAAGTTTGGATTATATGAGTGGTTACTCATGCCTTTTGGGCTAACTAATGCACCTAGTACTTTCATGAGACTAATGAACGAAGTTTTACGTGCTCTCATTGGACATTTTGTGGTAGTCTGTTTTTATGATATACTAATCAATAGCAAATCTTTGGAAGAACATTTGGAACATTCACGTGTTGTTTTTAATGCTCTACGTGATGCACATTTGTTTGGTAACCTTGGGAAGTGCACCTTTTGCACCGACCGAGTATCTTTTCTTGGCTATGTTGTTACTCCACAGGGAATTGAAGTTGATAAAGCCAACATTGAAGCTATTGAGAGTTGGCCGCAGCCCAAAACGGTCACACAAGTGAGGAGTTTTCTTGGACTCACTGGTTTCTATAGGCGTTTTGTGAGAGATTTTAGCACCATTGTTGCACCTTTCAATGAGCTTACAAAGAAGGATGTACCTTTTGTTTGGGGTACCGCACAGGAAGAAGCCTTCACGGTATTGAAAGATAAGTTGGCACATACTCCTTTACTCCAACTTCCTGATTTTAATAAGACTTTTGAGCTTGAATGTGATGCTAGTGGAATTGGATTAGGAGGTGTGTTATTACCAGATGGCAAACCTGTTGCATACTTTTCTAAAAAATTGAGTGGGCCTAGTCTGAACTATTCTACTTATGATAAAGAATTATATGCTCTTGTTCGGACTTTAGAGACATGGAAACAATACTTATGGCCCAAAGAATTTGTTATACATTCTGATCATGAATCTCTGAAACATATTAAAAGTCAAACTGAATTGTAGACATGCTAAATGGGTTGAATTCATTGAGACTTTCCCTTATGTCATTAAACACAAGAAGGGTAAAGAAAATGTTATTGTTGATGCTTTGTCTCGTCGCTATACTATGTTTTCACAACTTGACTTCAAAATATTTGGTTTGGAGACCATCAAAGATCAATACGTGCATGATGTTGATTTTAAAGATGTAATGCAGAATTGTAAAGAAGGAAGAACATGGAACAAGTTCGTTATTAATGATGGCTTTGTGTTCCGTGCTAACAAGCTACGCATTCCTGCTAGCTCTGTTCGTCTTTTGTCGTTGCAGGAGGCGCATGGAGGAGGATTAATGGGACACTTTGGCGTGAAGAAGACGGAGGACGTACTTGCTACACATTTCTTTTGGCCAAAGATGAGACGGGATGTTGAGCGTTTTGTTGCTCGCTGCACTACATGTCAAAAAGCTAAGTCACGACTCAATCCTCATGGTTTATATATGCCTTTGCCTGTACTTAGTGTTCCTTGGGAAGATATATCTATGGACTTTGTTTTAGGTTTACCTCGAACAAAGAAGGGGAGGGATAGAATATTTGTTGTCGTGGATAGATTCTCGAAAATGGCACACTTTATACCATGTCATAAAAGCGATGATGGTGTTAATGTTGCTGATTTCTTTTTTCGGGAAATTATTCGCTTGCATGGTGTGCCAAATACTATTGTTTTAGATCGTGATACTGCATTCCTTAGCCACTTTTGGAGATGTTTATGGGCTAAGTTGGGGACTAAACTGCTTTTTAGTACTACTTGTCACCCCCAAACTGATGGACAAACTGAAGTAGTCAATAGAACATTGTCTACTATGCTTAGGGCTGTTTTGAAGAATAATGAGAAAATGTGGGCAGAATGCTTACCTCATATTGAATTTTCTTATAATCGTTCGAAATATGTCACACCCTGATTTCCATGCCACAACACTTAAGCTAATAAATCATGATAATATGTGGTTTGACAAAAAACTTTTGAGTGTTTTGGACTTTGCTTGATTTGATTTTTGTGTGTTGTTTGCAAGTGCTCTAAAAATCAAATAAATCCTCCAACTCTTATACTCCTTCTCCTTGATCCAAAACCTCTTCCCAATGATCATGCCATGTGTATAGTACAATATAGTATTTTATTACAAAAATAATTTCGCCAAATAGTATTTTCAAAAATTAGTTTTCCAAAAAACCCCTTGATTGAGGATTGCACTGCAAGTACTTAATTAAGGGCAGTAAAAATCTTTCCAAAAATATTTTTGGCTCCTATTAGATATAGGTTACCCAGAAACCACAAAAATATAATTTTAAAAGTTATTTTCCTATTTTATTTAAACGCTTTTTCTTAAGGCCATAAATGGTCTTAAATAGGTTAAAATTATTTTAAGGCTTTAAAAATATTTGATAAAAATTAGGGAGACTCAATGGACATATATTTCCATATATATGAGTTTCAACACATGGTCATGATCAAAATATTGGACAAAACCTCCCAAAACCATTTCTGCTCATTTCAAGGATTTGAAATATTTCTACATGAAATATTTTCACAAAAATCCAAGAAAATTCTAGCATGTCACATATGACATTTTTGATGATCTTTCCAAGTACCATGTCATGGAGAATAGTATAACCCCATGAAACCCTCTGAAAACCACTTCTGTCCTTTTTCAAGTTTGAACAGCTTTGCACTGTCAAACATGTCCAATTGCTCTCAAACTTGGTGCACATGCTCAAATGGTGTAATAATGCATCCAGACCAAATGGCACAAGTTGGAGAGAATGTTATCTTGATCAAAGTGCCCCAAAACCCTCTCTGACCAGAATCAAATTTGAACAAGTTTGTACTGCCAACTTTTTCTCTTTGACCCCAACTTTTGTGAGCATGTTCACATGACCAAATGAGGCCACTACACCAAGTGGTGCATCAAGGAGAATTGATTTGCATGACTAAATCTTGGTAAAACCATTTCTGTTGATTTCTAGGGTTTACCAAAGTTACATTGGCCACTTTGCCCAAATGAGCTCCAAATTGGTGGAAGGCCCTAATTATATGTGCCATTTCACCCTTTGGAGTCTCATTCCAAATGGAGTTCATTTTCTTGCCCAAACCAGCATCAAACACCTTTTGCATTTTTAACTAAAACCCTGTTTGGGCCTCTTCCACTAATCCAAATGAGTTCTCCTCTTTACCACACCTCCTCCTAACCTCCCTCTACCTCTGGCATTCAGCACAAGTCAATGCATATTGATCAAGGGGATGGAACCACCAATTTTCTATTCTGGACAGCCCCATTTCCACTCTTCTCCTTCCTCTCTCTTCACCCACTAGCCATCCTAAGCATCCAAGGCCAAGATCCCTTCCTTAGCACCCCCCCAAATACTACTGGACATGCAAGGGCGCGCCCACAAGCATAGAAAATGGCCTGGCTTGCCATTTGGGCGCTCTGGAGCGCGCTACAGTGCGCTCCCGCACTGTAGCCGCCCCCTTCCAACCGCCTCCGGCCACCTAGGGCCTCCCCCTCGTGTCCCCCGAGGTCACCTCGACGTACGCAGCATGCTACACTGTCGTCCCCCTCCTCTCTCTCCCTCTCCGGCTCTCCTCGTGTGCGGACAGAGCGCCGCCCGGGCGCTCCAGTCGCTGGCCGCGGCAGGGACCCGCTTGCCGCATTCCCCGCTCCCTCTCTCTCTTCCTGGCGCGCTACTCCACCCCCACGAGCGCCGCAGACAGCCCCGAGCCTCCTCCCGTGGCCACCACGGCCATTTCCGCGGGTGCCCGTAGGCCACGTCCACGGTGAGCCATGGCCTCGCCACTTAAGGGCTCCCGAGGCCTCCCTATGGATCCCATCTGCTCTCCCTCTCTCCCAGCAACCCCCTGGACCAACCCACTCCCCTCCTCACGCTCTCCATCAGCCACCATGGCTGGAGCCTTGCCGTCGGCCTCCGCCTAAATCCGCACCCATCTCTCCTCCTCCTCCCCTCTAGACCGCACAAGAGCACCTCCACCGTCACCGTGAGCCCCTCCCGTGCTTCTCCCCCTCCTCCCCGTTGCGGTTCCATCAAGTTCCACCACCACCGTCAGCCTTGTCCGCCGCGGTCGACGCCCTGCTCGACCCAGTGCCCCTGGGCGACCGTGCCACCCACGGTTGGACGCGGCCGGGTCCCCTGAGCACGCCGGTGGGCAGAACATCGCCGGAGACGCCCTGTAGCGCTGGTGGCCGGCGTCGAACACCTCCTCTGTCGCCCTTCGCGCCGCGCGGGATGTTGGGGATGAACCTGACAAGCGGGCCCCGCTCGTCAGTGGCCCAGCCACCGGGCCACGCTGGCAAGTGGAGGCGGGTTCGCCCCTTCTCGTGTCCCCGCGGTGAAGGCGCACTCCACGTGGGCACCTTTGACGTGGCCCCTGCGCGCGTGCAGCCGAGCAGCTGGGCCGGCCCATCAGCTATCCCTCGCCCACCGCGCAGAATAAGTGGTATAACCTTTTTCCTTTTTCCTTTTCCAGTCAACTTCAAAAATCCATAGATTATTTATTCTAAGTCCAAATTTAATGATTCAAATTTCTTATGACTCCATAAATCATGATCTTTCACATGGTGCTATTTGCACATTTTTCTAGAAACTTTCTATTCATAAATATTTATCAAAACCCCAATTTCCATTTCTGTGATGAACTTTAGAAAATCACAGAGAGCCCATTTTTGATCCAAATTCCATGATTCAAATTCCTAGGTGTTACTAAGTTCAAAACTTAGTTTTTGAACATTTTTACTAATACTTCCTATACCACATAAAATAATGGTCTATTTCTTCATATTTGTCAACTTTGCAAATCCATAGGAAAATCATTTCAACTCCAAATCCAGTGAAACCAATTCCTAGATGCTTCTAAAATCATCCTTTGTTAAATGGGTGCATTTGCTCATTTTTAAAAAATATGTTTCTGTACACTTCTTGCAATCCCATAAAACCCTTGATTCCATCATATCGAAATGTTTAGAAATATCCATTGATCCACTTCCAATGAAATCACCTTGGTCATTCCTCATATGACCAGAGCTATCCTAGAAAAGTCCAACTCGCATTTTTACAGCACTTTTATTTTCTGTCTTGTTGTGTTGCTTATTATGATTGTTTCCGGCGTTAGTTGACGAAGTAGACGGAGTACTTGGAGAAGGACCAGAAGACTTGAAGACTCAGATGAACCAGGCAAGCGGCCCTTTGACCATGTCTATGAAACTCTTTTTAGGCATGTCATATAGCACTTTATTACTAGTGTTGCTCCGAGATCATGATGAGGTGGTAACCACTTTGGTGGGTTGCCTCCGTTACTTCCTCATTGATACTTGCATTTTGCATGACCCTACCTCCTTATGAGGGTTATGCCGGTGGGAGTAGATAGGATGCCAAAGTAGTTGCTACGCAAAAAGGGACAGGAACATGCATAGTGATGGAGTCAAAGTATTTTCAAAAGGACTTTTCGAAAACCCCGTCGGGTGCCACTTATGCCCAAGGGAGATGATGAGTTGGGTAACCACTTGATGACGAAGTGGTGTACCGAGACAAGTGTGTGTTGTTTTCCAAAACGAATTGGTTTAAGTTGCGACCGTTATTCCAACCTTACATGCGCAACCACTCTACCCTTATATGGGAAAGGGCATTATTGATTACCTAGGTCGATACTAGCTTGGAGCCGCATTACTGGTGACGGGGGAGAGTTGGTGCTCTCTCTCGGGACGAGGTCGTGCCAGGTAGGGCGGCCATGACTGTTTTCACAAGGCACCGGATACACCGTTGTGTCCCCTCTCGGATGTTACGATCTCGAGCGAGTCTCGTATGATGTACATCGTGAGGATACGGAACAACGAGTGGACTCCTTGTTAGTGTCGTTTAGGGAAAGATAGTGATCGGGTGCTTACCCCAGGTACTTGAGGTACCGCGGGTCGTGGATGACACGGAAGTTCCCCGGATCTTGTGGGTAAAGTGTGCAACCTCTGCAGAGTGTAAAACTATTCGAATAGCCGTGTCCACGGTCAAGGACAGTTGGGTAACCGCTCTTCGGCTGCGTCCACATGTTTACAAACCAGTGTGTGTGCTTGGATAAGTGGGAAGAACTACTTGGGTCAAGTCAAAGGACTTGACGTGATTGAGTTGGGTTGGTGCCCACTCTATTTATGTTGATATCTGTAACCTGTCCTCTTGGTTACTTGAATTCTCCTGATGCATGTCTTACTAGTTGTTGAACATGTCATTGCACTCAAAACTAGCTTTCCGCAAAAAAAATACCTATATCATGCATTGTTGTACCTTGAACCAAAACATGTGTTGCTTGCGAGTACATTCAAAGTACTCATTGGCTTGCCACTGGTTATTTTATTGGCCAGGCATGAAAGAACATGATATGAAGAAGAATACTTCGGTGAAGAACATGCGAGCTAGGACACTTCCCAGTCAGAATGCCTGTAGGGTTAAGGCAGATGGCATGGGTCCAAGTTATCGACGAAGATTTCCGCTGCAATGTTATACTCAAGACTTGACCATAATGGTCCTACTTGTGTAATACGGTATGTATGGATGTAAGACTCTTGTTATTCAGCTTTTGTGTGTTCAGTGAGCATTGATCTCTGGGATCACTGTACACGTTCATTCGGTGTCACGACTTATGAGTTGGTGTCCCCACAGAGCTGGTATCAGAGCCATCCTGACTGTAGGAAGCCTTAGTTAGCGTGGTCGTTAGTTAGGGTAAAACCAATTCCAAAACTATTACTAGTTTTCAAAACTATCTATACTTCTCTTCCCTTCTTAGTTTTTTTTTTGAAACTAAGGTATACTTTCCTTATGATCTCTTCCCCTTCAAAACCTTTGGTCGCTAGAACCCTTATGCCCCTGACTACTAGGTTCCTTGTAATCCTTGTGGATAATTTAGAAGGAAGATGCCTTGCTAGACATTCACCCACATCTCCTGAACACAAGATTGGCGGCATCACAACAAGACGATACCAACAGAAGATAAATCCTCAAGGGATGAGGACCTGAAGACCCAGGAGATGGTGACACCCTTGACACTGCCCCGAAGATGATACAACCTTAGCCTACGACGATCAGGGCATAGGATATGCAAGATCATGATGTATATCGCTGATAGGGTAACCCTGTCACTACCGTTGTTGCATCGGCAACCACCGGTGGATGAGAACCTCGCCATTTGGTCCGCCTCACTATAGTGAGCAGGAAAACGGTTCTCTTCATTTCCCGCTCTTGGTGTCGATATTGTCATCAACGTAACCGACATGTTGGACCTCTACTATGCCTTGTTAATGTCACTGCATAAAGGATTACCTACCTGGTACCGTCGACGCCTTAGAAGACAAAACGGGATCGTCAGGATTAAGAAGACAACAGAAGACCGAGTCAATACCAGCTACAAGGAGCCACCTTCACCCCATCACTTCCACAGACAAGAAGTTGTTGAAGAATTTTCAGGCTCAACCTGAATCATTTCATCGGACAACTACTAGAGACGTAGCAACACCTGAGGAAACTCAGAAGACTGCACGAGGCTCAAGGCACGATTACTGGATCCAAGAACCCCTAGGGTAGGATGAGTCGTGTACCCCCTATGCGCAGTCGAGTCCGTATGATGGTTCGAATAGAACCATGATTGTGTGTTTCTTGCTTTTATTTGTTTGTGTTTTGATATCAGTCGCCCTTTTTGCCGTAGGCAACAAGTACGCAACTATATCACCTGCCTTATTTTGTTGATTGTGTTGGCCCTTTTTGGCACTTGTTGTTTGCACCCGCACTATAGAACCCCCTTTAGGCATCCCCCTTTATGCTACTTTTCCCTATCATCTCCCGCCTCAACTGAAGACCGGCAAGACAAGCTACACCAAGGATTCTGCCTCGGCAACCAACTAGCAATGAAGACTTCTGCTACAATCTCCACGACCAAGTGAAACCCCGTAGAGTTATGTTTAACCCTCCAGACTAGAAACCCATTCCTAGACCCTTCGAGACTTCATGAGATACCCCAGCTCGAGTCCTTGACCATGTGCTTAACCCACGGTATTGCAAGAGAACCAGTTAAGCCTCTGTAAACCTTGCACATCACTGGGTTCATTATGGAACTAATGGACATAGCGAACAAGCACATTATCATCCTAATATAGCACCAGAACTGACGATGCCATACGGAAGACCAGTTTGAGGATATAGAAACAGAGGACAAATGACTTGATGAGTTTATATCAGTGACCTTGAGGAATCATCTGAGACTTTGGTGGATAATGAGGCCTTTCATGTTGGTAGATGAACTTGGTGGGATCATGTTGATAGAGTAGCATAACTTTCATTACCCCTGGAGTAAATTGGATTTTGTAGGACGATTATGATCGCAAGCTGAAACTCCTGGAAGTGCAAGGATTTGACTTGATCAGATGATATTGATAGAAGACAGTTGATATTACGTAAATAACATGAGGGGAACATGTAGGAATTCTCGTTGGACAAGAGATTTGGATTTAAGTAGGCGATTCTAGTTGAATATAGATGTTGAGTGTGTCTACATGGTTCGGAGTAAATTGGATTTAGACTGATGATCTCGATTATGATACCATGTTTCTTGGAGGACGATAAACTAGGAGATTGGATTAATTGTTGGAGTTTATCTAGGGATATGTATGAGCTTGATCTTGGAGTTTACATGATCATGATAATGGAAATTGATGGACTTACTATAGTAGAGACAACCCTTTCAAGCATTTGGGGATTATATGGACTTTAGGAGATCATGTGGAACATCATAAACATTGGATTTGTAGAATTAAATGGATTATGTAGTGATTGATGAAAGCTAATGGGCTGTTGGTTGATTCATAGGAAGGAAACAAGATCTTGGAGTGGCTTACGACGTGTTTCCTTAGGATAGAGATGTTTTATTATGGACCTTGGATCAATAGACTGAGCACTTGGATTGTGGTGATTAAATTCAAGCTTAGCAGCTTATATGTTCTACCCATGGATTTGTAGGGGTAGCCATACATACGAGTTTGGGGATTGTAGACATATATGATTTTGTTAGACCTCCTCTCGAGAGTCATGAGGATATGAATAACATGAGTGATGATTGGAGTTGACCTATACGGGATGATTCTTTCGATAACATGATGTGATTATTTGGAAAGACTAGATAGAATAATTGGCATCTCAGAAACTGTGCTCAAGGATAAGATGATAAATGTTCACTTGCACACTAGAATCCTTGAAACCGTTAAGCCCCACCAAGCCACGATATGGTAGGAATCACAACCATGGGCTTTGGCTCTAGGACAAGGAAACCTTAGCCAATACACAACCATGACCACCACCGATACCCCAACCTATACCCTATGTACCCCGTGGGCAAGTCTTCACGGAGTACTCGGACAACTTAGTTGCCATCTTTCCTTGATGACATACTTGCCTACCCGAAGACGGAAGAAGGACCGTTCAGCTGGTTAGGGAACATCTGAAGATCGCCATGTCCAGGAGGAAGAACTACACCAACCACCATCGTCAAGAAGTAAACCTCCGCATCAAAGACCAGGCATATCTGCAAGCCACTTCTCTCAAGGGAACCAAGCATTTTCATGACAAGGAAATCCATGCCAAGATTCATCGTCCCTCTTCGAGATCACTCCAAGATTTAACAACCCCCTCCAAGATCGCCACAAGGCGAAGAGAAGACAGCTACCAGTTAGAGTTACTACCTGAGTTACCCACTTTGCATAGCGTTTTCCACGCAGCACACCTCCGGAAGTGTTTTCGACTTCCTAGCTAGCCCGATCCCTACCAGGGCATCAATCACCAAACCATTGACCCCAGCCCAATATGACTTATGCGAAAGACCCCAAGGGCAATATGGATCAGGCAGAGCATCATACACGAAGCCACACCATCAAGTACTTCAAGTTCAATGGAGCACCAAACAGAACCAGAAGCAGTATGAGGACATGAAGACTACCCCAAATCCAAGTTTCCGTATTCCTTTCCGCGCCTAGTCTGGGAATCTCGGGGACGAGATTCTTGTAAGCGGGGTAGGTCTGTCACACCCTGATTTCCATGCCACAACACTTAAGCTAATAAATCATGATAAAATGTGGTTTGACAAAAAACTTTTGAGTGTTTTGGACTTTGCTTGGTTTGATTTTTGTGTGTTGTTTGCAAGTGCTCTAAAAATCAAATAAATCCTCCAACTCTTATACTCCTTCTCCTTGATCCAAAACCTCTTCCCAATGATCATGCCATGTGTATAGTACAATATAGTATTTTCTTACAAAAATAATTTGGCCAAATAGTATTTTCAAAAATTAGTTTTCCAAAAAACCCCTTGATTGAGGATTGCACTGCAAGTACTTAATTAAGGGCAGTAAAAATCTTTCCAAAAATATTTTTGGCTCCTATTAGATATAGGTTACCCAGAAACCACAAAAATATAATTTTAAAAGTTATTTTCCTATTTTATTTAAACGCTTTTTCTTAAGGCCATAAATGGTCTTAAATAGGTTAAAATTATTTTAAGGCTTTAAAAATATTTGATAAAAATTAGGGAGACTCAATGGACATATATTTCCATATATATGAGTTTCAACACATGGTCATGATCAAAATATTGGACAAAACCTCCCAAAACCATTTCTGCTCATTTCAAGGATTTGAAATATTTCTACATGAAATATTTTCACAAAAATCCAAGAAAATTCTAGCATGTCACATATGACATTTTTGATGATCTTTCCAAGTACCATGTCATGGAGAATAGTATAACCCCATGAAACCCTCTGAAAACCACTTCTGTCCTTTTTCAAGTTTGAACAGCTTTGCACTGTCAAACATGTCCAATTACTCTCAAACTTGGTGCACATGCTCAAATGGTGTAATAATGCATCCAGACCAAATGGCACAAGTTGGAGACAATGTTATCTTGATCAAAGTGCCCCAAAACCCTCTCTGACCAGAATCAAATTTGAACAAGTTTGTACTGCCAACTTTTTCTCCTTGACCCCAACTTTTGTGAGCATGTTCACATGACCAAATGAGGCCACTACACCAAGTGGTGCATCAAGGAGAATTGATTTGCATGACTAAATCTTGGTAAAACCATTTCTGTTGATTTCTAGGGTTTACCAAAGTTACATTGGCCACTTTGCCCAAATGAGCTCCAAATTGGTGGAAGGCCCTAATTATATGTGCCATTTCACCCTTTGGAGTCTCATTCCAAATAGAGTTCATTTTCTTGCCCAAACCAGCATCAAACACCTTTTGCATTTTTAACTAAAACCCTGTTTGGGCCTCTTCCACTAATCCAAATGAGTTCTCCTCTTTACCACACCTCCTCCTAACCTCCCTCTACCTCTGGCATTCAGCACAAGTCAATGCATATTGATCAAGGGGATGGAACCACCAATTTTCTATTCTGGACAGCCCCATTTCCACTCTTCTCCTTCCTCTCTCTTCACCCACTAGCCATCCTAAGCATCCAAGGCCAAGATCCCTTCCTTAGCACCCCCCAAATACTACTGGACATGCAAGGGCACGCCCACAAGCATACAAAATGGCCTGGCATGCCATTTGGGCGCTCTGGAGCGCGCTACAGTGCGCTCCCGCACTGTAGCCGCCCCCTTCCAACCGCCTCCGGCCACCTAGGGCCTCCCTCTCGTGTCCCCCGAGGTCCCCTCGACATCCGCAGCACGCTACACTGTCGTCCCCCTCCTCTCTCTCTCCCTCTCCGGCTCTCCTCGCGTGCGGACAGAGCGCCGCCCGGGCGCGCCAGTCACTGGCCGCGGCAAGGACCCGCTTGCCGCATTGCCCACTCCCTCTCTCTCTTCCTGGCGCGCTACTCCACCCCCACGAGCGCCGCAGACAGCCCCGAGCCTCCTCCCGTGGCCACCACGGCCATTTCCGCGGGTGCCCGTAGGCCACGTCCACGGTGAGCCATGGCCTCGCCACTTAAGGGCTCCCGAGGCCTCCCTCTGGATCCCATCCACTCTCCCTCTCTCCCAGCAACCCCCTGGACCAACCCACTCCCCTCCTCGCGCTCTCCATCAGCCACCATGGCTGGAGCCTTGCCGTCGGCCTCCGCCTAAATCCGCACCCATCTCTCCTCCTCCTCCCCTCTAGACCGCACTAGAGCACCTCCACCGTCACCGTGAGCCCCTCCCGTGCTTCTCCCCCTCCTCCCCGTTGCGGTTCCGTCAAGTTCCACCACCACCGTCAGCCCTGTCCGCCGCGGTCGACGCCCTGCTCGACCCAGTGCCCCTGGGCGACCGTGCCACCCACGGTTGGACGCGGCCGGGTCCCCTGAGCACGCCGGTGGGTAGAACATCGCGGGAGACACCCTGTAGGGCCGGTGGCCGGCGTCGAACACCTCCTCTGTCGCCCTTCGCACCGCGCGGGAGGTTGGGGACGAACCTGACAAACGGGCCCCGCTCGTCAGTGGCCCAGCCACCGGGCCACGCTGGCAAGTGGAGGCGGGTTCGCCCCTTCTCGTGTCCCCGCGGTGAAGGCGCACTCCGCGTGGGCACCGTTGACATGGCCCCTGCACGCGTGCAGCCGAGTAGCTGGGCCGGCCCATCAGCTATCCCTCGCCCAGCGCGCAGAATAAGTGGTATAACCTTTTTCCTTTTTCCTTTTCCAGTCAACTTCAAAAATCCATAGATTATTTATTCTAAGTCCAAATTTAATGATTCAAATTTCTTATGACTCCATAAATCATGATCTTTCACATGGTGCTATTTGCACATTTTTGTAGAAGCTTTCTATTCATAAATATTTATCAAAACTCCAATTTCCGTTTTTGTGATGAACTTTAGAAAATCGCAGAGAGCCCATTTTTTTCCAAATTCCATGATTCAAATTCCTAGGTGTTCCTAAGTTCAAAACTTAGTTTTTGAACATTTTTACTTATACTTCCTGTACCACATAAAATAATGGTCTATTTCTTCATATTTGTCAACTTTGCAAATCCATAGAGACATCATTTCAACTCCAAATCCAGTGAAACCAATTCCTAGATGCTTCTAAAATCATCCTTTGTTAAATGGGTGCCTTTGCTCATTTTTCAAAAATATGTTTCTATACACTTCTTGCAATCCCATAAACCCTTGATTCCATCATATTGAAATGTTTAGAAATATCCATTGATCCACTTCCAATGAAATCACCTTGGTCATTCCTCATATGACCAGAGCTATCCTAGAAAAGTCCAACTCACATTTTTACAGCACTTTTATTTTCTGTCTTGTTGTGTTGCTTATTATGATTGTTTCCGACGTTAGTTGACGAAGTAGACGGAGTACTTGGAGAAGGACCAGAAGACTTGAAGACTCAGATGAACCAGGCAAGCGGCCCTTTGACCATATCTATGAAACTCTTTTTAGGCATGTCATATAGCACTTTATTACTAGTGTTGCTCCGAGATCATGATGAGGTGGTAACCACTTTGGTGGGTTGCCTCCGTTACTTCCTCATTGATACTTGCATTTTGCATGACCCTACATCCTTATGAGGGTTATGCCGGTGGGAGTAGATAGGATGCCAAAGTAGTTGCTACGCAAAAAGGAACGGGAACATGCATAGTGATGGAGTCAAAGTATTTTCAAAAGGACTTTTCGAAAACCCCATCGGGTGCCACTTATGTCCGAGGGAGATGATGAGTTGGGTAACCACTTGATGACGAAGTGGTGTACCGAGACAAGTGTGTGTTGTTTTCCAAAACGGATTGGTTTAAGTTGCGACCGTTATTCCAACCTTACATGTGCAACCACTCTACCCTTATATGGGAAAGGGCATTATTGATGACCTAGGTCGATACTAGCTTGGAGCCGCATTACTAGTGACGGGGGAGAGTTGGTGCTCTCTCTCGGGACGGGGTCGTGCCAGGTAGGGCGGCCATGACTCTTTTCACAGGGCACCGGATACACCGTTGTGTCCCCTCTCGGATGTTACGATCTCGAGCGAGTCTCGTATGATGTACATCGTGAGGATACGGAACAATGAGTGGACTCCTTGTTAGTGTCGTCTAGGGAAAGATAGTGATCGGGTGCTTACCCCGGGTACTTGAGGTACCGCGGGTCGTGGATGACACGGAAGTTCCCCGAATCTTGTGGGTAAAGTGTGCAACCTCTACAGAGTGTAAAACTATTTGAATAGCCGTGTCCATGGTCAAGGACAGTTGGGTAACCGCTCTTGGGCTACGTCCACATGTTTACAAACCAGTGTGTGTGTTTGGATAAGTGGGAAGAACTACTTGGGTCAAGTCAAAGGAATTGACATGATTGAGTTGGGTTGGTGCCCACTCTATTTATGTTGATATTTGTAACCTGTCCTCTTGGTTACTTGAATTCTCCTGATGCATGTCTTACAAGTTGTTGAACATGTCATTGCACTCACTAGCTTTCCGCAAAAAATTTACCTATATCATGCATTGTTGTACCTTGAACCAAAACATGGGTTGCTTGCGAGTACATTCAAAGTACTCATTGGCTTGCCACTGGTTATTTTATTGGCCAGGCATGAAAGAACATGATATGAAGAAGAATACTTCGGTGACGAACATGCGAGCTAGGACGCTTCCCAGTCAGAATGCCTGTAGGGTTAAGGCAGATGGCATGGGTCCAAGTTATCGACGAAGATTTCCGCTGCAATGTTATACTCAAGACTTGACCATAATGGTCCTACTTGTGTAATACGGTATGTATGGATGTAAGACTCTTGTTATTCAGCTTCTGTGTGTTCAGTGAGCATTGATCTCTGGGATCACTGTACACGTTCATTCGGTGATCACAACTTATGAGTCGGGGTCCCCACAAAATACTTCAGTTTGTCCATCAGTTTGGGGGTGACAAGTAGTACTAAAAAGCAGTTTAGTCCCCAACTTAGCCCATAAACATCTCCAAAAGTGGCTAAGGAATTTAGTATCACGATCTGAAACAATAGTGTTTGGCACACCATGCAAGCGAATAATTTCCCGAAAGAAGAAATCAGCAACATTAACAACACCATCGCTTTTATGACATGGTATAAAGTGTGCCATTTTCGAGAATCTATCCACGACAAAAAATATGCTATCCCTCCCCTTCTTCGTTCGAGGTAAACCTAAAACAAATTCCATAGATATATCTTCCCAAGGAACACTAGGTATAGGCAAAGGCATATATAAACCATGAGGATTGAGTCCTGACTTAGCTTTTGTTGGGGAACGTTGCAGAAAATAAAAAAATTCTACGGTTTCACCAAGATCTATCTATGAGTTCATCTAGAAACGAGTGACCGGAGTGCATCTATATACCTTTGTAGATCGCGAGCGGAAGCGTTCAAGAGAACGGGGTTGAAGGAGTCGTACTCGTCGTGATCCAAATCACCGAAGATCCTAGCGCCGAACGGACGGCACCTCCGCGTTCAACACACGTACGGAGCGGATGACGTCTCCTGCGCCTTGATCCAGCAAGGAGGAGGGAGAGGTTGAGGAATATGGCTCCAGCAGCAACACGTCGGCGTGGTGGTGGTGGAGAGGCAGTACTACGGCAGGGCTTCGCCAAGCTTTATGGAGGGGGAGGAGGTGTTGGAGTGGGAGAGGGAGGCACCAGGGGCAAGGGTGCGACTGCCCTCCCTCCCCCCTCTATATATAGGGTCCCCAGGGGGCGCCGGCCCTGGAGATGGGATCTCCCAAGGGGGCGGCAGCCAAGGGGGTGGAGTGCCCCCCAAGGCAAGTGGGGCGCCCCCCCACCCTAGGGTTTCCAACCCTAGGCGTAGGGGGGCCAAGGGGGGTGCACCAGCCCACTATGGGCTGGTTCCCCTCCCCACTTCAGCCCATGGGGCCCTTCGGGATGGGTGGCCCCACCCGGTGGACCCCCGGGACCCATCCGGTGGTCCCGGTACAATACCGGTGACCCCGAATTCTCCCGATGGCCGAAACTGCACTTCCTATATATAATTCTTCACCTCCGGACCATTTTGAAACTCCTCGTGACGTCCAGGATCTCATCTGGGACTCTGAACAACTTTTGGATTACTGCATACTCATATCTATACAACCCTAGCGTCACCGAACCTTAAGTGTGTAGACCCTACGGGTTCGAGAGACATGCAGACATGATCGAGATGACTCTCTGGTCAATAACCAATAGCGGGATCTGGATACCCATGTTGGCTCCCACATACTCCATGATGATCTCATCGGATGAACCACGATGTCGAGGATTCAAGTAATCCCGTATACAATTCCCTTTGTCAATCGGTACGTTACTTGCCCGAGATTCGATCGTTGGTATCCCAATACCTCGTTCAATCTTGTTACCGGCAAGTCACTTTACTCGTACTGTAATGCATGATCCCGTGACCAACCACTTGGTCACATTGATCTCATTATGATGATGCATTACCGAGTGGGCCCTGAGATACCTCTCCGTTATACGGAGTGACAAATCCGAGTCTTGATCAGTGTCAACCCAACAGATGCTTTCAGGGATGCCTGTAATATACCTTTATAGTCACCCAGTTACGTTGTGATGTTTGGCACACCCAAAGCACTCCTACGGCATCCGGGAGTTACACGATCTCATGGTCTAAGGAAACGATACTTAACATTGGAAAAGCTTCAGCAAACGAACTACACGATCTTGTGCCAGGCTTAGGATTGGGTCTTGTCCATCACATCATTCTCCTAATGATGTGATCTCGTTATCAATGACATCTAATGCCCATAGTCAGGAAACCATGACTATCTGTTGATCAACCAGCTAGTCAACTAGAGGCTCACTAGGGACGTGTTGTGGTCTATGTGTTCACACATGTATTACGATTTCCGGATAACACAATTATAGCATGAACAATAGACAATTATCATGAACAAGGAAATATAATAACAATCCTTTTATTATTGCCTCTAGGGCATATTTCCAACAGCTTTTTGACATGTAGTGCAGCGAGCAACAAAACGCTCAACATCCTGTCTCATCTTTGGCCAAAAGAAATGTGTAGCAAGTACGTCCTTCGTCTTATTCACGCCAAAGTGTCCCATTAATCCTCCTCCATGCGCCTCCTGCAACAACAAAAGACAAACAGAGCTAGCAGGAATGCATAGCTTGTTAGGACGGAACACAAAGCCATCATTAATAATGAACTTGTTCCATGTTCTTCCTTCTTTACAATTCTGCATTACATCTTCAAAATCAGCATCATGCACATATTGATCTTTGATGGTCTCCAAACCAAATATTTTGAAGTCAAGTTGTGAAAGCATAGTATAGCGACGAGACAATGCATCAGCAATAACATTTTCTTTACCCTTCTTGTGTTTAATGACATAAGGTAAAGTCTCAATGAATCCAACCCATTTAGCATGTCTACGATTCAGTTTAGCTTGACTTTTAATATGTTTGAAAGATTCATGATCAGAATGTATAACAAATTCTTTGGGCCATAAATAATGTTGCCATGTCTCTAAAGTCCGAACAAGAGCATATAATTCTTTATCATAAGTATAATAATTCAGACTAGGCCCACTCAATTTTTCAGAAAAGTATGCAACAGGTTTGCCATCTTTTAATAACACACCTCCTAATCCAATTCCACTAGCATCACATTCAAGCTCAAAACTCTTATTAAAATCAGGAAGTTGGAGTAAAGGAGCATGTGTCAACTTATCTTTCAATACCATGAAGGCTTCTTCCTGTGTAGTACCCCAAACAAAAGGCACATCCTTCTTTGTAAGCTCATTGAGAGGTGCAGCAATGGTGCTAAAATCTCTCACAAAACTCCTATAGAAACCAGCGATTCCAAGAAAACTCCTCACTTGTGTGACTGTTTTGGGCTGCAGCCAACTCTCAATAGCTTCAATCTTGGCTTTATCAACTTCAATTCCCTGTGGAGTCACAACATAGCCAAGAAAAGATACTCGGTCGGTGCAAAAGGTGCACTTCCCAAGGTTACCAAACAAACGTGCATCACGTAGAGCATTAAAAACAGCATGTAAATGTTCCAAATGTTCTTTCAAAGATTTGCTATAAATCAGTGTATCATCAAAATAGACTACCACAAAACGTTCAATGAAAGCATGTAAAACCTCGTTCATTAGTCTCATGAAAGTACTAGGTGCATTAGTTAACCCAAAAGGCATGACTAACCACTCATATAAACCAAACTTAGTTTTAAAAGATGTTTTCCATTCATCTCTCAATTTCATACGAATTTGATGGTATCCACTACGCAAATCAACTTTGGAGAATATTGTAGAGCCACTCAATTCATCAAGCATATCATCTAGCCTAGGAATAGGATGACGATAACGAATAGTAATATTGTTAATGCCTCTACAATCAACACACATACGCGACGTACCATCCTTTTTAGGCACTAGTATAATAGGAACAGCACAAAGGACTAAGAGATTCGCGTATATAACCTTTGTCGAGCAGCTCCTGTACTTGACGCATAATCTCCTTCGTCTCCTCTGGATTGGTACCGGTATGGTGCACGGTTGGGTAGCGATGCACCAGGAATTAAGTCAATTTGATGCTCAATCCCTCGAATAGGTGGTAATCCCGGTGGCACGTCTTGTGGGAAGACGTCAGCAAACTCCTGCAAAATGTTAGTGACAGCAGGGGCAAAGAGGAAGGCACGGCCTCGAATGAAAATAATGCCTATTTGCACACAAAACCATAGCAAACAGATTTGCTAGAATCTAGCTCATCAATATCAGATTTGGTGGCAAGTAAACATGCACTTTTCAATTTAATTTCTGAAGCAACAGTAGATGGTTTATTATTAGGCTTCATTTGTTGCTCAAATTCTTTTGCCACAATCTGATTTTTCACTCTTATTTTTCTCCTGTTTTGCTTTTATTAGCTCTATTAATATCATCTTTCAAAATGGAATTAGGAGTCATAGGAAGGAAAGTAATATTTTTATCCTTATGAACAAGAGTATACTGATTGGTTCTACCATGGTGTACAGAATTTTAATCAAATTGCCATGGTCTACCAAGTAATAAGGAACATGCTTGCATAGGTACCACATCACAATCAACATAATCAGCATATGTAGAGATACTAAAATGCACACGAACAGTACGTGTTACCTTAACCTTGTCGCTGTTGTTGAACCATTGGATGTAGTAAGGATGTGGATGTGGTCTTGTGGTGAGAGATAGTGTCTCCACCATCTCCATGCTAGCCAAGTTGTTGCAGCTCCCTCCATCTATGATGACGCGAATAGAACGTTCCTTCACAACTCCCTTTGTATGGAGCAAATTATGCCTCTGATTTTACTCAGCTTGTGTAACCTGCACACTCAAAACACGTTGAGCAACTAAACATTCATACCTGTCAGCATCTTCAGCAGCCATGTATTGTGTCTCATGATCAGAATCATCTCCACTGTGTTCTTCATGTGTAATAAGAGCCAAAGTCTCCTAATCATAGTCACTAGCGGACTCATACCCACCATCCTCAGTAGCAATCATCAAACGCTGAGATTTGCATTCTCTCGCAAAATTTCCTCTTCCCTTACAACAACGACAAATAATATCACTTGTGTTCCCTGTAGACGCCATGGAGGAAGAAGAGCTCTGTGCTGGCCCAGAAGGTGTGCTCTTGGCAGATAGTGGTGGTTGTGCCTGCTTTCTTGTATCACGGTTGGAGGTGGCACCTGAAGGAGGTGATGGTGCTGTGGAAGTAGATGATGCATGTGGTGTCCATGATGAAGGCCGGCCTGCAGAAAAGTTAGTTCGCGCCAAGGCCTGTCGATCCTGCACTTCACATTCAGCTTTACACGCAAGATGGAATAAACGAGTGATATTATTATAATCCTTATAGTCTAGAATGGTCTGAATCTCTCTATTTAATCCACCCAGAAAACGTGCAAGCATAGCTTCATTCTCCTCAACAATACCAGATCTAATCAAACCAGTTTGTAATTCCTGATAATATTCTTCTACCGGATTTTTTCCTTGTCTTAAGCGCTGCAATTTTTGAAGTAATTCACGTTGATAATATGGTGGAACCCAACGACTACGCATAGCAGTTTTCAAAGCAGCCCAAGTAGCTGGAACAGGATATAATCTACAATGTTCAGACCACCAAACTCATGCAAAGCTAGTGAAAGCACAAACAGCAGGAGGAACACGTCCCTCCTCAGGATGTTGTAAACATGTAAATCGTTGTTCAGTTTCTAACTCCCAAGTAAGATATATATCAGGAACATATCTATCCTAAATGGTGGAATATTCAATTTCAGTTTAGGGAGATGGTCATGATCTCGTACCTGAGGGGGAGCCCAAACATTGCCATTATTTGCATGTGGACGACCTGGTGGTTGTGGTGCTGGTGGTTACACGTAGTTCTGATTTTGATCAATTTCATCCTCGTAATCTCCCACATAATCATCCTCCTCCGCATCAGCAGCAGGAGCCACAGAAGTATCAACAGCAGCACCAACAGTTTGGCCAAGCGCAAGAGGGACACGGATCGCTCGGCGGAGGGCGGTTTCGCGACGTGGACGTAGTCGTTGTTGTTGTTGTAGAGGTGCGTTAGGTGCAGCCGGTGGTGGTGGTGGAAGACGCGCGAGCAATTCGTTAAACTTATTATCGAGCTTTGTTTCGAACGTCTTCTCCATGCCATCTATCTTCTCCATGGCCTCTTCAAATCTGTTGACCTCATCTTGCACCTGTCCACTCACCATTTATCATGCAACTCCTTATTCGTCGTGTTCTCCCAGTCAGTCTCGTCGGCTTGTGATCCTGGCATGGTTAGAAGCAATAGAAACACACAAGAATATGATCCTACAAACTACTAACAAGAGGTGGTGGTGGGTGTCACAAATCCATGAAGCAAATCTCAAATTCTTACCAGTCTTACCCAGCAGCAGGCGGTGATCGGCAACAGTTGTAGTCAAAACTCTCAAAAGCTTGGATAGAGCGATTGCCAGGGAGAGTCAAACGCACGACGTAGATGTATGTGGAGCTGGGAAGGCTTATTGTATGGTAGCAAAAAGGATCAGCAATAATCAATTCAGAGATGCAAAGTTGAATAAACGCTCAACGACGGTACTGTGCTAGTCCTAGGCTAGACCGTGCTAGAGACGCGAGCCTAGAACACTAACAAAATCACGGCGCTGCACGTAAACAAGGGAAAAGCACACTCTGATTTTTTTCGCTCTTTTTTTTGCGCTCTTTTTTTTGCGCTCCTCTTTTTTTTTTGCAAAAATACACTATAATGGCGAGTGTCTCAAAACTCTTCCCAGGTCAAACTGACAGGATGGGCACAAAAAATATTTTGACTTTTTTTCTGAAATCAGGGCAGCGATGACGAAAAAGTGCGACAAAAAATCACTATGATGGCGAGTGTCTCAAAAGACTTAAAAAAGCCTAAAAATAGGATAGGGAAAAATATTTTTGGTCGCCGAAATTTTGGCCTAAAAACTGCCCGGGGGTCTCCAGACTCTTTTGTTTTTCGAAACCTACTCAGGCAAGGAAACACGAATCCGAATTTAGATGGATCTCGAAAACAAACCTAATATGAAAGGAACTCAGATTGGTGGTGGATATATGGTGGTAGGATATGGCAGCGGGGGTGGTATATGGTAGCGGTGGTGGTATATGGATACGGATCGGTGGTGGTATATGGATACGGATTGGTGGTGGTATATGGACACGGATTCAGAGCGGTGGCGGATAAGCGGTGGTGGTAGATGGCAAGGCGATGATGATGGTGCGGAGGCGGCGTGACAACTTATGACCAGAACTCAAAACTCTAAAAGACTAGACTCTAAGACCAGCAACTTGACACGACGATGCAACCGCAAATTCAACAAAGCAAAAACCCTAAAAAGGATTATGCAAAGGCTCAGATTGGTTCGGATATGATGAACTAACCCTAATTTTTTTGGCTTTTTCGTGGACTGTAGGTATGAAGAGCAGACTCGATCTAAACTACGAAAAACTGTAAAATCTCACCGAGCAACCTGGAAATCTGATACCACTTCATAGAGGCAAAGGTGTCCCGATGTTTGATGAGATGGTGGCTATCGTTTTCTGTGGGAGTCGACCTTGACGATCCGACTACGAACGTGCGAGACGCCGCTCCTTAGCAATCGCTAAACCAACTTCCGAGGGTTATTGACCACGCCGGAGCACGATCAACCTGACCACGAGGGCCTATTTCCTGCGAGCAAACGAAGAACAAGCAAGAAACTAAGATTGCAATCTGGATATTGCGAATATAAGAGGAAAGCTTTATTGATCAAGGTGGGGTTCTGTGACGCCTTGGTCTGTTCGTTGAACACAAACGAAGTACGCGAAGTTGCAGCTATGGCGAACTTTTAATCTAAACAAAACCCAAAGTCTAAACGACGCCCTAAGGGCTGTATATATGGAGGAAGAGGAGGGAATTTCGTGGCCCTTGAGGGAGGGGTCCGAAACCAACCCTAACTCCTGTTTCCCCACACATACGGACTCTAAAAACAGCCTATATTGAAGTATTTCGAAACTACATGGGCCTGGCCCAATAATAAGGTGACGCAGCACCTAGAATAGCCTATGGACGAATATTATGAAGTGTCATCTTGTATATTTCGTCCAAGGCTTCATGCACTCCTTATGGTGGCTTCAAAGTCGTGAAATCATCACTTGTAACTCCGTTCTTGATCCCCTTGCGCATGCCATCAACTCCATGCGTGTTCTTGCTCCAATGTCCATCCTTCTCCAAGCTAGGCCCTTCATTTGTAAGCAAAACAAATGTATCCAATTTAGGCAGTATCATATTATCATGAACATTAGAATCATTACCAAGAAACGAAAGTACCTGGTAATTTAATTGGCGTGCGCGAGCTCTAGTAATTGGTCCAGTATATGTAACAGTAGGGGTTGTGGGTGTAACAATGGTATTGATGTCCTCATTACTTATCCGCGTATTAATGAAAAGACAAACCTTACCGGGTTCTTGTGCATGTATCCTATCCATGCAGAGGTTGGACGCCTCTATACTTTTTAAGTAAACAAGTTTCCTCGGCAAGCTATCTTGTTGGTGCCTTCTATTGCTGTCGCGGGGTCTGGCCTGCTGGGCTTAAAAGTATGGAAGGGAACCGGCCCTTTATCAACCTTTTTCTGTCAGATGCCACTACAGCCTTCCTGACCGAAGGAACGTTCGGGTCAAAGGATGGGAGCACAGATGCTTCTAAGGCGACAAGGTTTCTCTATGCACAAATTCTCTTCTTACAAAGACATGTATGGATAAAAAGGAAACTTATATGTTTGGTTCGTAGAGGATCGATATGTAAGCTTGCTTTTCATCTCTTCTTCCCAGGATCGTATCAGCGGTAGGAGTCCTGTAGTTAGTGCAAGGGGGACATAGCAACATATGTCCTCATCTAAATTATCATGGTATGCTTATGCTAAGCTAATCATGCATGCATGTTGTTTTTATGGCGCCAGTGCTTTGTTTGTTTATCTGCTGCTCAGGGTCTACATCTGGCTTTGTACAAAGGGTTACATGCAACACCGGCAAGGCTTGTAGAAATGGTTGGCTGCCAGGGCAGGGCCCGGCAGCCACGTCTTATGGGTAGAACTTGTGAAGATGCTCAATATTCCATGAGTTTTGCATTTTGATGCCATCTTCCGTCTCCAGACAGACTGCGCCAGGTCAGGTGACTAGTACTACCCGGTAAGGGCCTTCCCACTTCGACGTCGACTTGTTGGAACCCTTGGCAGACTGAACACACCTAAGGACAACGTCGCCTTCCTCAATGCTCCAGGGATGGACCTTGTGGTTGTGATAGCGACGCAGGGCTTGCTGGTATTGTGCAGCACGTACAACAGCCCGGAGACGGTTCTCCTCAAGGGGCATGGCTTTGTCACGTCGGTGCTGCTCCTGCGCTACTTCATCGTAGGCAAATACTCTAGGTCACCCATATATGAGTTCCTGGGGAGCACTGCCTCTGCCCATGGACTAAAGAGAAGGGAGTCTACCGGTAGCCCAATTTGGTTTCTTACGGAGGGACCAAAGAACCATTGGCAGCTCATCGATTCACCGTCTACCACACTTTTGCAGCCTATCAAATGTTCTTGTCTTGAGTCCTCGCAGCACATCAGTGTTCCGCCTTTCAGCTTGTTCGTTGCTTTTGGGATGGGCAACAGAGGCAAATGAGACCTTGCTTCCAAGGTCTTGAACGTATTGCATGAAGTTGCGGCTTGTGAATTGGGTGTCGTTATCAGTGATGACTCTGGCGGGTACTCTGAAACTGCACACCAATCCCTTCAAGAACTTGATAGCTGATTGTGCGGTCACCTTCCTCACAGGATCCACTTCTGGCCACTTTGTAAACTTGTCGATTGCAATGTACAAGAATTCAAAGCCCCCGGTAGCACGGGGGAAGGGGCCCAGGATGTCGAGCCCCGAGACCGAAAATGGCCATGATAAATGGATCGTCTAGAGAGCTTGAGCAGGTTGATGGATGTTCTTGGAGTGGAACTAGTAGGCTTCACATCTGGTGACTAGCTCGATTGCATCTTGGAGGGCCGTGGGCCAGTAGAAACCTTGCCGGAAAGCCTTTCCAACAAAGGTTCTTGATCCAATATGAGAGTCGCACGTGCCTTTGTGTATCTCTGCCAATAGTTCCTTCCCCTCTTCCCGGCAAATGCACTTCAATTTCACACTGTTGGGCCTCCCTCTGTATAATGTGTCGTCGACAAACTAATACATACTGGCCCTCCGGGCTACTCTTTCGGCTTCTTCTTTCTCTTCCGTAATTTCTCCAGTTTGGTGGTAGTGGACGATGTGTTGTGCCCAGGTTGGAGCTTGTGGCTCGACAACTAGGGCCAATGGCACCTCCTCACTCGCGGGAGCACTTCCCTCGTGATAGAGGCAAAGGTGTCCCGTCTTTCGATGAGATGGAGGCTATCGTTTTGGAGGAAGTCGACTTTGACGATCCGACTACGAACGTGCGAGGACGTCGCGCCTTAGCAATCGCTAAACCAACTCCGAGAGGTTATTGACCACGCCGGAGCACGATCAACCTGACCACGAAGGTCTGTTTCCTGCAGGCAAACGAAGAACAAGCAAGAAACTAAGATTGCAATCTGGATGTTGCGAATATAAGAGGAAAGCTTTATTGATCAAGGTGGGGTTCTGTGACGCCTTGGTCTGGTCGTTGAACACAAACGAAGTACGCGAAGTTGCAGCTATAGCGAACTTTTAATCTAAACAAAACCCAAAGTCTAAACGATGCCCTAGGGGCTGTCTATATGGAGGAAGAGGGGGGAATTTCGTGGCCCTTGGAGGAGGGGTCCAAAACCCACCCTAACTCTTGTTTCCCCACACATACGGACTCTAAAAACAGCCTATATTGAAGTATTTCGAAATTACATGGGCCTAGCCCAAAAAGAAGGTGACGCGGCACCTAGAATAGCCTCTGGACGAAAATTATGAAGTGGCATCTTGTATATTTCGTCCAAGGCTTCATGCACTCATTATGGTGGCTTCAAAGTCCAGAAATCATCACTTGAAACTCTGTTCTTGTCTCCCTTGCGCATGCCATCAACTCCATGCTTGTTCTTGCTCCAATGATCATCCTTCTCCAAGCTAGGCCCTTCATTTGTAAGCAAAACAAATGTATCCAATTTAGGCAGCATCATATTCTCATAAACATTAGAATCATTGCCAAGAAACGAAAGTACCTGATAATTCAATTGGCGTGCGCGAGCTCTAGTAATTGGTCCAGTATGTATAGCAGCAGGGGATGTGGGTGTAACAATGGTATTGATGTCCTCATCACCTCGACCACAAAGACCTATGGTCCCGCGGAAGAGTGCGGCTCGCCAGGCGAGGTGGAGTTGTTCCTGGCAGCCCCCTTATCGGGGACCTTTGAATGTTCTGTCGGTGAAGGCTTGTCACTGCTAATGGAGATACTCATGGTTGAGTCAGATGGAGGACAAAGGTCCCTGGTTCCACAGGGAGCTTTTGTGCGGGACATTTATTTTGTTTGTTTGCATTTCATCATTGCATCGTCCGCATTGCATCCGCATGTTTTCATATAACTCGTAACTGTTCGTAGTTGCCGCCTCTCTCCTTGTCTCCGTGGCATGTCGTCAGACCGTTTGTCTTCCTTGACCTCGTCCGCCTAACCTCTCTTTGCACAGTGCATCGACCCCTCGCCTGTGTCCGAAACTTCCCCGAACCCAAACCGGACTATCATAACCGTTGGATTCGGATCATCTCCGACCACCTCTAAAACATCTTTGGTTTCTCTTTTGGTCTTCCTAACCTAATTATCTCAACCGTTTGATTATAATCGAAGGGTCCGATTAGCCTCCAATTAAAACCCTCATGCTATATATACAGACCAACCCCCTAATTTCTAGGGATCCTCCTAGCCCCGTCGCCACTATCTTCCTCGCGATCTCATCCCGATTCAATCCCACCAACGAGCGTCCGATTCCCCCGAACCAGCTTCCGCCCAAGCTTTCCCCTTCCTCACCTTGCTGCCAGCCTCCTATGCCCGAGCCCTGCAACCAACCAGCACGCCTCGTCGCCGTCCAGAGCCACCTCGTCCTCGCACCCCCAAGCTCCCTCACATGGCGGCCTCGCGCCTGAGCTCTTCATCAGCCTCGCGTCACCGGAGTCAAGCCGCCGGCTGCCTGATTCCCATGCGCATCTACCTCGAGGGCCTCCTCGTCCCCAACCAGCTTCGCCGACGACCTCCAGCCGCCTTCAACCGCCTGCTTCACACGCCCCTGTGCCCACGAGCGTCCGAGGCCGCAGCCTCCTCCTCGTCCAGGACCACCTCCCCTCGCCGGAGCACGCTGCCACTAGCGACCTCATCCACCAGGACGTCCCCTGGCCCTTCCCTTTTCTTTCCATTTCTCCTCGCTGTCTCTCCTCTCTGAACTATGTTGCTCTCTTGTGTTTGTTCATAGGAGCAGCAGCCGCCACGGACGCCATTTCCGCCGCCGCCCTGCCAAGTCCGTCCCGCCGGAGTTCCTCGTCACCGGGAACCGCGTCCCCGACCCTCGGACTGCCCAGATCCGCCACGCCCGCTGGTCCCCTGCCTCTCCATCACGCCTCTACCCGTCTCTTGCGTCGCAATGACCTGCTGCTGCTGCCTCTGTTGGTAAGGAGCAGAAGGAGCCCGCTCGTCCGTGTTGACCGCATCCACTCCACGAGTGGGCCACGATCCTCCCGCGGCCCAGCCACCATCTCCACCAACCTGGGCTTGGCCCATGGTGAGAACCCCCAGCCCACCTACCGTTTGCCCCTGTGCACTGTTGGGCCAGCCTACTAGATTCGGCCCGCGCACGTTTTTTTCCATATCTGCGAATTTGCTCATTATCCAGGGTTCTGCAGTTTTATAGAAAAACCCTCATGTTCATGCATTTAAATAACTCATCAAGCATGCATCATATTAAAATGTTTTATATATGTAACTTACTTAGAATTTTGCCTAGTTTCATAATATACCACTTTCATCCATGTTTAAATGTGTTGTTTGTGTTTATTTTGCATAATGCCATGCTAAAATGCTTTATTTCATAACTAAATAACCGTAGCTTGGATTTAAATAAACTTTATGTGTAAATGGGGTAGAAAAATGCATAGATTAACTTGGTGCACTTTGTTTTACTTTTTAACAACATTAAAATAGGGTTTAGGGCAGAACAGTACCAAATCTAAAATATGCACATGAGGATTTTCTGGAATTGTTGTTTGTTATTTCTGGCCTCATTTAAGCTTGCCTAGATAGATCGTTTTCATATGCTTGACCCCTTGCCATGATTAATAACATTTAATATTGTTGGGTACATAATCGAGAGAGAACTAAATAATTAATGTCGTGTTTCGTCAATATGCAACTCGTTGCATATTGAGCTCCACTTAATTTGTAGTATTGTTTGTGCACTTTGCCATGCCATCCATATCTAAACTAGACATGCATCATACTTGATTGTGCATCGTGCCATGTTTATGTGTTGGTTGTTTACCCTGTTGTTTGCTTCTTTCCAGTTTGCTTCTCTCGTTAGCTTCAGTTTCGTTCGGAGTTGTGAGGATTCGTTCGACTACGTCAGTTTGTCTTCTTCATGGACTCGTTCTTCGTCCTTGCGGGATCTCAGGCAAGATGACCATACCCTCAATATCACTTCTATCTTTGCTTTGCTAGTTGTTCGCTCTATCTCTATGCTTGCACTACCTACAACTTGTTGATGAGGACATCAATACCATTGTTACACCCACAACCCCTGCTACTATACATACTGGACCGATTACTAGAGCTCGCGCATGCCAATTAAATTACCACGTACTTTCCTTTCTTGGTAATGATTCGAATGTTCATGAGAATATGATGCTGCCTAAATTGGATACATTTGTTTTCTTACAAATGAAGGGCCTACCTTGGAGAAGGATCAACATTGGAGCAAGAACAAGCATGGAGTTGATGGCATGCGCAAGGGAGACCAGAACAGAGTTTCAAGTGATGATTTCAGGACTTTGAAGCCACCATAATGAGTGCATGAAGCCTTGGATGAAATATACAAGATGCCACTTCATAATTTTCATCCAGAGGCTGTTCTAGGTGCTGCGTCACCTTATTATTGGGCCAGGCCCATGTAATTTCGAAATACTTAAGTGTAGGCTGTTTTTAGAGTCCGTATGTGTGGGGAAACAAGAGTTAGGGTTGGTTTTGGACCCCTCCCTCAAGGGCCACGAAATCCCCCCCCCCCCTGTTCCTCCATATATACAGCCCTTAGGGCGTCGTTTAGACTTTAGGTTTTGTTTAGATTAAAGTTCGCCATAGCTACAACTTCGCGCACTTCGTTTGTGTTCAACGACTAGACAAAGGCGTCACAGAACCCCACCTTTGATTAATAAAGATTTCCTCTTATATTCGCAATATCCAGATTGCAATCTTAGTTTCTTGCTTGTTCTTCATTTGCCTGCAGGAACAGACCTTCGTGGTCAGGTTGATCATGCTCCGGCGTGGTCAATAACCTGTCGAAGTTAGTTTAGCGATTGCTAAGGCGCGACGTCCTCGCACGTACATAGTCAGATCGTCAAAGTCGACTTCCTCCAAAGCGATAGCCACCATCTCATCGAAAGACAGGACACCTTTGCCTCTATCAAGTGGTATCAGATTTCCAGGTTGCTCGGTGAGATTTTACAGTTTTTCGTAGTTTAGCTCGAGTCTGTTCTTCATACCTATAGTCCACGAAAAATCCTAAAAAAAATAGGGTTAGTTCATCCTATCCGAACCAATCTGAGCCTTTGCATAATCTTTTCTGTATTTGCTTTGTTGAATTTGCGGTTGCATCGTCGTGTCAAGTTGCTGGTCTTAGCGTCTAGTCCTTTAGAGTTTCGAGTTCTGTTAACAGGTTGTCACCTCACCGCTGCCATATATCTCCACCGCATCATCATCATCACCTTTCCATCTACCACCATCACTTATCCACCACCGCTCTGAATCCGTATCCATATACCACCACCAATCCGTGTCCATATACCACCACCGATCCGTTTCCATATACCACCACCGCTACCATATACCACCCCCGCTGCCATATCCTACCACCATCTATCCACCACCAATCCGAGTTCCTTTCATATTAGGTTTGTTTTCGAGATCCATCTAAATTCTGATTCATGTTTCCTTGCCTGAGTAGGTTTCGGAAAAAAAAAGTCTAGAGACCCCCGGGCAGTTTTTAGGCCAAAATTTCGGCGACCAAAAATATTTTTTCCCTATCCTATTTTTAGGCTTTCCTGAGTCTTTTGAGGCATTCGCCATCGTAGTGATATTTTGTCGCACTTTTTCATCGTCGCTGCCCTGATTTCAAAAAAAAGTCAAAAAAATTCCGTGCCCATCCTGTCAGTTTGACCTGGGAAGAGTTTTGAGACACTCGCCATTATAGTGAATTTTCGCAAAAAAAAGAGCGCAAAAAAGGAGCGAAAAAATTTCACAGTGTGCTTTTCCCTTGTTTACGTGCAGTGCCGTGATTTTGTTAGTGTTCTAGGCTTGCGTCTCTAGTACGGTCTAGCCTAGGGCACAGTACCGTCGTTGAGTGTTTATTCAACTTTGCATCTCTGAATTGATTATTGCTGACCCTTTTTGCTACCATACTATAAGACTTCTCAGCTCCACATACATCTACGTCATGCATTTGACTCTCCCTGGCAATCGCTCTATCCAAGCTTTTGAGAGTTTTGACTACAAAGGTTGCCGATCACCGCCTGCTGTTGGGTAAGAACTGGTAAGAATTTGAGATTTGCTTGACGGATTTGTGACACCCAACAACACCTCTTGTTAGTACTCTGTAGGATCATATTCTTGTGTGTTTCTATTACTGCTAACCATGCCAGGATCACAAGCCGACGAGACTGACTGGGAGAACATGACGAATAAGGAGTTGCATGATAAATTTCACCAAATGATGAGTGGACAGGTGCAAGATGTGCTAAACCGATTTGAAGAGGCCATGGAGAAAATAGATGGCATGGAGAAGACTTCGAAACAAAGCTCGATAACAAGTTTAATGAATTGCTCGCGCGTCTTCCGCCACCACCACCGGCTGCACCTAACGCACCTCTATAACAACAATGACGACTACCTCCACATCGCGAAACAGCCCTCCGCCGAGCGAGCCATGTCCCTCTTGCGCTTGGCCAAATTGTTGGTGCTGCTGTTGATACTTCTGTGGCTCCTACTACTGATGCGGAGGAGGAGGATTATGCGGGAGATTACGAGGATGAGGTTGATCAAAATCAGAACTACGTGCAACCACCAGCACCACAACCACCAGGTTGTCCGCATGCAAATAATGGCAATGTTAGGGCTCCCCCTCAGGTACGAGATCATGACCATCTCCCTAAACTGAAATTGAATATTCCACCATTTGAGGGTAGATATGTTCCTGATATATATCTTACTTGGGAGTTAGAAACTGAACAGCGATTTACATGTTTACAATATTCTAATGACAAACGTGTTCCTGCTGCTGTTTGTGCTTTCACTAGCTTTGCATGTGTTTGGTGGTCTGAACATTGTAGATTATATCATGTTCCAGCTACTTGGGCTGCTTTGAAAACTGCTATGCGTACTCGTTGGGTTCCACCATATTATCAACGTGAATTACTTCAAAAATTGCAGCGCTTAAGACAAGGAAAAAATTCTGTAGAATATTATCAGGAATTACAAACTGGCTAGATTAGATGTGGTATTGTTGAGGAGAATGAAGCTATGCTTGCATGTTTTATGAGTGGATTAAATAGAGAGATTCAGACCATTCTAGAGTATAAGGATTATAATAATATGACTCGTTTATTCCATCTTGCTTGTAAAGCTGAACGTGAAGTGCAGGCTCGACAGGCATTGGCGCGAACTAACTTTTCTGCAGGTCGACCTTCATCATGGACACCACGTGCATCCTCTACTTCCACTGCACCTTCACCTCCTTCAGGTGCCACCTCCAACCGTGATACAAAAAAGCAGGCACAACCACCACTATCTGCCAAGAGCACACCTGCCGGGCCTGCACAGAGTTCTTCTCCTTCCATGGCATGAACAGGGCACACAAGTCATATTATTTGTCGTCGTTGTCATGAGGACATGACTACCTTGGATACGACCAAAAATATTGCATACATGCATATTTGTCAGGTGATTTCTAGTGCAAACTATTCAATAATCTATTTATGTTATCCAGAACAAAAATACTTCACACACTTTTGTATTTTGTCTAATTGCAGGTGTATGGGACATTTGTACAATCCACATATGAAGATAGGGGAAAAGGAGAAGTTTAGGTTCTGTTCAAAAAGTCATCTCACGTCACTTTTGGGCCAAGAGAAGATAGAGTCCAAGTCTCTCACGTTCTGGATTCAGATTCGGGCTGCACACACATACGTGACTTAAAACGCCAACAACTTTTTAATACGGACTCCGAATTGGGTGATTCTTTTTTTGTTGGAAAGTAGATTTCGTCCTCTTTCCAACCCAATTTGATTCACCTTTAAATTCGTCCGGAGCGTTGAGATGTGGACGAAACAATCTGACGTTGTAGCAGAATCCGAGTCAAACAACAAGTCCAAAGGTGTTGCATCACCTCCACTTGGGCCCATGAGCCTTGTACGACCTAGGGTTGGTTTTAGGCTGCCTTGGGACGTCCTCCCACCTCCTTGGCCGCCACCCCTTGCTCCTATAGAAGTAGATCCATCTAGTAGCTTTTTCCTTGGGATTTGTTTCGTTAAAAGTTAGCCATTGCAATTTCGTGTACTTCGTTTGTGTCCAACGACCAGACCAAGACCACTTATGGATCCCCACCTTTGTCAATACTTCATATATACTCGCAATATTCAGATTGATTTTATCATATTCTTGCTTGTTCTTCGATTGCTTGCAGGAATAGACCTTCGTGGTCAGGTTGATTGTGCTCCAGCATGGTCAATAACCTCTCGAAGTTGGTTTAGCGATTGCTAAGGCGCAACGTCGTGCACGTTTGCAGTCGAATCGTCAAAGTCATCTTCACCAAATCGATAGTTATCATCTCATTGAAAGATCGGGGCACCCCGCCTCTATCACGTTGTAAGGGAAGAGGACATTTTGCGAGAGAATGCAAATCTCAGCGTGTGATGATTGCTACTGAGGATGGTGGGTATGAGTCTTCTAGTGACTATGATAAGGAGACTTTGGCTCTTATTACACGTGAAGAACATGGCAGAGATGATTCTAATCATGAGACGCAATACATGGCTCCTGAAGATGCTGATAGGTATGAATGTTTAGTTGCTCAACGTGCTTTGAGAGTGCAGGTCACGCAAGCTGAGCAAAATCGGAGGCATAATTTGTTCCATACAAATGGAGTTGTGAAGGAACGTTCTATTCGCGTCATCATAGATGGAGGGAGCTGCAACAACTTGGCTAGCATGGAGATGGTGGAGAAGCTATCTCTCACCACAAGACCACATCCACATCCTTACTACATCCAATGGTTCAACAACAGCGGCATGGTTAAGGTAACACGTATTGTTCGGGTGCATTTTAGTATCTCTACATATGCTGATTATGTTGATTGTAATGTGGTACCTATGCAAGCATGTTCCTTATTACTTGGTAGACCATGGCAATTTGATAAAAAAAATTGTACACCATGGTAGAAGCAACCAGTATACTCTTCTTCATAAGGATACAAATATTACTTTGCTTCCTATGACTCCTGATTCCATTTTGAAAGATGATATTCATAGAGCAAATAAAGCAAAATAGGAGAAAAATACGAGTGAAAATAAGATTGTGGCAAAAGAATTTGAGCAACAAATGAAGCCTAATAATAAACCATCTAGTGTTGCTTCTGAAATTAAATTGAAAAGTGCATGTTTACTTGCCACCAAATCTGATATTGATGAGCTAGATTTTAGCAAATCTGTTTGCTATGCTTTTGTGTGCAAAGAGGCATTATTTTCATTCAAGAATGTGCCTTCCTCTTTGCCCCCTGTTGTCACTAACATTTTGCAGGAGTTCGCTGACGTCTTTCCACAAGACGTGCCACCGGGATTACCACCTATTCGAGGGATTGAGCATCAAATTGACTTAATTCCCGGTGCATCGCTACCCAACCATGCACCATACCGTACCAATCTAGAGGAGACGAAGGATATTATGCGTCAAGTACAGGAGCTGCTTGTCGGTGTACTAGAGTAGGGGTACCCTAGTATCCCGAACTTGTGCACGGGCAGTCGCAGCGTCCCGCGGCAAGGCTTGCCGGGTGACCGCCAAGGACCTACTTGGTTCCTTTGGAGCCATTCAAGAACAAAGTATTCAAGCCAAGGAGACAAGGCCCCGGCAAGAGGAGCTTGCCGGGAAGGCCACTCAAGGCACAAAGCCCCGGCAAGAGGAGCTTGTCGGGAAGGCCAACCAAGGCATCTCAAGGAACTTGCCACGACACGCCACGCGTCCCGGCAAGACCCGGCGAGCGATAAGCTCCCGGACGCGACAAGACAACGGCCGTGACAAGGCGTTTGCCGCGGCCAGCAACCACTCTGTACCCGCGCTCCAGCACACCCACCAACGTGTCGCTCTGGGACCCTTCCAGGCGTACGTGGCGGGAGGCTGTGCAGCCAGGGGTGCACTGTGGCAAGCGGCGCTGACAAGATCGCCATCGTGGCGAGCGGTGGCGTCCCTGACGGTCCCTTTTCTGCACTGTTTGGGTGACGTAGATAGGCATTTAATGCCCTTATCCCCTGTCGTCAGGGTTAGGTATGATACACTGTGCAGGTAGCTGTACCAACCACAACACCTTTTCCATTTTTACCCTTGTCTACGTTGCCACCTGTTGGAGACCCCTTGAGCATATAAAAGGAGGCCCATGCACAACGTAGAGGGGGAGAGGATAGTAGAACACTCACGCTCGGTCTCGTTAGCTGCTGGTGCGTACTGTAGCACTCAGCGCTCCCGAGCAAGAACTCAATACAAACCACAAAGCAGCAGTAGGAGTATTATCTCTCCGGAGAGGTCCGAAGCTGGGTAAACTGCTCGTGTGCTCCGCCTCGATCCGCTCTTCGTGCGACCTCCGCCCCCCGCCGAACCGAAAGGGGCTTCGTCCCCATAGGTGCTCGTGGAGGCAGTTTCCCCGACATCTTTGGCGTGCCAGGTAGGGGGCGTCGAGGTTGTGTGAACCTGATCCAGCGTTCACACGAGCTAGATCTTCATCGACTTCATCGACATGCCGCCGAAAAAGAAGGCTTCGGAGGCGGCTGCTCTGTCCGCGTCGAACCCACCGCCGCCGGAGCAAACGGCTGGCGGGGAAGACGCCGGCGGAAGAACGGGCGTCGACGAGGGAGCCCACGGTGCCGCCAGGTCCAAGGACAAGGCTGCGCTGCCCATCGGCGGTGTAGCCGGCTCCCACGACGACCGAGCGTCCGTAGATGCACCGCGCCCATCTCAGGAGGCGCGGGACCGGCAGCGTCGTGGTACTCACGGTACCATACGCTCGCTGGACCCAGATCGAGCTGGCGGATCTCGGGATGGTCCAGGCCAGCATGCGCGCCAACGTGCTGGCGCGAGCAAGGCACGGTCGCCTGGACGGGATATTGCTCCTTCTAACGCAGTTAGAAGTCCGAGCATATCCCGCTCCTCGCACCGTTCGCCACCGCTACCCGCCACTCCAGCAGAAGCTTTGGCGCGAGCTCAACTGCTCCTAGACTTCCCTCCAACGCCAGACAAGATCGACGACTCGAGGGCTACCATTCAGAGTCTCATCGGCTTCGCCAACGGCGACACTCCACGGCACCCGACTACGTTGTAGCCGCGGCAAGTCAGCCAGGCGCGACCCGATGGCGACAAGACCGGTGGGGGTGCAACCACCGTGCACTCTCCGCCCCGAAGGCCAAGATCACCGACTCGCCGGGTCCACCGCGACAGCGACTCCACTGCTTCATCAGATCCACGAGCTCGTCGCGATTAACGCCAAGTTCTTCACGAACGACAGCAAGAAGACGCTCGTACCTGCATCGAGCGCTGAAGAGAAGCGCGACGTCAGTCAGACCAGCGCGCTGGACCCACTGTCGACATGCATGCGCCAGGGGAACCAGGCGACCTGCCGTACGCGGTAGGTTGCCCTGCGTTTACCCGTGAGCTGCGGCAAGTCCAGTGGCCCAGCACGAAGAATTTCAAGCCAGACGTACCCGAGAAGTACGACGGCAAGTTGCATCCGTCGGAATTCCTCAGCATCTACACCATCGCGGTGCAAGCTGCTGGGGGGCGCGATGACAAGATCCTTACCAACTACTTCCCCTGGTGCTCAAGCCCAACGTCAGGTCCTGGCTCATGCACTTGCCGGACAACTCCATATCTTCCTGGGCAGACCTATGCCATCAGTTTGTCGACGCCTTTACAGGCGGCCACAAACCTCATGGCCAGGAGAGTGATCTTCATCTGCTTGCCCAGAAGGAATGAGAGCCCCTGCGCAAGTACATCCAGAGATTCAGCCATGTGCAACGCAACATCCCAGATGTCCACCCTGCCGCAGTCATCAGCGCCACCGCAGGATGCGGGAGGAGATGGCAATGTGCAAGATCAGGGACGTCAGTGAGCTGTATGCCCTGGCCGACAGGTGTGCACGTGCTAAGGAAGGGAGGAAACTCCCCGGAGAGAATGCAGGAACAGGAGGATCTGACAGCGATGATGCTGCCCCGGCAAAGAAAAACCAGCGACGGAATAACAGGAAGAGGAAAGGCAAAGATGTGCTAGTTGTTGAGCAGTCCGGCAACGAAGGTGGCGCCAAGAAAGCCAAGGCTGGTAGCTCCGGCAAGGAGGTTGCCGCATGCGCCAACTGCCAGGCTGTGGCGGCCGCCGACAAGCAGGACGGCACCAACAAACAGTACTGCAAGATCCACCGCACCAAGGGCCATGACCTCCAGAGCTGCAAGAAGGTCGAGCAGCTTGTCGAGATGCAAAAGGCCGAGTACGAGCGACGCGACAAGGAGAAAGCCCAAGGTGGTGCTGGAGGATCCGGTACAAAGCGCACCGGCCGGGGAGGACGCCGCGGCAAGGCCAAGCAGCGGCAAGGAGACAGACCTCCCCGCGGCCGCGACAAGGATGAAGATGACGACGACGAAGAAGACATGGATGATATAGTGGTCAAGAGCAGGGACAAAGCAACTCTGATTCAAGATTTAGAAGAGACTTTTGCAAATCTGCGCAAGATCAGCCTCAAGCTCAACCCTGAGAAGTGCGTATTTGGAGTCCCTTCCGGCAAGCTTCTCGGGTTCTTCGTGTCTCAGCGGGGAATTGAAGCCAATCCCGACAAGATCAAGGCCATTGAGCAGATTGAAGCACCGAAGCGCGTCAAGGATGTGCGGAGACTTGCCGGTTGCGTGGCAGCTCTCAGCAGGTTTATCTCTAAGTCTGCTGAGTGCGCCCTGCCGTTTTTCAAAATTTTGAAAAACGCAGGTCCAATGAAATGGACTCCGGAAGCGGAGGCTGCGCTGCAGGACTTGAAGAGATACCTGTCCTCCACTCCAATACTTGTCGCACCTAAGCCACAAGAGAAGTTGTTGTTGTATCTGGCGGCAACCAATCAAGTGGTTAGTGCTGCGCTAGTAGCGGAGAGGGAGGCAGATGATGAGCCAGCAACCATGGCGAGTGCATCCAGCGACAAGCAGGGGGCTTCCCCGACAAGCTCTGGTCCCGGCAAAGATGGATCTGCACAGGCGCCCGAGGAGATACAGAAGAAAATGGTGCAGCGCCTAGTCTACTTTGTCAGTTCCCTTCTGCAGGGGGCTAGGTCAAGGTACTCTGGTGTGCAGAAATTGCTTTTCGGCCTTCTCATGGCCTCGAGAAAACTGCGCCATTACTTCCAAGCACATGAGATCACAGTTGTCACTCGCTTTCCGCTGAAGAGGATACTGCAGAATCCAGAAGCAACAGGCAGGATTGTTGAGTGGGCACTGGAACTGTCAAGCTTTGGCCTCAAGTTCGAGAGCACTTCGACTATCCAAAGCAGAGCATTGGCAGAATTCATAGCAGAGTGGACGCCAACACCAGATGAAGAAATTCCAGAGACGAGCATCCCCGTCAAGGAGGCAAGCAAAGAGTGGCTGATGTACTTTGATGGTGCCTTTTCGCTGCAAGGCGCTGGTGCTGGCGTGCTACTTGTCGCACCCACCGGAGAGCACCTCAAGTACGTAGTCCAGATGCACTTTCCCAAGGAGCAAGCAACAAACCATACTGCAGAGTATGAAGGTTTGCTTGCCGGTCACAGGATCGCGGCAGACCTTGGGATCAAGAAGCTCATTGTCAGGGGTGACTCGCAGCTTGTCATCTGCCAAGTGAATAAGAGTTATCAGAGTCCGTTGATGGAAGCTTACGTTGATGAAGTGAGGAAGCTAGAAGAGCACTTTGTCAGCCTACAGATGGAACATGTTCCAAGAGCTCAGAACGACATTGCCGATGGCCTGTCAAAGTGCGCAGCACTTAAGTTACCTGTGGAACCAGGGATCTTTGTGCTCAAGCTGACTCAACCGTCTGTTATGCCATCAACTGGACAGGGCAAGAAGAGGAAGTTGATTTCTGGTGACTATTTTCCGGCAGAGCTTCCCGAAGCCGCCGCCAAGAAGGTCCCCTAGATCAACGCCAAGAGTGTTGAGGAGCAGTTTGCTCCGACAAGCCCCAGGGTTTGTTTCGTTGAAGCAGACGCTCCCGTCAAGTTTTGCTCCGGCAAGCTTGCCGGGGAACGTCAAGCTCCGGCTGAGCCGCAGGTTCTCGCCGTAGAAGCGGATATTCCCGCAGCAGCAGATATGCCTTTAGTCCTTGTTGTCGAGCCGCAAGCTCCAGCATGGGCACAGCAGATTGTCCGTTTCCTTCAGACAGGAGAACTTCCCGAAGAGCAAGAAGAAGCGGAAAGAGTAGCCCGGCAGTCAAGTATGTACCAGTTTGTCGACAACGCACTGTACAGAAGAAGACTCAACGGTGTGAAATTGAAGTGTATTCACCGGGAAGATGGACAGAAGATGTTGGCAGAGATACATGGAGGCATATGTGGTCACCACATTGGCGCAAGAGCACTTGCCGGCAAAGCATTCCGGCAAGGTTTCTTTTGGCCGACAGCCCTCCAGGATGCAACTGCACAAGTAACCAAGTGTGAAGCGTGCCAGTTACATTCCAAGCAGATACACCAGCCAGCTCAAGCTCTCCAGACGATCCCTTTATCCTGGCCATTTTTGGTCTGGGGGCTCGACATCCTCGGCCCCTTCCCCCGAGCAGTCGGGGGCTTTGAGTACTTGTACGTCGCAATCGACAAGTTCACAAAGTGGCCGGAAGTGGAAGCAATGAGGAAGGTGACAGCACAGCCAGCAGTCAAGTTCTTCAGGTCGATTGTTTGCCGCTTCGGGATCCCTAATAGGATCATCACCGACAACGGTATGCAATTCACGAGCCGCACCTTCACGCAGTACGTCCAAGATCTTGGCGCCAAGGTCTGCTTCGCTTCTGTTGCTCACCCCAGGAGCAACGGTCAAGCGGAGAGGGCAAATGCTGAAGTGCTGCATGGACTCAAGACCAGGACTTTCGACAGGCTGCACGGGTGCGGAAGAAACTGGATTGAGGAGCTGCCGGTGGTTCTTTGGTCGATCAGGACGACGCCAAATCGAGCCACTGGCCAGACACCTTTCGCTCTAGTCTATGGAGCGGAGGCAGTTCTCCCCACGGAACTCATATACGGGTCGCCTCGAGTGCTCGCTTATGATGATCTTGAGCAAGAGCAGCTGCGACAAGATGACGCGGTGCTCCTTGAGGAAGACCGTCTTCAGGCTGCTGTACGAGCTGCTCGCTACCAGCAAGCTTTGCGCTGCTACCATAGCCGCAAAGTTAACGCCAGAAGTCTCGAGGAAGGCGACCTTGTTCTTCGGCGCGTTCAGTGCGCCAAGAATTCCAACAAGTTTACGCCGAAGTGGGAAGGCCCTTACCGGGTGAAACGAGTCACTAGGCCTGGCGCTGTCCGCCTTGAGACCGAAGATGGCATTCCGGTGAGCAACTCCTGGAACGTCGAGCATCTTCGTAAGTTTTACCCGTAAGGCGTGGTTGCCGGACCCTACTCCGGCAACCACCTTTTGTACAAGTCTTGCCGTTGTTGCATGTAATCCTTTGTACAAAGCCAGGCGCAGACCCTGAGCATAGATGAAGCGCTGGCGCCCTAAGTTATAGCATGCATGCTAGATTGAGTCTCGTCCTTAGTTAGGGTTGATAGTGCTTAGTAGCGGCTAACCCCTAGCTTAGAGGTCGGGTGTACGTCCCTTCGCCGTTCTTTCGTTTCCCTTGGTTCGCAGGGCTCGCATATCCTGGCCGGACCACTTGAGGACGAAAAAGAGAAGGAGGACGGACCAGCATCTGGACCCCGGCAAGCCAGTGTTGCCGGCGGCTGCAAGTACAAAGACTCACCCACGGCGAACCAGAGTTGCCGGGGGCTGCAATCTCAGATAAGTTTTTCATCCCTTATCATGCATTCTCTTATGGACTGAGGTATGCGAAACCTCGTTTCTTCCTAAAAGCTACCGTGCTCCCCTAACTCTAGGCCCTAGGGCTCGTTCCTGGGGCCAGGTTTGGTCGTAGTCGCGGCAGCAAAGGGACGAAACGAGGAGCCTGAACCCGCCTCATCCCTGCCTCCGCCAAAAGCGTGAGAAAGGTCGAGCGACGTGGGAAGACGGCAGGGCCTGCTGCCGGGAAAAGAAGTGTCTATCTTAAAGATATTAAGGATTTGCTCCTTGACGTGGGTTCCACCCACAAGACAAGTGACCCGGCAAGCATCCCCTTTTCACAAAAAAACATTCCACTCAGGAGGTAGGTCAAGGAGACGAAAAGGGCAAAAGGGGCGCCTAGGCGAGCTACGGGTAGCAGAAGACAGCAAGAGAACATCTCGGTGGTCGTCCAAAGGCTGGATGGTGATGGCAGCGCCGGAAGCAGGGCTTGAAGACGAGGCGGCAGGACGTCAGCACGCTGTCGAGGGCGTCACGCCCACGTACTCCGACTTGACGGCCTTGCCGCCTGCCCTCTTCCTCTTCCGCAGCCTCCCTACGCCAGCTGCCCAAGGAGACGACCCCGAGAAGTTCAAGGAGCCGGCGACACGGATGATGGGGTCACCGGTGCCGCACGGAGCGACGCCCGACACCTAGTCGGACCCGTCATCCTGCCACCCGCTACCCCCATCATCGCTGCCGCTGTCCCCCTCGTCACTCTCGCTCGAGGAGGAGTCTTCGCTATCAGAGGAGCTCCCCACGCAGCACCTTGCCCGAGTTCCGAAGCACCCAAAGACCTTGACGGAGAGGAGACCGCCCTCCATCAGCTTAAAATGGAGGGTGAGCCCCTCCGTCAGGTGGTGGATACGGGCGAACGTCTTCCACGCTCGACCAAGATACATCACATTAGGGGCCGGGAAGTCAACGCGGACTCGCGTACCGCTGATTCCACAGCCCCTCATGTGCAGCCTCAGTGTCTCGGGCGGATCCAACTCCATCTCGCTCACAAATGGAGTCGGGAGACGAAGGCGACGACGAGGCGGCCGACGCAGCCTGACAAAGAACTCGCAAGGGTCGTCCCTAATATGGACCGCCATGGGAAGAGGAACCGCTGGCGGAGGCGAGGCCGGCGAGCCGCCCCGTCCACCTCTTCCCCGAGCGCCTCGGCCTCGCCCTCGACCTCTCCCGCGGCCTCACCCCCTCCCTCTTCCCCTTACGACTGGCTCTGCCACCATGGGTGCGGGAGAAGGAGGGACGCTTGTCTAGCGGCGACCCTCGCCGCCACCGTTGAAGGACCAGGGTTCCCTTTCTCCATGGCGAATGAGAGAGAGGGGAGCAGAAGCTGAAGGAAAGAGGAGATGAAAGAATACGGGCCTCCGTCCCCACCTCCCGCTCCATATAAAGGAACAGGGTGGGGGCTCGGCCGCCCCGCTCAGCTAATCAAGACACAGAAGGAGCAGGGAACTCGGACCGACCCGCTGCCTCGACCCACGACGGCCCGGTTTCCCGCCTCCACCGTTTACCACCCCAAGCGCATGGAAGCCGCGTGGCAGGCGTACAGAACCGAGGCGACGGATGAGGCGACCTCTCCCCACCCCGCGATCGTTGGGAGTGGACGCCTTGAAAAGCACGCCTCCACGCCTCCCTCCATTTATGGGGAAGGCGCGAACTGCCCCTGTTTCCCCTGCTTATAAGGAGGGAGGGGGCGGACGTTTCGCCCTTCCAAGTAAAGAAACCACCCACGATTTCTCCCACGATGCCGCAATTGACGCGTTCGGGGAGGGCGCGGTGGATGCGGAGTAAGATACGGCGTGATCCAGGCCGCGCGTGCCCGTGCCCTGTTTTGGGCCTGGCCCAACAGCGCTCGGCACCGTGTGTGGCCCAGGCTTGGGGGCTCCTGTCGGTGTACTAGAGTAGGGGTACCCTAGTATCTCGAACTTGTGCACGGGCAGTCGCAGCGTCCCGCGGCAAGGCTTGCCGGGTGACCGCCAAGGACCTACTTGGTTCCTTTGGAGCCATTCAAGAACAAAGTATTCAAGCCAAGGAGACAAGGCCCCGGCAAGAGGAGCTTGCCGGGAAGGCCACTCAAGGGACAAAGCCCCGGCAAGAGGAGCTTGTCGGGAAGGCCAACCAAGGCATCTCAAGGAACTTGCCATGACACGCCACGCGTCCCGGCAAGACCCGGCGAGCGATAAGCTCCCGGACGCGACAAGACAATGGCCACGACAAGGCGTTTGCCACGGCCAGCAACCACTCTGTACCCGCGCTCCAGCACACCCACCAACGTGTCGCTCTGGGACCCTTCCAGGCGTACGTGGCGGGAGGCTGTGCAGCCAAGGGTGCACTGTGGCAAGTGGCGCTGACAAGATCGCCATCATGGCGAGCGGTGGCGTCCCTGACGATCCCTTTTCTGCATTGTTTGGGCAACGTAGATAGGCATTTAATGCCCTTGTCCCCTGCCGTCAGGGTTAGGTATGATACACTGTGCAGGTAGTTGTACCAACCACAGCACTTTTTCCATTTTTACCCTTGTCTATGTTGCCACCTGTTGGAGACCCCTTGAGCATATAAAAGGAGGCCCATGCACAACGTAGAGGGGGAGAGGACAGTAGAACACTCACGCTCGGTCTCGTTAGCTGCTGGCGCGTACTGTAGCACTCAGCGCTCCCGAGCAAGAACTCAATACAAACCACAAAGCAGCAGTAGGAGTATTATCTCTCCGGAGAGCTCTGAAGCTGGGTAAACCGCTCGTGTGCCCCACCTCGATCTGCTCTTCGTGCGACCTCTGCCCCCCACCGAACCGAGAAGGGGCTCCGTCCCCATAGGTGCTCGCGGATCAGTTTCCCCGACACTGCTCGACAAAGGTTATATACGCGAATCTCTTAGTCCTTGTGCTGTTCCTATTATACTAGTGCCTAAAAAGGATGGTATGTCGCGTATGTGTGTTGATTGTAGAGGCATTAATAATATTACTATTCATTATCATCATCCTATTCCTAGGCTAGATGATATGCTTGATGAATTGAGTGGCTCTACAATATTCTCCAAAGTTGATTTGCATAGTGGATACCATCAAATTCGTATGAAATTGGGAGATGAATGGAAAATGGCATTTAAACCTAAGTTTGGTTTATATGAGTGGTTAGTCATGCCTTTTGGGTTAACTAATGCACCTAGTACTTTCATGAGACTAATGAACGAAGTTTTACGTGCTTTCATTGGACGATTTGTGGTAGTCTATTTTGATGAAATACTGATTTACAGTAAATCTTTGGAAGAACATTTGGAACATTTACGTGTTGTTTTTATTGCTCTACGTGATGCACGTTTGTTTGGTAACCTTGGGAAGTGCACCTTTTTCACCGACCGAGTATCTTTTCTTGGCTATGTTGTTACTCCACAGGGAATTCAAGTTGGTAAAGCCAAGATTGAAGCTATTGAGAGTTGGCCGCAGCCCAAAACGGTCACACAAGTGAGGAGTTTTCTTGAACTCGCTGGTTTCTATCGATGTTTTGTGAGAGATTTTAGCACCATTGCTGCATCTCTCAATGAGCTTACAGAGAAGGATGTGTCTTTTGCTTGGGGTACCGCAAAGGAAGAAGCCTTCACGGTATTAAAAGGTAAGTTGACACATGCTCCTTTACTCCAACTTCCTGATTCTAATAAGACTTTTGAGCTTGAATGTGATGCTAGCGGAATCTGATTAGCAGGTGTGTTATTACAAGATGGCAAACCTGTTGCATACTTTTTTGAAAAAATGAGTGGGCCTAGTCTGAACTATTCTACTTATGATAAAGAATTATATGCTCTTGTTCGGAATTTAGAGACATGGCAACATTATTTATGGCCCAAAGAATTTGTTATACATTCTGATCATGAATCTTTGAAACACATTAAAAGTCAACAAAAACTGGACCGTAGACATGCTAAGTGGATTGAATTCATTGAGACTTTCCCTTATGTCATTAAACACAAGAAGGGTAAAGAAAATGTTATTGCTGATGCATTGTCTCGTCGTTATACTATGCTTTCACAACTTGACTTTAAAATATTTGGTTTGGAGACCATCAAAGATCAATATGTGCATGATGCTGAATTTAAAGATGTATTGCAGAATTGTAAAGAAGGGAGAACATGGAACAAATTCGTCGTTAACGATGGATTTGTGTTTCGTGCTAACAAGCTATGCATTCCAGCTAGCTTAGTTCATCTTTTGTTGTTGCAGGAGGCGCATGGAGGAGGACTAATGGTATATTTTGGCGTGAAGAAGACAGGGGATGTACTTGCTACACATTTCTTTTGGCCAAAGATGAGACGGGATGTTGAGTGTTTTGTTGCTCGCTGCACTACATGTCAAAAAGCTAAGTCACGACTCAATCCTCATGGTTTATATATGCCTTTGCATGTAACTAGCGTTCCTTGGGAGGATATATCTATGGACTTTGTTTTAGGTTTACCTCGAACCAAGAAGGGAGGGATAGCGTTTTTGTTGTCGTGGATAGGTTCTCGAAAATGGCACACTTTATACCATGTCATAAAAGCGATGATGTTGTTAATGTTGCTGATTTGTTCTTTCGTGAAATTATTCGCTTGCATGGTGTGCCAAATACTATTGTTTCAGATCGTGATGCTAAATTTCTTAGCCACTTTTGGAGATGTTTATGGGTTAAGTTGGGGACTAAACTGCTTTTTAGTACTACTTGTCACCCCCAAACTGATGGTCAAACTAAAGTAGTCAATAGAACATTGTCTACTATGCTTAGGGTTGTTTTGAAGAATAATAAGAAAATGTGGGAAGAATGCTTGCCCCATATTGAATTTGCTTATAATCGTTCGTTGCATTCTACTACTAAGATGTGCCCTTTTGAAATTGTGTATGGTTTCCAACCTCGTGCACCCATTGATTTGTTGCCTCTTCCATCTTCGGAGAAGGTTAATTTTGATGCTAAACAACGTGCTGAATTGATCTTAAAAATGCATGAGTTAACTAAGGAAAACATTGAGCGTATGAATGCTAAATATAAACTTGCTGGAGATAAGGGTAGAAAACATGTTGTCTTTGCACCTGGAGATCTTGTTTGGTTACATTTGCGTAAGGATAGGTTTCCTAATTTGCGCAAATCAAAGCTAATGCCACGTGTTGATGGTCCTTTTAAGGTGTTAGAGAAAATAAATGATAATGCATATAAACCTGAGCTGCCTGCAGATTTTGGGTTAGTCCCACTTTTAACATTACAGATTTGAAGCCTTATTTGGGTGACAAAGATGAACTTCCGTCGAGGACGACTTCATTTCAAGAAGGGGAGGATGATGAGGACATTAATACCATTGTCACACCCACAACCCCTGCTACTATACATACTGGACCGATTACTAGAGCTCGCGCATGCCAATTAAATTACCAGGTACTTTCGTTTCTTGGTAATGATTCGAATGTTGATAGAGTCAAAGGTGTCCCGTGTTTCGATGAGATGGTGGTTATCGTTCTGGACGAAGTCGACTTTGATGATCCGACTACGAACGTGCGAGGACGTCCCGCCTTAGCAATCGCTAAACCAACTCCGAGAGGTTATTGACCACGCCGGAGCACGATCAACCTGACCACGAAGGTCTGTTTCCTGCAGGCAAACGAAGAACAAGCAAGAAACTAAGATTGCAATCTGGATATTGCGAATATAAGAGGAAAGCTTTATTGATCAAGGTGGGGTTCTGTGACGCCTTGGTCTGGTCGTTGAACACAAACGAAGTACGCGAAGTTGCAGCTATGGCGAACTTTTTATCTAAACAAAACCCAAAGTCTAAACGACTCCCTAAGGACTGTATATATGGAGGAAGAGGAGGGAATTTCGTGGCCCTTGAGGGAGGGGTCCGAAACCAACCCTAACTCTTGTTTTCCCACACATACGGACTCTAAAAACGGCATATACTTAAGTATTTCGAAATTACATGGGCCTGGCCCAATAATAAGGTGACGTAGCACCTAGAATAGCCTATGGACGAATATTATGAAGTGGCATCTTGTATATTTTGTCCAAGGCTTCATGCACTCATTATGGTGGCTTCAAAGTCCTGGAATCATCACTTGTAACTCCGTTCTTGTTCCCCTTGCGCATGCCAACATCTCCATGCTTGAACTTGCTCCAAGGTTCATCTTTTTTGTCCATGGTAGGCCCTTCATTTGTAAGCAAAACAAATGTATCCAATTTAGGCAGCATCATATTCTCATGAACATTGGAATCGTTCCCAAGAAACGAAAGTACCTGATAATTCAATTGGCGTGCGCGAGCTCTAGTAATTGGTCCAGTATGTATAACAGCAGGGGTTGTGGGTGTAACAATGGTATTGATGTCCTCATCATCCTCCCCTTCTTGAAATGAAGTCGTCCTCAACGGAAGCTCATCTTCTTCACCCAAATAAGGCTTCAAATCTGCAATGTTAAAAGTGGGACTAACCCCAAAATCTGCAGGCAGCTCAAGTTTATATGCATTATCATTTTTTTTCTCTAACACCTTAAATGGACCATCAGCACGTGGCATTAGCTTTGATTTGTGCAAATTAGGAAACCTATCCTTACGCAAATGTAACCAAACAAGATCCCAAGGTGCAAAGACATCATGTTTTCTACCCTTATCTCCAGCAAGTTTTTATTTAGCATTCATACGCTCAATGTTTTCCTTAGTTAACTCATGCATTTTTAAAATCAATTCAGCACGTTCTTTAGCATCAAAATTAACCTTCTCCGAAGATGGAAGAGGCAACAAATCAATGGGTGCACGAGGTAGGAAACCATACACAATTTCAAAAGGGCACATCTTAGTAGTAGAATGCAACGAACGATTATAAGCAAATTCAATATGAGGCAAGCATTCTTCCCACATTTTCTAATTATTCTTCAAAATAGCCCTAAGCATAGTAGACAATGTTCCATTGACTACTTCAGTTTGTCCATCAGTTTGGGGGTAACAAGTAGTACTAAAAAGCAGTTTATTCCCCAACTTAGCCCATAAACATCTCCAAAAGTGGCTAAGAAATTTAGTATCATGATCTAAAACAATAGTATTTGGCACACCATGCAAGCGAATAATTTCACGAAAGAACAAATCAGAAACATTAACAGCATCATCGCTTTTATGACATGGTATAAAGTGTGCCATTTTCGAGAATCTATCCATGACAACAAATATGCTATCCCTCCCCTTGTTTGTTCAAGGTAAACCCAAAACAAAGTCCATAGATATATCCTCCCAAGGAACACTAGGTACAGGCAAAGGCATATATAAACCATCAGGATTGAGTCGTGACTTAGCTTTTTGACATGTAGTGCAGCGAGCAACAAAATGCTCAACATTCCGTCTCATCTATGGCCAAAAGAAATATGTAGCAAGTACGTCCTCTGTCTTCTTCACGCCAAAGTGTCCCATTAATCTTCCTCCATGCGCCTCCTGCAACAACAAAAGACGAAAAGAGCTAGCTGGAATGCATAGCTTGTTAGCACAGAACACAAAGCCATCATTAATAACAAACTTGTTCCATGTTCGTCCTTCTTTACAATTACGCATTACATCTTTAAAATCAGCAACATGCACATATTGATCTTTGATGGTCTCCAAACCAAATATTTTGAAGTCAAGTTGTGAAAGCATAGTATAGCGACGAGACAATGCATCAGCAATAACATTTTCTTTACCCTTCTTGTGTTTAATGACATAAGGGAAAGTCTCAATGAATTCAACCCATTTAGCATGTCTACGATTCAGTTTAGCTTGACTTTTAATATGTTTCAAAGATTCATGATCAGAATGTATAACAAATTCTTTGGGCCATAAATAATGTTGCCATGTCTCTAAAGTCCGAACAAGAGCATATAATTCTTTATCAAAAGTAGAATAATTCAGACTAGGCCCACTCAATTTTTCAGAAAAGTATGCAACAGGTTTGCCATCTTGTAATAACACACCTCCTAATCCAATTCCACTAGCATCACATTCAAGCTCAAAAGTCTTAATAAAATCAGGAAGTTGGAGTAAAGGAGCATGTGTCAACTTATCTTTCAATACCGTGAAGGCTTCTTCCTGTGTAGTACCCCAAAGAAAAGGCACATCCTTCTTTGTAAGCTCATTGAGAGGTGCAGTAATGGTGCTAAAATCTCTCACAAAACGCCTATAGATACCAGCGAGTCCAAAAAAACTCCTCACTTGTGTGACCGTTTTGGGCTGCGGCCAACTCTCAATAACTTCAATCTCGGCTTTATCAACTTCAATTCCCTGTGGAGTAACAACATAGCCAATAAAAGATACTCGGTCGGTGCAAAAGGTGCACTTCCCAAGGTTACCAAACAAACGTGCATCACGTAGAGCATTAAAAACAACACGTAAATGTTTCAAATGTTCTTTCAAAGATTTTCTATAAATCAGTATATCATCAAAATAGACTACCACAAAATGTCCAATGAAAGCACGTAAAACCTCGTTCATTAGTCTCATGAAAGTACTAGGTGCATTAGTTAACCCAAAAGGCTTGACTAACCACTCATATAAACCAAACTTAGGTTTAAATGTTGTTTTCCATTCATCTCCCAATTTCATACGAATTTGATGGCATCCACTACGCAAATCAACTTTGGAGAATATTGTAGAGCCACTCAATTCATCAAGCATATCATCTAGCCTAGGAATAGGATGACGATAACGAATAGTAATATTATTAATGCCTCTACAATCAACACACATACGCGACGTACCATCCTTCTTAGGCACTAGTATAATAGGAACAACACAAGGACTAAGAGATTCAAGTATATAACCTTTGTCGAGCAACTCCTGTACTTGACGCATAATCTCCTTCGTCTCCTCTGGATTGGTACGGTATGGTGCACGGTTGGGTAGCGATGCACCGGGAATTAAGTCAATTTGATGCTCAATCCCTCGAATAGGTGGTAATCCCGGTGGCACATCTTGTGGGAAGACGTCAGCGAACTCCTGCAAAATGTTGGTGACCGCAGGGGGCAAAGTGGAAGGCACGTCCTCGAATGAAAATAATACCTCTTTGGACACAAAAACATAGTGATGCGGAGCATCCTATGGACATCACCATGTCAAGAGTCCGTTCGGCGAGTGACATGTGCGACCTATACTTCACATACACAAAGGTGAATCATCTCCTTTACACGTGCTCACTTGACCCCTTCGAGGATGGTATACTACTTGACACTCCACTCGTGTGCATGCATAGGTATTGTCGGAACACTACGGACGACGAGGAGGAGTGCAAGCGCCAAGGAACAACTACACCATCCGCGAGGGAAACATGGAAGCGACGATGGAAGAAGAAGACGGAGATAGCTCCCAGGACCTGGACATCCAGCCAGGACCCCGAACATCCGGCCCCTGGAACCTCACGCACCCGAAGCTGAACCTCGTCAGCCCGGACATCTGGCCCCATGCCCCGGACATCCGGCTCCTCCCGAAGCCCCGGAAATCCGGCCTCTTCGCCCGGACATCCGGCCCCGCCTACCCAGAGAGCACAGAATGCGTCCACGCCAGCCTAGACATCCGGCCACCCCTGCCCGGACATCTGGCCCGTCCCGAAGCCCCGGACATTCGGCCACCCTGCGCGCAGTGTAACGGGCCACCGGCCCATGTACCCCTTCACTTCATCCCCAACTTGTACTACGACTATATATAGACCCCCACCTCCTCCTAGTTAGGGTTAGCAAAGGAATAGCTCATATGTGAGATAGAGCTTTGCTCATCCATACGGATCTCCTCCTCGAGAGAGACTGCGGCCCCTCTTCGGAGAAGATCAACTTGGATTCAAGACCCCCATTTGGGTGGCCCCCATCAAGACCTCCTCACGGAGAAGAACCGGTTACCGTTTGTATCGTCCGTTGTTGACTTTGGATCTTGTATCTTACCTTTGTGTTCATCGATCTAGTGCATGTGTGACCTACTCTTGTTGGTTGAGTGATTTATCTCGTGTTCCTCTCGTGTTCCCCTCGTGTTCATCACGTTCTTCGTAGGGATCCGCTCCTTTCGTGAAAGATCAGCCATCTAGGGTTCCACCCTACATCATCTTGGTATCAGAGCCATGTTGATCACGATTTCGGAGCCTCCCCGTTGTGTTTTCTGGCCTAGTTTTGTTGATTTTGTCCTAAATTCGAAAATCCCCACCAAAAATAGCCCCCAAATTTTTTTATGATTTGTTGGTTTGATGATGTTTTGTTGGATTTGATCCATGGGTTTGCTTGGTTTCGAGTGGATCTAGCATCCCCACCAGTTTCCCCACTTTCCATCCACGAAATCTCCGCAATTTTGCCCCCGAAATCATCAATTTCTGCCCACAAAATCGAGTTCCTCGAGTTCATCCTCGGATTTGGAGCCCGGACATCCGGCCTGAGCCCCAGACATCCGGCCACCCCAGAAATCCGGCCATTAGCCTGGACATCTGGCTCCTGGAGCACATTTTCGTGCAAGTTTCTGGACATCAGGTCCCGGATATCCGGCCCCGTCCCCGGATGTCCGACCCCTGGGATTTCTGTTTTTCCTGTTTCACCGTTTTGTGCATAACTAACTCATCCGGAGTCCGTTTTGACGTTCTTTAGCTCGTTTTGAAGCTATTGACATCCCCCATCACATAAAAAAACTACCATCACCATTTGACTCCATCAAAATTTTGGAACTTTGGCATCTTTGCCTAGGGCTTCCACCACATCCTCCGCATAACCACCACCGACTTTCGCAACCTAACCCAATTTGTTCCCTATAGCATTAGTGGTTGTTTGAGTTGTGATTCGAGTCTCCTAAGGTGTTTCGGCTACTTAGGGATGATTGCTTCTTCATCAACCACCACCATAACTTCCTCATAGGCTTGCCCACCATACACTTCCACCAACCCAACTTAACCAAAAAAAAAATTTGTGTTGTGAGTTGTGTCTCCTAAGGTGTTTCGGCTACTTAGGGACCGTGCTTCCAACTACGACACCGTGTATAGTCCATCCACATTACCCTCGACTTCTGCATTGCGTACTCCATAACCCATCATTGCATTTATGCAATCCCTTTGAGCTTCCGCAAAACCACCACCGCATTCCCGCTACCACCATTTTGACATTTGACGTTTGGGATTTTGAGTTCGCGGTTTTTCCGTTTCCTAAGGTGTTTTGGCTACTTAGGGACGAGTCTCCATCATCTTGGTATCTCCATCAAGAACACCGCCACTCATCATCTGTAGCGACCCGACCTCAGACGGTCAAGCCTCTGTGTATCTGTGCCATCCCTGGATCAGTATGCTGGCACACACAGTACATCAATGTATATATCAAAGTGCAATCACATGTATAAATAACGTAAAACTGATATATATACCTCGTAATACTCAGCGGAAACAATCAAACGAGTGTGGAGTCCCATCAACGCCATCGGCAGGTTGAGTGTAGACCGTAACCCTGTATCGTAACTCTTACTCGTCAAAGAAAATATCTGCAACATGATACGTTGCAGCCGTGTAGGTCAGTACATTGAATGTACCGGCAAGATCACAATAAGAGAAAGCTGATGATAAAACTATTCTATATGCAATATGGCTTTGTGGCTCTGGGTCTGAGTTTTTGTTTTGCATAAAAGCTGGTTTTACTTTTCCTACAACAAAGGAATATCAGGAGCCTGTACTACGGAGTTTTCTAACATGACATGGTTCCGCCAACCGATGTCCCATAGACCAAAATCATCATAAGTTGCCCACAATTAAGTTATCAATCCGGTGTTGAGAGTTCCGAGATAGATCCAAGTCCAGAGACTCAAATTGTCCGTAACCGGGGACACGGCTAATCGATTAGGTTTTAACCCTCTGCAGAGGTTTGTACACTTTACCCGCAAGATTCGATCCCTCTTTTTACGTTCTCGCACTTCATGGTGTTTGAGAACAAGATGACCGAAACATGGTCTTCCGAAGAGTTCCTCTGACCACTGTCCGGTGCTCATCCAATCCTACTGTCGTTCTACATCTGCTAGCACCGTCCCAGCCAGAGTCACAACTAAGGTCAACCAAGCCAGAGCCCATAGTGACTTGCGGTTGCACAGTTAAGCTTCTGGTCATGAAGTATTCTTCCGTCTCTTTGAGTCTGGGTGGAACTTTCCTCATGAGTACTGGCCAAAACCCAGCTCACTAGGCAAATCCACTGGGTACTCCAGGGTGCCTCACAACCAGTCCACCCAGTAGTGTGTATTGAAGTCTTGTCTCGAGTCTTGAAGTCTTGAGGTCTCGAAGATGCTGTCCTCGCAGGTGCCATCAGGAAGTTGTCGTCTTTGACGTAAAATCCTCCATTCTCACACCACTCCCGAGCACTCATACCAACCCCGTCTACTATAGCGTAGCTTTAAAAGTAAACAACGTCCCGGGCTTGGCAACAGGAAGATGGGTTCCTACCTCATGCATTCTACTCAACTACAAGAATTCAATATCACTACTGGAGGGATTGAAATAGTGGTGCCACTAAATGCAATAAACACATTGGTATGAAAAATATGGTCAAAGTGAACTTGCCTGGTAAGTTGATGAAGACAACAACGCTCTCGAAAACTTCGATAAACTATTCGTCACTCCGAGAAAATCTATATAGTCAAACATAACATTCATAAGCAAACATACTAGCAAGCAATTCTAACACTCATAATAAAACCATCAAATAAAATGCAAATCAACAAGGGACACCAAATAAAGAAAAAGGAAAACTACACAACAAAACTACTAAAGAAAACACTAAGACATAACACAAAACAGTTTTGTCCTAAGTAAAAACTTAACAACAATTAAAACACTAAAATAATAAGTTAGCAGAAAAAAAATGTAAAACAGCTAAGTTAACAGAAAATATTTTTCTTAAAGTTTTACTAGCAAAAGGGAACACAAAAAAAAACTAAATTAAAACTCTAATTATGCTTAAAACAAAACTAGTAAGGAAAAGAAATAAAACATTTTATTTTTTTTCTGTAAATAAAAGTTCGCCCTCTAATACTACAGAAAACAATCTGAAATAAAATATAACAGAGGTTAAAATAAATTTTTAAAATAATTAAAACAGCAGAAAACAGCAGCAAGTTAACAAAACTAAAAAAGCTTGTTTTTGAGTAAAACTATTTTTAATAAAAACTATAAATACCCAAATTAATCCTACTGCTAGGCAAGGTCAACACAAAGCAGTGACAAAAAGAATCACTGAAAAATAATAATCCTAACTCAGTTTATAGCAGAAAAACTAATCTGACTAAAACTAATATAAACAATTTTTTAAAAACCTAAAACATGGCAGAAGCTAATTTATACAGAAACTACAACAAATTTGCAAACTAACAAAAAAAGAATCAACTAAAAATATCAAGTAACCTAAAAGATATGGATTTTACAAAACTGGAACTAATCTGATAAAAACAGAAACGAAAATTAACATAAAAAAAATACTAACGCGCTAACGGGCCGTGGGCTAACAAACAAAAAAAACGCTCTGGTCGCTATATAACTAAAACGTCTACGGGCTATAAGAAATAAACCAGTCGGGCCGGTCTAACTAAACCGCACTGAAATAAACCGATCTAAACCGAAACTAAAACCGATCTAAAAGAAATAAACCATACCCCTTCGTAGATCTAATCTAGGCCCTAGATTTCAGATCGAACGGCGGCGGGCGGCTCCGGCGACTCACCGCGGTGGCGGCGACGGCGACGGACGACGGTGGCTCGGGCGACGACGGTGCGGTGGCTCCGGTGGTCGGGGTGGCGGCGGAGACGTCGGGGAGAGGCGGCGGAGTGTTGCGGAGGCGGTGGTGGAGTCAGTGGGGCTCGGGGTGGTCGGTGGAGCTCGGGGGTGGAGCAATGGCGCGGCGGCGGCGTCGGACTCCGGCGAGAAATCGCGGCGGAGTGGAGGGGTTAGGCGAGGGGGAGGGGTGGGGAATGGGTCGAGGGGGTTGGGTATTTATAGGGGGTGCCCGGCTTGGAGGCGGGGGCGAATCGGGGAGGGATCCCGCGATCCCCGGGATTCCGGCGACGGTGGCGGTGATGGCGCGGCGTGGGAAGGAAGGAGAAGGGTGGGGCCGGCGCGTCGGTGAGAGAGGGACAGAGGGGAGAGAGCGGGCGACCGGGCGGGAGAGGTTTCGGGCGCGGGCGTCGGTGCAGGCCGGCTCGGGGTGGTAGCTGGGCCGCGGCTCGGCGCTGGCTGGGCCGGTTGGCCTGGCTGGCGCCTGGGTCTCGTTTCCTTTTTGTAAAAGTTTCCCCGAAGAAAAAATCATTTTAGAAAATAAAAAGAAATTTAAATATAGGGGTATTATATATCAAAATGACCGGAAAAATAAATCCTTCAACATGAACATTTTTACAAGATGAAATAAAATTCGCACAAATTCTAATAAAACAAATAGTGCTACTGCTGTAAATAAAATTCAAATAAAATTTCTTTGAAATGCCAAAATGATTTCAAATTTATTTTTCTCCATTTTTATAATGTAGGGAATCATTTTACCCTATTTTCCATATATTTTATTTTTGGAGAAAATTAATTTGAAAATAAAACCCAAAACTTCCAAATGGTTTTGAATTTGAAATTCAAACCTTTTCTTCATACTTCCAACTCATATTTCCTATATTTGAAGAAGTCATTTTATCTTCTCTCCTGAAAATCATTGAGTTGCATAAAGTTTATGAATTTGAAATACTTTCAAATGGAATTCAAATATTCTTTTTCAAAAACCCTTTTCATTTCAAATGGAAGAAGTCATGTCATCTTCACTCTAGGGTTTTTTTTTTTTGATGAAATGGATTTGAATTCATGGAGATCATAAATGCAAGGTGAAAGTTTGGGAAAGTCATTTCATTCCCTCTCATTCAATTTTCAAAAAGTTTCAAATTCACTCAATTTCACACAAGCAATCCACACCACAATCAAACAAACAAGCATAATTATTTATTTAATATAACATTCCAAAATTTAGAATTTTGGGATGTTACAAACCTACCACACTTAAAATGAATCTCGTCCTCGAGATTCGAAGAGGCTAGCAAGAAAAGGTTAGGGGTTTGGGGGTCTTCTAGCAAATCCATTGATCAGAATGGTCTACTGTGCTACCACACTTAAAAGTAGGGTTATGTTTCCACCAGAACTCATGTAATCCATCCTTAGAGTTGACGGTGTCGGTCTTCCCATATACTCGGGGTAACTCCTACTCTGGGGCTCTTCCGGTAGGGCATAACCTTTTCTTCAAACACGTGTCCTTTCATCCTGGTGAGGTTCTTCCAAGACCGGGCCTTAATATCTGACAGGTCTGGCGCCAATACTAAACAACTATCGAAAATCTCATGGTGGTCGACAATTCATGGTTTCTCCTGCAGGAAAATGGTCGGGGTTGGATCTCAGCGTATAACCTACGTTTGGCAGCGGTTGCCTGTACATGGATAAATCGTGCTACCACTCTATGGTTTAACAAGGTTTGACATCGTCGTCTCTCTACTATGGGTAAGTCACTCAGATTTACCATTCCAAATAGCAAGAGCGAATGACAAGAGTAAGTCGGTATGGTGATCAATCCATTCCGCACCCAAATCATTACCTTGTATAAGGTTTAGCGAATCTCGCATTTCTAACACTCGGGCATTCTCACAAGCATGGCAGAATTTCTCTTGTCCTTGAACTGGGTTCAGGTATATCCATTAGTTCTGCAAGCTGAACAAAACATCTATCGTTCTTCACAACTCTCGGTTTTACGTAACCTCCTACGAAACGTATGCTGATGAAAAACACAGCTTCTTCCAAAATTTCTTCTTCGAGGGAGTACTTGATCCTTATTAATTCCTGGGCCTGTAGGTTATGGGCCCACTTCAATACTTGCACCACTTTAACTCATCATTTGAGCTACTATTGTTCCATATTCCGAAACTTCACCACCTTTAAATCCAATCTTACTTCATTCCTTCATACTCTTGAGGTAATTAATATATATCAAATAAAATCCTTAGACTTAATTCGTCCAACTCCACTCTATGGGATACATTTTCCTTACCATCGGTCAGGTGTTCTCACAGGGCACTACCACCCTTAAAATGAAATTCACAAAGCCATTCATAGACCATATTTGTCATATCCTCGAAACTGGTCCAAAGTCTTTGTTCATGGAGTAACAACTCAAAAACAATCCACGTATGAAATCATGACACATTAACTTTATTGATTTCACGAATTCATTACAATCTCTGAGCACTCATTACATAACTCAACTCATCGAACTTATGAAAACAAAATTGCTTCCTACCACTCTTATTATCCATATCAAAATCTCAACTACTTAGCTCCAGCTTTTCTCCTGATCTGAACATTCCCTCGCAAAATGTCCTGCTTGCTTGCAGTGTAAACAAATGACGTCGGACAAATCCAGGGGCTTCCGGTTACCTCCTTGGGTTCTTTGCTTCTGTTCTGGACAATCACTGGCATAATGTCCTGTGGTCTTACACTCAAAACAGATAATATGACTCTTATCCTTCTTTGCAGAGACTGGTTTGTTCAGGGAATGCCTTCGTTTTCTCTTCCTGGATTCCTTTGTAATGATTAGAGCTTCTATTTCCCGAGGGTCAAACTTCACTTCTGCTGTCGGGAAGTCTCTGAGATACTCTTCTCTTTCCTTGGTACAATACTGGGAAAAATGTCCTTCTTCTCCACATGAATAGCAAGTGTTGGAGTAGAATCTGATTAGGCCTTCTTCTTCAGGGTCTTCAACAACTTCCTTCATCACAGGTTCTTCTAGACCTTCCTTGAGGGCTTCTTTCATTCCTTCTTCCTGCTTCTGAATAGTTTGTTGCACCGTGGGGTAAATGTGACACTGCGCCGGGTAGTGGGTGGTTCCTTCACACAAGAAACAAGTCACCTGACTAGTTGGGCATTCCTCAGCTGGGTGTTTCTCCTCACAATAAGGGCATCCATCCTTGTGTTCCTCCTGGGTGTGTCCTATTTCTCCGCAATTCTTGCAAGCACAAGGTTTCTTCTTTGGGTTATCGTAGTGCTTCCGGATACGACGGGACCTCAAGAGAGTCTTCTTGAATTCCTCCCAAGTTTTTGCTCCGTTGCATCCTTGTATGGCTTGATGCATTTTCCACCAGGTTGCAGCACTCTCGGTAAAATACTGAAGAGCATATTGAACCTCATACTTCCTTGCAATCAAATTTTTCCCGAAGTGATCCTCCATATTCTGAATCCATAGTTCTACCTCCCGTTGAGTCATCGGTCCAGAGAATACTAGTCCTTGTTCATTCATCATCTATTGGGTCCAAGGGTTTTAGGATGAGATCCAGAAGATAGAAAGGGATACACACAATACAAACAATAGTTTTAAAGAAATGGGTTTTATTTTGTGGCCGTCGGAAAAACATCAAACAAATGACAGCTCACAAATCGTCGCATCTAACGTAAGTATATAAAAGGCTTTTGGTCTTCTAAGCGTCAAATAAATCTTCGGAGTTTTCCAATTCTTCAAGTCTTCGGAGTCTTCAACTGTTGTAGCTTCAACTCTTCTAATCCATGGTGAAATCCTCTTTACTCTGAAATGGTCATCGGTTGTCCGATATCTTGTCCTTCTTGGAGCGGCTTCAGTTGATCCTCCGTGTGGTCAAAAGGGAAAGGGGTATATTCTAACTATTTGAGGTAAGAGAGGATATTTGATAAAATCAGAAAAGATGAGAAGTAATGGATCTTTTTGAAAATAAGTTTTAGAGATTTCCTGTCCTACGGCTTTCCGATTTCTAGGGTCACGTCCTACAGTCAACATGTGCTCTGATACCATATCTGTAGCGACCCGACCTCAGACGGTCAAGCCTCTGTGTATCTGTGCCATCCCTGGATCAGTATGCTGGCACACACAGTACATCAATGTATATATCAAAGTGCAATCACATGTATAAATAACGTAAAACTGATATATATACCTCGTAATACTCAGCGGAAACAATCAAACGAGTGTGGAGTCCCATCAACGCCATCGGCAGGTTGAGTGTAGACCGTAACCCTGTATCGTAACTCTTACTCGTCGAAGAAAATATCTGCAACATGATACGTTGCAGCCGTGTAGGTCAGTACATTGAATGTACCGGCAAGATCACAATAAGAGAAAGCTGATGATAAAACTATTCTATATGCAATATGGCTTTGTGGCTCTGGGTCTGAGTTTTTGTTTTGCATAAAAGCTGGTTTTACTTTTCCTACAACAAAGGAATATCAGGAGCCTGTACTACGGAGTTTTCTAACATGACATGGTTCCGCCAACCGATGTCCCATAGCCCAAAATCATCATAAGTTGCCCACAATTAAGTTATCAATCCGGTGTTGAGAGTTCCGAGATAGATCCAAGTCCAGAGACTCAAATTGTCCGTAACCGGGGACACGGCTAATCGATTAGGTTTTAACCCTCTGCAGAGGTTTGTACACTTTACCCGCAAGATTCGATCCCTCTTTTTACGTTCTCGCACTTCATGGTGTTTGAGAACAAGATGACCGAAACATGGTCTTCCGAAGAGTTCCTCTGACCACTGTCCGGTGCTCATCCAATCCTACCGTCGTTCTACATCTGCTAGCACCGTCCCAGCCAGAGTCACAACTAAGGTCAACCAAGCCAGAGCCCATAGTGACTTGCGGTTGCACAGGTAAGCTTCTGGTCATGAAGTATTCTTCCGTCTCTTTGAGTCTGGGTGGAACTTTCCTCATGAGTACTGGCCAAAACCCAGCTCACTAGGCAAATCCACTGGGTACTCCAGGGTGCCTCACAACCAGTCCACCCAGTAGTGTGTATTGAAGTCTTGTCTCGAGTCTTGAAGTCTTGAGGTCTCGAAGATGCTGTCCTCGCAGGTGCCATCAGGAAGTTGTCGTCTTTGACGTAAAATCCTCCATTCTCACACCACTCCCGAGCACTCATACCAACCCCGTCTACTATAGCGTAGCTTTAAAAGTAAACAACGTCCCGGGCTTGGCAACAGGAAGATGGGTTCCTACCTCATGCATTCTACTCAACTACAAGAATTCAATATCACTACTGGAGGGATTGAAATAGTGGTGCCACTAAATGCAATAAAAACATTGGTATGAAAAATATGGTCAAAGTGAACTTGCCTGGTAAGTTGATGAAGACAACAACGCTCTCGAAAACTTCGATAAACTATTCGTCACTCCGAGAAAATCTATATAGTCAAACATAACATTCATAAGCAAACATACTAGCAAGCAATTCTAACACTCATAATAAAACCATCAAATAAAATGCAAATCAACAAGGGACACCAAATAAAGAAAAAGGAAAACTACACAACAAAACTACTAAAGAAAACACTAAGACATAACACAAAACAGTTTTGTCCTAAGTAAAAACTTAACAACAATTAAAACACTAAAATAATAAGTTAGCAGAAAAAAAATGTAAAACAGCTAAGTTAACAGAAAATATTTTTCTTAAAGTTTTACTAGCAAAAGGGAACACAAAAAAAAACTAAATTAAAACTCTAATTATGCTTAAAACAAAACTAGTAAGGAAAAGAAATAAAACATTTTATTTTTTTTCTGTAAATAAAAGTTCGCCCTCTAATACTACAGAAAACAATCTGAAATAAAATATAACAGAGGTTAAAATAAATTTTTAAAATAATTAAAACAGCAGAAAACAGCAGCAAGTTAACAAAACTAAAAAATCTTGTTTTTGAGTAAAACTATTTTTAATAAAAACTATAAATACCCAAATTAATCCTACTGCTAGGCAAGGTCAACACAAAGCAGTGACAAAAAGAATCACTGAAAAATAATAATCCTAACTCAGTTTATAGCAGAAAAACTAATCTGACTAAAACTAATATAAACAATTTTTTAAAAACCTAAAACATGGCAGAAGCTAATTTATACAGAAACTACAACAAATTTGCAAACTAACAAAAAAAGAATCAACTAAAAATATCAAGTAACCTAAAAGATATGGATTTTACAAAACTGGAACTAATCTGATAAAAACAGAAACGAAAATTAACATAAAAAAAATACTAACGCGCTAACGGGCCGTGGGCTAACAAACAAAAAAAAACGCTCTGGTCGCTATATAACTAAAACGTCTACGGGCTATAAGAAATAAACCAGTCGGGCCGGTCTAACTAAACCGCACTGAAATAAACCGATCTAAACCGAAACTAAAACCGATCTAAAAGAAATAAACCATACCCCTTCGTAGATCTAATCTAGGCCCTAGATTTCAGATCGAACGGCGGCGGGCGGCTCCGGCGACTCACCGCGGTGGCGGCGACGGCGACGGACGACGATGGCTCGGGCGACGACGGTGCGGTGGCTCCGGTGGTCGGGGTGGCGGCGGAGACGTCGGGGAGAGGCGGCGGAGTGTTGCGGAGGCGGTGGTGGAGTCAGTGGGGCTCGGGGTGGTCGGTGGAGCTCGGGGGTGGAGCAATGGCGCGGCGGCGGCGTCGGACTCCGGCGAGAAATCGCGGCGGAGTGGAGGGGTTAGGCGAGGGGGAGGGGTGGGGAATGGGTCGAGGGGGTTGGGTATTTATAGGGGGTGCCCGGCTTGGAGGCGGGGGCGAATCGGGGAGGGATCCCGCGATCCCCGGGATTCCGGCGACGGTGGCGGTGATGGCGCGGCATGGGAAGGAAGGAGAAGGGTGGGGCCGGCGCGTCGGTGAGAGAGGGACAGAGGGGAGAGAGTGGGCGACCGGGCGGGAGAGGTTTCGGGCGCGGGCGTCGGTGCAGGCCGGCTCGGGGTGGTAGCTGGGCCGCGGCTCGGCGCTGGCTGGGCCGGTTGGCCTGGCTGGCGCCTGGGTCTCGTTTCCTTTTTGTAAAAGTTTCCCCGAAGAAAAAATCATTTTAGAAAATAAAAAGAAATTTAAATATAGGGGTATTATATATCAAAATGACCGGAAAAATAAATCCTTCAACATGAACATTTTTACAAGATGAAATAAAATTCGCACAAATTCTAATAAAACAAATAGTGCTACTGCTGTAAATAAAATTCAAATAAAATTTCTTTGAAATGCCAAAATGATTTCAAATTTATTTTTCTCCATTTTTATAATGTAGGGAATCATTTTACCCTATTTTCCATATATTTTATTTTTGGAGAAAATTAATTTGAAAATAAAACCCAAAACTTCCAAATGGTTTTGAATTTGAAATTCAAACCTTTTCTTCATACTTCCAACTCATATTTCCTATATTTGAAGAAGTCATTTTATCTTCTCTCCTGAAAATCATTGAGTTGCATAAAGTTTATGAATTTGAAATACTTTCAAATGGAATTCAAATATTCTTTTTCAAAAACCCTTTTCATTTCAAATGGAAGAAGTCATGTCATCTTCACTCTAGGGTTTTTTTTTTTGATGAAATGGATTTGAATTCATGGAGATCATAAATGCAAGGTGAAAGTTTGGGAAAGTCATTTCATTCCCTCTCATTCAATTTTCAAAAAGTTTAAATTCACTCAATTTCACACAAGCAATCCACACCACAATCAAACAAACAAGCATAATTATTTATTTAATATAACATTCCAAAATTTAGAATTTTGGGATGTTACATCATCGCCTCGGACGATAACCTCCATATCATCTTGATATCTTGGTATCCCTTTATTGTATATTCCCCTGCACATTGGATTGTTAACCCCTAGCCCATTTTGCGTCACTTGCCTATCGAGACTAGCCATTTGAGTATTGCCGGCAACGTTACTTGTGCACATTAGTGATCTACACCTCCCATTGCATACATAGCATATCATATTGGTATCATATCATCTCTTGTGTCACAAAGATTGTTCCCGCATATACACAATTGCTATCTTGGTTTGTGCATTTCACAAAGTGGCCATACATACAAAAAAAGAATAAGCTTTTAAGCAAAAGAGAGAGAGCAAAGAAGCTTGTAAGCAATAGCCATAGCATCATACCACATTGCACATAAGATTGTCATATCCGATCATCTTGGATCATCTTGAGAGAAACACCGAGAACCATACACATATAGCATACTTGGGATAGAAAGTTTATCCATTTTGCATATCATAGGTTGTGCACAAGTGTCGTATCCGCCTATAGAGCAATCGTGCTAGCGTCTATCTTGAGTTGTGCAACACAAGCGTTTTCCGTGGATTCCACATTTCGTGCTCATTCCTTGGTTGCACGACCCCATTTATCTATCCGTGTGTGTGTTTCTGTGTGCCACATATTGCTATTGGTCTACTTGTTTCACTTGCGAATTAGTGAATCTCTTTCAACATTATTGACTCTTGCTAACATTTTGCATCAAATTTTTGTGCCACTATCCTCACTGAGCTCCACCATAAGCCTTACTTGTGTAGGTGTGAGAAACCGACAAGAATTGGTACCAATTGTGCTATTTCCTTGTTACACATTGAGTGATCATTGATCCATCTTCAACATCGGTCAAGGTACATTTGGTATAGTTCTTCTCTTTCTCCCACTCATATTTGCTCGAGTCTTGTGATGGATAGGCAAGGCATTTCACCCTCGGTCTACAACAACAACAACGAGTTCGATGCCACGAACAACTCCAACGACGCCAAGATGAACGCTCAAATGGAGGAGCTCAAAGCCCTCATCAAGTCCTACAAGCGATCTTCCTCATATTCGAGAAGACGCTCAAGAGCACATGCTTCCGAGCTACCATCTCTGGCAAGATCACATCGGCATCGACAACATCACCAACAAGAACGTGAAGGACAAGAGCTCAACGCCAACAACCGCTCAACAACTTCACCATCTCCCTTGGCATCTTTGCCAAGCGACTTCAAGGCATCTTCACCTTCGGATATACGGCATCTTCGCCAACAAGCACCTCAAGACTACGCTCAAGAGAAGCTCCCCAAGCTCAAGTCCGCGACCTCCACGAGCTACTACGACCTCGACACCGACCACGAGATTCCTTTCTATGGGACTCTAGAACCCAAGGAGTATCTCGAGTGGGAGCGTTTGATGGATGACTACCTCAAGCTACATCAAGTTCCTCCCGAAGATCAAGTGAAGTGCGCCACAAGAAACTTCCACGACTACGCCTCGACATGGTGGCTTCACACACCTTCAGAGACCTACGACATTAGTTGGCCCAAGACGAAGAGATCTTTGCGGCAAGAGTTTGTGCCTCCAACCTACACGGAACAACTTCTACGCCAAGTGCAGATCACCATCCAAGGATCCAAGTCCATCGACGAGTACTTCAAGGAGATGAAGAAAGCCTTGCGACGAGCCGGCGTGGACGACCCCATGTCAAGGAAGTTCCACTTCATGATGGGATTGAACAACAACATATCCAAGACTATCTTCCTCGAGAACTACAAGTCCCTCGATGACAACTACATAGGTGCTCTCAAGGCGGAAAAAGAACACATGAAGGCCAATACTTCTCCACCCCAAGCACACTTCTCGAAGACCAAACTCAAAGACGACGAGCATGAGGCTAGTACCACCAAGATGTCCAAGCCCGATGAGCTCCAAGACAATGCTCCCAAGTTCGACTTCACCGCCATCCCTCTTTGTGGCATTGATGATACCGAGTCCTCCACGACTCTTTTTCAAGATGGTGCGGCGACGAGTACGACTACGGAGACCTTCAAGGACCATGCTTTGGAGGCAGGCGACTTGGTGACGAGCAAGGATGATGCTTCCATCTTAGGAGGCGAGAATGATGATGTGCCATCTTCGGCCTTTATCCATGGCGATGGTGACGGCTGTGAGATGGTTGAGTATTTCACTTCGACCACGGCGACGTATGATGACTTGAGTGACTTGTGCCACCATATTGAGAGTGAGAGTGACTTCACCACTAGCCCCATATGTGATGAGTTGCCCCAATTCCCATGTGAGGAGAGCCACAACCCCCACCACTTGAGTGAGATGAGTGACTCCACCATATGTGACTTTTAGTGCACCTACCTTGAGGGAGTGAGTGAACCACCACATAGAGAGAGTGAGGCCACTTCGATTTCTAACGACTTAACCTCTACCTCTATTGTGTCTTCTCATTTGGTGTTAGGTCCCATATATGATGACGCGCCAATTCGCGACGACTACGTCCTTCCTTTGGACAAGACGATGGCCATGGTGGAATATGATGCACCCCCCACATGGTTCCATCAAGATGAAGATGACCACCATTTGGTCTTTGCCACCTCACCTACACCACTTGAGTGGAATGAACAAGGTAACCTAGGTGAAGGTGATGCTCTAGTCCCACTAGTGGACATTCTTGACATTGATTGCTTGCATGATGTTGATCAACCTATTTCCATGCCTCATGCTAGTGCGACTAAATCATGTCTTGACTTGCCAATTTATGATGAATATAATGATGAGCATCTTGAGTGGCCTAGTTGTGATGCCATGTTGCATAGGATTTCTTGTGACAATTCTTTAGGTCACATCATGTTTGACAATCTGCTTGACTTATCATATGCTATGAATGATATCAATCATATGTCATATTTGTAATCTCTTCATAGTGATTATGCATATGCCATTAAAATTAACCCAATTTGCACTTATGGCATAGATGATAAGCCCATGGTTATTAGCATTTGTTTTTCTTGTGATGATATTGATATGCTTCCTTTGCATCATTTATCTCATATGCCATGCCATGACCACCTAGCTTCGGATATGCATTGTTTTGGATGTTGTCCATTTTCTCCATATGATGTTTCCAATATTGCTCATGAGGAGACCCCCATAGTTTCCTCATACATTTTAGGAGATTTTGATTCATCCTATCCATTGCATGATCCCAATACTTGTGTGCACAATATGCTTCCCATGGATCATAATGATATTGTTGTGCCATATACTAGTATGCTCAATTTCCATCCCAATCGTGTTATACATAACAAATATTCTTTCATGATGGATGACATGTTCTTGTACCATGCATCAAATTTCTTTGAGCGATGCTTATCTTGTGCTAACACTCACTTGCACATACACATCATGATGGATGATGTGTACATTTACCATGTGCACAATTTCTTTGGTTTGTGTCTCTTTTGTGTAGGTACCCATGAATACTTGTCAACCTCGCAATCCCACGTGTTGACAAAATGAGCTCTAGAGAGCAATGATGACTTGGGATACCATGGATTGCCTTTCCCACCGCTCACTTCGCGCAACAACTTTGCGCATTTCTTCGACATGACCCTCACATGGTTATGGGTTGTTGTCCATTACATATCCTTTGCCCATCTTGCCATGTTCACTTTGCATGATATGCCCATTCCTATGCCTTTGCCATGCATTTGTGACCCATGCTTTGCATTACACATGATGATTTGTATTTGCAAGCGTGGTGGAGATATTTTTTGTTATTGCCATGATTGCTTTGTGCCCCATGCCTATGATGATACTATGATCTTGATTTGTATCCGTGCTTGTGATACGTCATGTACATTGCCTATGTCTATTCTTTGCTCACATGACATGATTGCCATGATTTCCTCTAGTGTGTTGCATCTTCGCTCCACTAGTTTGCACGACTTGATTACTATGATTGCTTGCCTTGTTGCATCACTGATGATTCATACTTCCTCACTTCATGCGGTTGATGACAACCATTTCCATGCTTTGCACATGATTGTTATTGCTTCTTGTCATTTATCTCCATATGTTGCCTCCCTCATGCTAAATGATTTGACATTTATTGAGTGCAACAATGCCTTTAGTCTTGATAATGAGTTTGCCCCCATAGCATTCTCACATAGGATTGGAGATTTTTACATATTCCTTGTGAAGCATGCTTGTCTTACCTCTTTGCACCATATACCTAGTGCCATGAATATTGCCATTGTTGCATCATATTATTCGTGCACTTGTGCTTCTAATGGTTATGTGCAAGAGAAGTGAACCATCATGATGGATGATGTGTTTATCTACCATGCCCATACGTTCTTTCTTTTGTTGTGCGCATGTGTAGGATACTTGGACTTTGTGTCGACTTCCACGTCAAGTGAGTTGACCATTCGAGCTCTTGAGATGGAACCACCTTCTACCACGACGATTCTACATCACACTTGCTTGTGCTTCGGCATCGTGAAGGACGCACAAGGACACGCTTTCACGGTGATATCCTTCTCTTTTGAGAACCCCCAAACCATGATCATGGATATTATGGATCATACTACTTGTGTTGCTTTCCCCATGAGACTTATTGTTCATATTGGATCACTTGATTGCACACTTGTTAGAGATCTTGCTTCGACTTGTCATTTTAACCATTCCATGCATCATGATATATATGCCTTGTGTGTTGCATCCAATTCTTGGATTATTTGCTCCTCTCATATGTTTGGTTGCAACAATGTCATCACTTCACATATACCATGTCACATTGCTTGTCACATGATTGACTTGATTGCCTCACACATGATGAACAATTGCTCTTTCTATTGTGGTGAGTGCTACACTATGTTCACTACACCCTATGCACATTTTGCTTGGGTTGTCTTTCACTTGACCCATGTGTTTAGACACTTCATTTTATTTGGTGTTGTGAATGATTCATATGCCTACCATAGACCTTTCATTGAGCAATTTGTGAATGCTTGCTATGAAGTTGAGGTAGATGCTTATTCTCTTGACACACATATTTGCATCTCTACCTCCCATTTACATGCTTGCCCCCATGATATCTTTGCTTGTGCTCAATTGATATGCTTACATGCCGTGTCACAACCCTTTGTCAAACCATATGCTTTGCATGATGACGACACTTGTTTGGTGAATCACCTCTTGAATGCTTTGTTTTGCACTAACGCTGGCCACATTTGTTTTTCCAAGTGTTTGTTGTCCTTCCTCCTTTTGAAGGAATAACAAGACGGTGCGACATTGGAGAGTGCCCATTTCGAGCTTCAAGATGACAAGTACTTGGTGAACGTGCACTTCTACATGGCGAAGCCATCTCTTTCCCATGGTGATTTGGTTTTTGATCCGAGGTCAGATCTTTCCCAAGGGAGGGGTGATGATGCGGAGCATCCTATGAACATCACCATGTCAAGAGTCCATCCGGCGAGTGACACGTGCGAGCTCTACTTCACATACACAAAGGTGAATCATCTCCTTTACACGTGCTCACTTGACCCCTTCGAGGATGGTATACTACTTGACACTCCACTCGTGTGCATGCATAGGTATTGTCGGAACACTACGGACGACGAGGAGGAGTGCAAGCACCAAGGAACAACTACACCATCCGCGAGGGAAGCATGGAAGCGACGACGGAAGAAGAAGACGGACACAGCTCCACGGACCCGGACATCCGGCCCCTGGAACCTCACGCACCCGTAGCTGAACCCGTCAGCCCGGACATCCGGACCCATGCCTCGGACATCCGGCCCCGCCTATCCAGAGAGCACAGAACACATCCACGCCAGCCCGGACATCTGGCCACCCCTGCCAAGACATCCGGCCCGTCCCGAAGCCCCGGACATCCGGCCGACGCCCGGACATCCGGCCACCCTACGTGCAGTGTAACGGGCCACCGGCCCATGTACCCCTTCACTTCATCCCCAACTTGTACTACGACTATATATAGACACCCACCTCCTCCTAGTTAGGGTTGGCAAAGGATTAGCTCATATGTGAGATAGAGCTTTGCTCATCCACACGGATCTCCTCCTCGAGAGAGACTGAGGCCCCTCTTCGGAGAAGATCAACTTGGATTCAAGACCCCCTTTTGGGTGGCCCCATCAAGACCTCCTTCTAGGAGAAGAACCGGTTACCTTTGTATGGTCCGTTGTTGACTTTGGATCTTGTATCTTACCTTTGTGTTCATCGATCTAGCGCATGTGTGATCTATTCTTGTTGGTTGAGTGATTTCTCTCGTGTTCCCCTCGTGTTTCCCCTCGTGTTCATCGTGTTCTTCGTAGGGATCCGCTCCTTTCGTGAAAGATCGGCCATCTAGTGTTCCACTCTGATGAGGAATATCAATACCATTGTTACACCCACAGCCCCTGCTGCTATACATATTGGACCAATTACTAGAGCTCGCGCACGCCAATTGAATTATCAGGTACTTTCGTTTCTTGGTAATGATTCCAATGTTCATGAGAATATGATGCTACCTAAATTGGATACATTTGTTTTGCTTACAAATGAAGGGCATACCATAGACAAGAAAGATGAACCTTGGAGCAAGTCCAAGCATGGAGATGTTGGCATGCACAAAGGGAACAAGAACGGAGTTATAAGTGATGATTCCAGGACTTTGAAGCCACCATAATGAGTGCATGAGGCCTTGGACGAAATATACAAGATGCCACTTCATAATATTCGTCCATAGGCTATTCTAGGTGCTGCGTCACCTTATAATTGGGCCAGGCCCATGTAATTTCGAAATACTTAAGTATAGGCTGTTTTTAGAGTCTGTATGTGTGGGGAAACAAGAGTTAGGGTTGGTTTCGGACCCCTCCCTCAAGGGCCACGAAATTCCCTCCTCTTCCTCCATATATACAGCCCTTAGGGCGTCGTTTAGACTTTGGGTTTTGTTTAGATTAAAAGTTCGCCATAGCTGCAACTTCGCGTACTTCATTTGTGTTCACCGACCAGACCAAGGCGTCACAGAACCCCACCTTCATTAGTAAAGCTTTCCTCTTTTATTCGCAATATCCAGATTGCAATCTCAGTTTCTTGCTTGTTCTTCGTTTGCTCGCAGGAAATAGACCCTCGTGGTCAGGTTGATCGTGCTCCGGCGTGGTCAATAACCCCTCGGAAGTTGGTTTAGCGATTGCTAAGGCGCGACGTCTTCGCACGTTCATAGTCGGATCGTCAAACTGCAAAAAAAAGTGAAAAAAAATTCAGAGTGTGCTCCTCCCTTGTTTACGTGCAGCGCCATGATTTTGTTAGTGTTCTAGGCTCGCGTATCTAGTACGGTCTAGCCTAGGACCAGCACAGTACCGTCGTTGAGCGTTTATTCAACTTTGCATCTCTGAATTGATTATTGCTGACCCTTTTTGCTACCATATTATGAGCCTTCCTAGCTCCACATACATCTACGTCGTGCGTTTGACTCTCCCTGGTAATCGCTCTATCCAAGCTTTGAGAGTTTTGGCTACGACGGTGGCCGATCACCGCCTGCTGCTGGGTAAGAACTGGTAAGAATTTGAGATTTGCTTGATGGATTTGTGACTGTTCACCACACCACCACCACCACTTCCTAGTAGTGTGTAGAATCATATTCTTGTGTGTTTCTATTGCTGCTAACCATGGCAGGGTCACAAGCCGACGAGACTGACTGGGAGAATATGACAAACAAAACGTTACATGATAAGTTTCAGCAAATGAAGAGTGGACAGGTGGAAGATGTGCTAAATAGATTTGAAGAGGCCATGGAGAAGATAGATCGCATTGAGAAGGCGTTCGAAACAAAGCTTGATAACAAGTTCAATGAATTGCTCGCGCATCTACCACCACCACCACCGGCTGCACCTAACGCACCTCTACAACAGCAACAACGACTACCTCCACATCGCGAAACAGCCCTCCGCCGAGCGACCCGTGTCCCTCTTCAGCCTGGCCAAGCTGCTGGGGCTGCTGTTGATACTTCTGTGGCTCCTGCTGCTGATGTGGGGGAGGATGATTATGTGGGAGATTATGAGGATGAGGTTGATCAACATCAGAACTACATGCAACCACCAGCACTACAACCACCAGGTCGTCCACATGCAAATAATGGCAATGTTAGGGCTCCCCCTCAGGTACGAGATCATGACCATCTCCCTAAACTGAAATTGAATATTCCACCATTTGAGGGTAGATATGTTCCTGATATATATCTTACTTGGGAGTTAGAAATTGAACAATGATTTACATGTTTACAATATCCTGAGGAGAGACGTGTTCCTGCTGTTGTTTGTGCTTTCACTAGCTTTGCATGTGTTTGGTGGTCTGAACATTGTAGATTATATCCTGTGCTAGCTACTTGGGCTGCTTTGAAAACTGCTATGCGTACTCGTTGGGTTCCACCATATTATCAACGTGAATTACTTCAAAAATTGCAGCGCTTAAGACAAGGAAAAAATTCGGTAGAAGAATATTATCATGAATTACAAACTAGCTTGATTAGGTGTGGTATTGTTGAGGAGAATGAAGCTATGCTTGCACGTTTTCTGGGTGGATTAAATAGAGAGATTCAGACCATTCTAGACTATAAAGATTATAATAATATCACTCGTTTATTCCATCTTGCTTGTAAAGCTGAACGTGAAGTGCAGGATCGACAGGCATTGGCGCGAACTAACTTTTCTGCAGGTCGACCTTCATCATGGACACCACGTGTACTTCCACTGCACCATCACCTCCTTCAGGTGCCACCTCCAACCGTGATACAAGAAAGCAGGCACAACCACCACTATCTGCCAAGAGCACACCTGCCGGGTCGAAGAGCTCTGTGCCGACCCGGCAGGTGTGCTCTTGGCAGATAGTGGTGGTTGTGCCTGCTTTCTTGTATCACGGTTGGAGGTGGCACCTGAAGGAGGTGATGGTGCAGTGGAAGTACACGTGGTTTCCATGATGAAGGTCGACCTACAGAAAAGTTAGTTCGAGCCAAGGCCTGTCGATCCTGCACTTCACGTTCAGCTTTACAAGCAAGATGGAATAAACGAGTGATATTATTATAATCCTTATAGTCGAGAATGGTCTGAATCTCTCTATTTAATCCACCTAGAAAACGTGCAAGCATAGCTTCATTCTCCTCAACAATACCACATCTAATCAAACCAGTTTGTAATTCCTGATAATATTCTTCTACCGAATTTTTTCCTTGTCTTAAGCGCTGCAATTTTTGAAGCAATTCACGTTGATAATATGGTGGAACCCAACGAGTACGCATAGCAGTTTTCAAAGCAGCCCAAGTAGCTGGAATAGGATATAATCTACAATGTTCAGACCACCTAACACATGCAAAACTAGTGAAAGCACAAACAGCAGCAGGAACACGTCTCTCCTCAGGATATTGTAAACATGTAAATCGTTGTTCAGTTTTTAACTCCCAAGTAAGATATATATCAGGAACATATCTACCCTCAAATGGTGTAATATTCAATTTCAGTTTAGGGAGATGGTCATGATCTTGTACCTGAGGGGGAGCCCGAACATTGCCATTATTTGCATGTGGATGACCTGGTGGTTGTGGTGCTGGCGGTTGCACGTAGTTCTGATTTTGATCAATTTCATCCTCGTAATCTCCCACATAATTATCCTCCTCCGCATCAGCAGCAGGAGCCATAGAAGTATCAACAGCAGCACTAACAGTTTGTCCAAGCGCAAGAGGGACACGTCTCGCTCGGCGGAGGGCTGTTTCGCGACGTGGAGGTAGTCGTTGTTGTTGTAGAGGTGCGTTAGGTGCAGTCGGTGGTGGTGGTGGAAGACGCGCGAGCAATTCATTAAACTTGTTATCGAGCTTTGTTTCGAACGTCTTCTCCATGCCATCTATATTCTCCATGGCCTCTTCAAATCTGTTGATCACATCTTGCACCTGTCCACTCATCATTTGCTAAAATTTATCATGCAACTCCTTATTCGTCATGTTCTCCCAGTCAGTCTCGTCGGTTGTGATCCTGGCATGGTTAGCAGCAATAGAAAAACACAAGGATATGATCCTACAGACTACTAACAAGAGGTGGTGGTGGGTGTCACAAATCCGTGAAGCAAAACTCAAATTCTTACCAGTTCTTACCCAGTACCAGGCGGTGATCGGCAACCGTTGTAGTCAAAACTCTCAAAAGCTTGGATAGAGCGATTGCTAGGGAGAGTCAAATGCACGACGTGGATGTATGTGGAGCTAGGAAGGCTTATAGTATGGTAGCAAAAAGGATCAGCAACAATCAATTCAGAGATGCAAAGTTGAATAAACGCTCAACGACGGTACTGTGCTGGTCCTAGGCTAGACCGTGCTCGAGACGCGAGCCTAGTACACTAACAAAATCATGGCGCTGCACGTAAACAAGGGAAAAGCACACTCTGATTTTTTCGCTCTTTTTTTGCGCTCTTTTTTTTGCGAAAATTCACTATAATGGCGAGTGTCTCAAAACTCTTCCTAGGTCAAACTGACGAGATGGGCACAAAAAAAATTTGATTATTTTTTTTCCAAAATCAGGGCAGCGACGACGAAAAAGTGCGACAAAAAATCACTATGATGGCGAGTGTCTCAAAAGACTCGGAAACACCTAAAACTAGGATAGGGAAAAAATATTTTTGGTTGCCGAATTTTTGGCCTAAAAACTGCCCGGGGGTCTCGAGACTCTTTTTTTTGAAACCTACTCAGGCAAGGAAACACGAATCGGAAATTAGATGGATCTCGAAAACAAACCTAATATGAAAGGAACTCGGATTGGTGGTGGATATATGGTGGTAGGATATGGCAGCGGGGGTGGTATATGGTAGCGGTGGTGGTATATGGATACGGATCGGTGGTGGTATGATGAGGACATCAATACCATTGTTACACCCACAGCCCCTACTACTACATATACTGGACCAATTACTAGAGCTCGCCCACGCCAATTAAATTATCAGGTAATTTCGTTTTTTGGTAATGATTTCTAATGTTCATGTGAATATGATGTTGCCTAAATTGGATACATTTGTTTTGCTTACAAATGAAGGGCCTGGCATGGATAAGAGGGATGAACAATGGAGCAAGAACAAGCATGGAGTTTATGGCATGCGCAAGGGGAACAAGAACGAAGTTACAAGTGATGATTTCAGGACTTTGAAGCCACCATAATGAGTGCATGAAGCCTTGGACGAAATATACAAGATGCCACTTCATAAACTTCATCCAGACGCAATTCTAGGTGCTGCGTCACCTTATTATTGGGCCAGGCCCATGTAATTTTGAAATACATAAGTATAGGCTGTTTTTAGAGTCCGTATGTGTGGGGAAACAAGAGATAGGGTTGGTTTCGGACCCCTTCCCCAAGGGCCACGAAATTCCCCCCTCTGCCTCCATATATAGAGCCCTTAGGGCACTGTTTAGACTTTGGGTTTTGTTTAGATTAAAAGTTCGCCATAGCTGCAACTTCGCGTACTTCGTTTGTGTTCAACGACCACACCAAGGCGTCACAGAACCCCACCTTCATCAATCAAGTTTTCCTCTTATATTCGTAGTATCCAGATTGCAATCTTAGTTTCTTGCTTGTTCTTCGTTTGCCTGCAAGAAACAGACCTTCGTGGTCAGGTTGATCGTGCTCCAACGTGGTCAATAACCTCTCGGAGTTGGTTTAGCGGTTGCTAAGGCGCTACGTCCTCGCACGTTCGTAGTTGGATCGTCAAAGTCGACTTCGTCCAAAACGATAACCACCATCTCATTGAAAGACGGGACACCTTTGCCTCTATCAAGTGGTATCAAATTTTCAGGTTGCTCGGTGAGATTTTACAGTTTTTCATAGTTTAGATCGAGTCTATTTTTTATACCTACAGTCCACGAAAAAGCCAAAAAAAATTAGGGTTAGTTCATCGTATCCGAACCAATCTGAGCCTTTGCACAATCTTTTCTCTATTTCCTTTGTTGAATTTGTGGTTGCATCGTCGTGTCAAGTTGCTGGTCTTAGCATCTTGTCCTTTAGAGTTTTGAGTTCTGTTCACAGGTTGTCACGTCGCTGCTGCCATATATCACCACTACATCATCATCGCTGCTGCCATATACCACTACCGCACCAACTTCATCACCGCTGCCATATACCACCACCACATATTCACCGCCAATCCGTGTCCATATAAGCCACATGATAGAGGCGGGGTGTCCCGATCTTTCAATGAGATGATAACTATCGATTTGGTGAAGATGACTTTGACGGTCCGACTACAAACATGCACGACGTTGCGCCTTAGCAATCGCTAAACCAACTTTGAGAGGTTATTGATCACGCCGGAGCACAATCAACCTGACCACGAAGGTCTATTCCTGCAAGCAATCGAAAAACAAGCAAGAATATGATAAAAGCAATCTGAATATTGCGAGTATATATGAAGTATTGATAATGGTGGGAATCCGTAAGCGGTCTTGGTCTGGTCGTTGGACACAAACGAAGTACACGAAGTTGCAATGGCTAACTTTTAACTAAACAAATCCCAAGGAAAAAGCTACTAGATGGATCTACTTATATAGGAGTAAGGGGTGGCGGCCAAGGAGGTGGGAGGACGTCCCAAGGAAGCCTAAAACCAACCCTAGGTCGTAAAAGGCTCATGGGCCCAAGTGGAGGGGATGTAACACCTTTGGACTTGTTGCTTGATTCGGATTCTGCTGCAGCGTCAGATTGTTTCGTCCATATCTCTACGCTCTGTCCGAATTTAAAGGTGATTCCAATTGGTTTGGAAAGAGGATGAAATCTACTTTCCAACAAAAAAAGAATCACCCAATTCGGAGTCCGTATGAAAAAGTTCTTGACGTTTTGAGTCAAGTATGTCTGTGCAGTCCGAATCTGAATCCAGAACGTGAGAGACTTGGACTCTATCTTCTCTTGGCCCGAAAGTGACGTGAGAGGACTTTTTGAACAGAACTTAAACTTCTCCTTTTCCCCTATCTTCATATGTGGATTGTACAAATGTCCCATACACCTACAATTAGACAAAACACAAAAGTGTGTGAAGTATTTTTGTTCTGGATAATATAAATAGATTATTGAATAGTTGACACTAGAAATCACCTGACAAATATGCATGTATGCAATATTTTTGGTCGTATCCAAGGTAGTCATGTACTCATCATCCTCCCCTTCTTGAAAATAAAGCCGTCCTCGGCGTTGCTTAATCTGAAATGTGGCTAACAAAAGAGACAAGGTGTACATGTTGTATATGTATATGTCATCCATTTTTAGTTCCCTTAATTTTTGCACATATGACACATGTATACATGAGTAACTTTCAAAGTTCATAAAATATAAAGCCAAAATATTATCACAAGAAGTAGAAGGCATGAAAATATTGCAACTCAGTTTGCACATATAAGTGAAACTCTTATTCATATCAGAAGCATCATTAAACCATCCCAACATTGGTGAATAAACTTTAATAGTTTCAGAATTACATGCTACGACATGCTGTAATAAGCAAACATGCAACAAGTCATTCAACACAAAATCATTATCAAGATTAGAGGTCATATCAAAATGATTAAACATTGGCACAATTATTTTCAAATGTAGTTGATCCAAATTTGTTTTAGTGCCTGATTCAAATGGTTCTTTCACATCAACGGTTAATTCAATGGGTGCACTCAAAATTCTTGATATTGCAGTTGTTTGATCACATCGCAAAGTTAAAACATCAGCATAATCATCTAAAATAGGTGGTGCGATCAATGTAGTGGCTAGAGCATCACATGGTGTATTTAAATCGACAAGGCATTCATCATTCGCATGCGAAGGTAGAAGATCAGTACCTTTGTCATTACCTCGTGTTATCAACTCAGACGATGTTGGAACTCTCGGCAGTGACGGGTCATAATATGGAGCTGATGCAGTGCTCACAACAACGGATGTTGTTGTCATAGTAGGCGCAGTGGTAGATAGAAGGACCGTCTCAACTCCTTGGATGTGCACCTTATGCTTGTTTGTCTTGTGGGCATCACGCCTCTTTATTTCCTGTTCAGCTTTGCAAGCAAGATGAAACAAATGGTCCATAGGATAACATTCTTCATGAATTAGTATCTCCTGAATATCACGGTTTAATCCTCCCCAAAATCTATCCATAAAATCTTCTTCACTTTCCTCTAAAAAGGAATGCAACAAGGTAGTTTGTAAATCATCATAATATTTTCTTACAGTGTCACTACCTTGTTTTAAATGTTGTAGTTTTTTAATCATGCCACGAATATAATAAACATCGACGAATCTATATCTCATGACAAATTTTAAATCATCCCAAGTAGTTGGTACATAATCAGGGTATAACCGACAATGTTCACTCCACCAAACAGTAGCAAAACTAGTGAAAGAACCAACCGCAAGCTTAACTTTTTTACGTTCCAAAAAATCATGGGAAGCAAATATAACATTTATTTCGAACTCCCATTCAATATATAAATCAGGCTTAAAACGACCATTAAAAGGTGGCATGGAAACAAAACCTGATTGTGCGTATTCTTATGTCTTTGCACCTCTTGTGACGGTGGTTGTATTTTCGGAGCTGGTGGCACGTCTCCCATGACTGATGAAGCCCAGCTGACTCTGCAACCTGCCATATTTAGTAGAAAAACAAGAAATAGAATTCAAGAATAATGTTCCTATGAACTACTAGGATGTGGTGGTAAAACGCTCACAGTATAGCAAATATCAAAGTCTTACAAGTTCTTACCATGCAGCAGGTGGTGACCGGCAACCAGCGGTGTCAAATAACTCTGAAGATTGAGTAAAGCGATTGCCAGGTGAGCGTATCTATACACGGTGTAGAAATATGTGGAGTTTGGAAGGCCAAATATATGGTAGCAAAAGATCAGCAATAAACAATTCAGAGATGCAATGTTGAATAAACGCTCAACGACGGTACTGTGCTGGTCCTAGGCTAGACCGTGCTAGAGACGCGAGCCTAGAACACTAAAAAAATCACGGCGCGACGCGTAACAAAGGCGGAGCACACTCTGAATATCTTTTTTTTCTCCTCTTTTCACGGAATTTTTTTCACTTT